>CM051033.1:21336218-21551218 GCA_027627225.1 Congeria kusceri | reverse complement strand
TAGTAGTAGTAGTAGTAGTAGTAGTAGTAGTAATAGTAGTAGCACATGTAGTAGGTGTGGTAGTAGTTGAGTAGTAGTAATAGTAGTTGTAGTAGTAGTAGTAGTAGTAGTAGTAGTAATAGTGGTAACGCATGTAGTAGGTGTGGTAGTAGTAGAAGTAGTAGTAGTAGTAGTAGTAGTAGTAGTAGTAGTTGTAGTAGTAGTAGTAGTAGTAATAGTACTAGTGGTATTTGCAGTAGTAGTAGTAGTAGTAGTAGTAGCAGTAGTAGAAGTAGTAGTAGTAGTAGTAGTAGTAGTAGTAGTAGTAGTAGTAGTAGTAGTAGTAGTAGTAGTAGTAGTAGTAATAGTGGTAGCGCATGTAGTTGGTGTGGTAGTAGTAGTAGTAGTAGTAGTAGTAGTAGTAGTAGTAGTAGTAGTAGTAGTAGTAGTAGTAGTAGTAGTAGTAGTAGTAGTAGTAGTAGTAGTAGTAGAAGTAGTAGTAGTAGTAGTAGTAGTAATAGTAGTACTAGTGGTAGTAGTAGTAGTAGTAGTAGTAGTGGTAGTAGAGTCTGTTTGTGCATATTTTAAGTCGGCCGCAATTTTTCTCGAATCGATATGTTTTTCGTTATGAAATATTATTTTATGAAGCAAACCTGGATACAAAATAAGGCCACACGTTTGTTAAGTGTTACTAAGCTGAGCTGTTGCGGTAGTTCCCAAAATCAGTCATTTCTTACATTCGCTGTTAAATTCGTTCGCGGTTTACTGTAACATGACTCCTGCTTTCATTTGGAACAAATGGATGCACAGCTAAACGTATTGAACATTTCTGTATATTTTTATAATGTTCCCTGTTAATAAAGTATAGTTGATTGTGGTTTTATGGTTATATTCACGTTGTTCCATTCGCAAATTTTGTAAAAAGTGTTAACTCGTTACGCATGACTGCTTCAAAAACTTAAAAAGAATGGCTGACGTTTTTTGTACAACGCGGGTTGTTTAATAATCGCAAAAATATGCGAATTTGAGTCAATATTTTGTGATATTTACTAGTAATTTAACTATAAACTTTCTACAAAAATCACGAATTTAGGGTTATTTTTACGGCCGATGTTGTTTTCAAAATCGCCCCGCGAGCGCGCGTCTCTCTCTAAATATATGTACTTAGGTTTTCGTTGCGTAGAATATATACATGTATATAGTATTTCCGGTAACCGCTAAAGTACGAGTGTTCTAAATTCCAAGACAGTCCAAACGATTGAAAACTGTCATCAGCAAAATTCGCGATCCGACGCCATGTTGTAAACACAAATGCAATTAACTCTTGTAAATGTCGTATATGAAAACATAAAAGGGAATGAATTCTTGTCAAAGCAGTATATGGAATATATACAATCTTCATGTGACGGTTATTAAAATGAAATATTGGAAGTTAGATAAATATAATTATTTTATACCAATAGGTGAAATACACTAAAATATCTGTAAGTTAAATCCTTATATCACTCACTGGGATGGACTACTTTTTAAAAATGTAAAACAAATATTATATGCATAAAATAAAATGTGTTTGTTTTCTGGGTGATAAGACTTAAATCATCCTTATAAAGGGATACCATTTACACCTTTTCACTCGCGCAAGCGCTTGTGAATTAGTGTCTCCCTTTCCAGTGATGATATTGTATAAATATCATATGGCAGCGAGTGTGACATTGAAATTGTCAACCAGAGGGTAGAATGTCATTCGAAGCGAATGCCAATAGGTGACGTTCTGTTTCGAGGGTGACAATATTTCACACACTCTGCCATTTGATATTAATTTTATTATACCGAACACAATTGAATAAAAGATGCCAACACATGCTTAATTCTGCCCATCAAGGTTGAATAATACTTAAATCTTCTTTCATCTTCAGAAATAATTGCAAACTATTTTCATGACAATTAAATTTGGAAAAAGTCGCTTGCTTACACATTGAATAGTGACGTCACGACTATATGTCGTCTTGACTTGTTTTGGGAGGCAATTTTATCATGATGTTGCCTGAAAAACTGACAGAGTAAATTGCCCTTATATGACATCCAAAATGTCAGCGCTGTCACATGACCTGACAGTCACTTTTCGCTTGGTCACGTGTCAAAAAAGTTCAAATGTTTTTGACAGTCACAATATCTCTTTCTCGGGTAATGGGGATTGATCATTGTAGACAAATGTGAGGTATAATAAAACGCGTTATCACACCGAAAACGAACAAATATCCTCTATCTCATGTTTGATTTTAATATATGCTATAGGAATTACTGACTTGTATGCATCATCCTACAAAGTATATCATACCATTGTCAGCACACTGTGCAGTTATTTAAGCGTCTTATAAACGATGTATTTGCTTAATCTATGCAAACGATATGTTTGTAAACAATGCGCGTGGGGGTCTTCATTTAATGATGATTGTGTTCTATTATTATGGTTATCATACTCGGTGTTAATAAACTATTAATACATACATCCAAGGACTTATATGAACCTGCCCTTCCAAAATAGCAAACTGACAAATCGTGTAATCATTTAGTTAGTATTATAATATACTAGTTTTAGTTATAATGTGTTATCTGTTTGTATTATTTTTAAGCAACTATTAACAGTTATTTAACAAGAAAGCTGTCAATAACAATACATGTCTGATGAATGCATGTCTGATAACTGCATGTCTGCTAATAATCCTGTTTTCAAATAACATTTTGATATATAAAAAAAATTCTATAACTTTTAACAGTAATTTAGTTTGTAAGTTATGCATCAGATGATATTTATATACATATACATCTTATGTATATATGGTTTAGAGATACGATGTACTTTGTGCAAGTCGTAATACAATGTTTGTTCTGTTATGTTTATTATAATTGTAATTTCCGTTAACAAATGTTTCAGCTTATTTTGAACTTAGAGAACTAGAGATTAAGAGAATAATCGCGACATCGCGAACTCGTTTCGTCGCATATCGCAAGTTTTTAGAGGGTTTCATGGTGTGCACTTAATCATTTAAATAATGAACATGACTAACAACTGGATGCTTACGTCTCATGAATATGTAACAGAGGTTCTTCATGTTTACCTTTGACAATAGACACGGAGGATTGCTTTGAGCAATGGTGAATGACATTTTGCTGTCGAAGAGTTTGCAGTTCAGCATAACACTGATAATTCCATTGAAATCTGTCTCATGTGCAAAACTCACGCCAGTATACCCATCTGGAGGCAGAAAACATTTAGCAATTTGCCAATGATTGTTTTCCCATTGTTCAGATGATGTATTCTTCCAAGAAAGTTACCGTAACGATGTGCTTTCTTTAATTCATCACGTACTTCATCACATAACTTCATACTGCATGGTCGAGGCTGTTTGGTTGGGCCGTCATGCATAGATATGCATGCACTTTTGCCTCGTTTGTTGCATACGTTTTGTGTGGGACATTGCAACAAATTGGCAGTACAACAACTGGTACATACTGCCAGTGGTGTAAGATTTAATTTTGACCGCACTGCTTGAAAAATTCGAGTCTGGAAGTCCTTTACTTCTTTGTCAACGAATTGTTCTAAAGCATATTTTGCAATGTTAACAGCAAGGTTTGCTTTCAGCCAACTCGTTCTTTCTTGATCAGAAAATACATCTGCCAGGCTCGCCATAATGACTATATGGTTGGTTCTTTGCTTATGAATAACCGTTCGGTATTTGGCACTTCAGTAATTACCATTGTTTGATTTATGGTTCGTAGAACATCACAGACGACCTAGTTTTCAGACATAAGAAAAATATCACAGACATTTTAAAGCTGATTATGTTGTCTATGTTCCGATAAAACCATTCAGATATTATACAGTTCTTAATCTACAAAATAATAGAAAATATGGAAACAGGCAGTAGGTAAAGATGTAGTAGTCAACTGGCTACATATATTTGTAACTGTCTCCAAATTGACAGTTGAAGTGATGATTTGAGAAATACAAATACAATATTATTACTTTGCGTGAAGTAGTGTTTGTTGAAAATAAAAAAATGTATATACTAGGTCCTTTATATAAGGCAAGTGTTAATTTGCCTATACAAACAGTATAAAACAAGGAAAGGACGAAACATGCGTTTAACAAATCATTGAATTATAACAGCTGGGGGTCATCGCCATAGCTCGGTGCTAGGCATTCGAGGTAACACCACTGAAATAAGCCGTGTTGTTCGCCGCTGTGTTTCATGGTAAACTATGTAGCAAATGCTATTGCAATGGTTCAAGCTATCCATATTACATTTATACGGTTTAAAAAAAAGAAAAAAGTGATATGACTTAATTTATCCCTTACGACAACATTGTCAAACGTCGTTTAATGTATTTCAATGTAACCAATATATTGTCAATACCACAATTAAATTGTATTCATCTTAATGATAAATTTGCCGTTGCAATTCAAAATCGTGTATTGCATACCAAACGATCGTTTTGTGTAGCGACACAGTAAGTTTGCAACTTATTGCTCCTACATGCGACAGAATGAAGTTCGGCATGACAATTTTCGTCTACTCGATAAAACACTACTAATTTACCTCAAGTTACGTTTGCGTATGTCTTATCAACAGTCTAGGCGGTTAGAGCTTTAAAAATCAGTAGCCACTAAAGCGATTAACAGGCTCAAATGAAAACACCCAACTATGCCTGATTAGTTTGTCAAATCTGGTAAACGAAAACTATATGGGTCGGGACCACGGCAAACAATTAATATTGTTTGAAGTAAAACATATATTTTATGGGTACCAATAGTTTTGGAAAATTATATGTTAACGTTGAATACATTTGTTTACAGAAATTCCCAGAACATTTCGTACATTTTAGTCGGTAACACTGTTAATGTATTTATATAACAGAACAAAGGATTTTGTCATAAAATTGCGTTATTCTTTCTTGATTTGTGTCGTTTCTCATCAAACCTCTCCAAGGTTTCAACGGATCGAATATCTGCAAGAATGAAAGGGAATGATTCACAGATTCTTCCCATTTTTTAATGTAATAGTATGTCTTAACTGTAAAACCGAAAGCATCTACCAGAAACATCGTTCGATGAAAAAATAAGTGCTTCATCCGGGATTCGAACTCAAGACCTCCGTTATTGTCTGCCATGCTTATATTTTCTCAATACGCCATTGTTCACTATAATAATTAAAACAGCTCGCATAAATACCGACGGAAAGCGTAACATGACTTTGTTTCTTTACCATTTTTAATTGATCCATTTAAATAGATATGTAAATGAAGTTTTATTACAATAGCAATTTTTGTTCTCAAGTTATTGTTCAGAAACCAAAAGTTGGTGCTGCTGTCAAGTTTGTCAGCCCACATTCCCAACGACATACCCCGATCTAATAACCACACTTTCATTTGGCTAAAAATGGCTATCTTAGATACTTGTTATAACTTCATCTGTAAAGTAATTTAAAGATAACGCACAATTTGGAAGACTTTATGCCCAAAACTACTAGAATTTGACTTTGTTCTATGAATTTCTTACTCCACTAAAGTCCAACAAATTAAAGTTTTAGCATAATACCTGCTTATGTGCAGCTTTCAACACTTTTACCTGATGCAGAAAACAACAATTAATTAAACTGCAATATCTTACCAGTGCCCTCTATAACCACACAACGTTTCATGAACCTAGCTTTTGTATTTATTGAGTTATTGCAGGATCCAAATTTTATTGCACAGACAGACATACAAACAGAAACATAGATGGAGGGTGTCCCATCTGATCATGCAACCAGTAGTGGACATATGACTTTCAAAACAAACTCTTTATTAATGTCAGTGACATATAAATATTACATTTCTAGGCACATGACTAACTTGTGAAAAACTGAAAATATTTCTCTGAAACAGAACCGTTCCAACACAGAACCCAGTTTATAGTACGCCTTGGAAGAATCGTGTGCAAATATTCTATTGGTATTGATAGTGCAGCTCACCGAATTGTCTAGGGAGCTGCTTAACCACAGGCCAAGTTCATTGGGTCACATGATGATAAATAGGTCAGTTTAAGAAAGTTTTACAATTCCTGACAAAACATGTATATAGGATAGGATGTCAAATAAGATTCACGTAAACAGTTGCTCTAGTTTTTTGTGTTCCTCCCTGATGTGATTTTCTGGAGATTATCATAATTACCAGAAGTATTGGGAACATTTAATTTGAATATTCAAATATAATTCTAATATTGGATTGTTTTTTATGTTCACGCCTCATCACAGCTACATCATCATCATCATCATCATCATCATCGTTGTCATCATCATTATCATCATCGCCATTATCATTATCATCAAAAACACCACAATCACAGTATTATAAGCATCATAGCCTTCATTTTAATATGAATCATCATTTTCAAAAATAAGCAGCCTAGCAATTTAAACCGAGGTCTTATAGGCTATATTTATAAACATTCACTTGACCTACCCTAAAAAATGCGCAGACCATAGAACATTTTTCTTAAGTTAGTCAGATATGTTGTTGTTTTATTTTTTTAATTATTAAATTCTTTTGGTTAATTAAGTGTTTTGTTTTAATAGCATCCACTTTACAACGAATTTGGTAGAGGGTCACCAAAGTAACATTTATGTGAAATTAGTTTGAAATTCAGCCAGTGTTTTTAGATTAGAAGGTTTTTAAAGTTTTCAATCTATCCATATAACTGCCCCGCCCCCTAACGGCCATGTTTTTAACGAATCAATATGATTTCAAGGAATTAGGTAGAGGGTCACCAAAGAAATATTTCTGTGAAAGTATTTGAAATCCAGCCAGTGGTCTCAGGCAGGAAGATTTTTTTTTAAGTTTTCAGTAAAACCATTTAAAGAAAACTGCCCCGCCCCTGGCGACCATTTTTTTCACGAATCAAAATGAGTTCAAGACCTTTGGTAGAGGGTCAACGAAAGAACATTTATGTGAAATTATTTTCAAATCCAGCCAGTGGTCTCAGGCGAGAAGATCTTTTTTAAGTTTTCATTAAAACTATATAAGGAAAACTGCCCTGCCCCCTAGCGGCCATGTGCTGTTTTTTAACGAATCAACATGATTTGTAGGAGGTTGAGGGTCACAAAGGAACATTTCTTTGAAATTATTTTGAAATTTAGCCAATGTATTCAGACTAAAAGATTTTTAAAGTTTAATATGACCATATAAGGAAAACTGCCCCGCCCCCTGGCAGCCATGTTTGTTTAACAAATTAAAATGATTTGAAGGAATTATGCAGAGGGTCACTAAGGAGCGTTTATGTGGAATTATTTTAAATCCAGCCAGTGGTTTCAGACAAGAAGATTTTTAAAGTTTACAATACAACCATATTAGGATAACCGCCCCGCCCCCTGGCAGCCATGTTTTTTTAACAAATCAAAATGATTTGATTGAATTTGGTAGAGGGTCACCCACGGAACTTTTCTGTGAAATTATTTTGAAATCCAGCCAGTGGTTTCAGTCAAGATGAAGTTTTCAAAACAGTTATATAAGGAAAAATGCCCCGCCCCCCTGGCGGCCATGTTTTTTTAATGAATCAAAATGATTTCAAGGAATTTGGTAGAGGGTCACCCAAGAAATATTTCTGTGAAATTATTTTGAAATCCAGCAAGCGGTTGCAGACAATAAGATTTTGAAAGTTTGCAATAAGGCCATATAAGGAAAACTGTCCCGCCCCCTGGCGGCCATGTTTTTTAACGAATCAAAATGATTTGAAGAAATTTGGTAGAGGGTCACCCAAGGAGCATTTCTGTGAAAACTATTTTCAAATTTAGTCACTGGTTTCTGACAACAATATTTTCTAAGTTTTCCAGTTTTTAAACTTTTGGTTGCCATGGCAACCAGAGTTTTCAATAGTTTTTAATAAATTGAAGGAATGTGGTGAAGGACCATCCCAGGAACCTACCTGCCAAGTTAGGTTAAAATCCACCCAATGGTTTCAGAGAAGAAGTTGTTTGGAGCGAAATGTTGACGCCAGAAGACGTACAACGGACGCTGGACACAGACTGACCACAATACAGCCCTTACTTATATATACCATACAAGCCGCAAGTAGCATGGTGCACTCTAAATAGCATAAAAATAGTTATCAATTAAGGAGAAAATGTAAAACAGTGTACAAGTAATTTTCAATTTAGGAGAACTAATAAATAAGCTTCAAAAATCATTTAAGATAATTACTTGAGTTTCCAAAATCCCAATTCAAATGTGAACGTCAGTCCAAAAGTTGTATGATTAAATGATACTGCATAAGTTGCTAACTAAACAGTCCAGAAACCAACGAAAATAATTAACCCTTTCAGGCACTACATCATATGATCTAAACCCTATATTCTGATTGCTTGTTTACAACTTGAATTCTAGCAATTGATTATTGTTATATCTTTTTCCTGACTGGATGCCAAGACATATAGTGGATAATTGTATTGCTGCACACACAGCCAAAATATAGGTCATAAGCAGGCTATCAATGGTTACTTTGTGTAATGATGCTGATCTCAAATAGAAGCATCATGTTAACTCAGAGTGATGTATTGGTTTTACTGAAAACAAGACTCCACTAGTTGGGTTATATCTGTGAATCAGCTACAAAGGGATATAACACTTTACTTGCAATTATCTTTCTGATTACTTAATTAACCTCACTTTACCAGGTGAGTTATTCTAGAATAGATGTATTTGGGACCAAAAAATGGACAATAACTCTGCTTTTCCTGGTTCGATCGGGCCCACTATCGAACCTCTCCAATAATTTATGGTAATACATAAACCGTGGAGGTTTTGTCAAGATTGGTAGAAAAATGAAGTCTTTATGTACGAAAAGGGCATTTTTTGCATTTTGTCCCACAAACAAGGGGCCAAAACTCTAAAGTTTCTGGTCCAATTTGGCTCATCATCAATACCAACGATATTTTATAGTCATACACAAAATGTGCACGTTAGGTCAAGATTGAAATAAAAATGTAGTCTTTATTGCGATAACGGGCCAAACTGTTGACGGCATACGGACGATGGACGACGCCGGAGAGGTCCTTTATACCAATAGCTCACCCAGCACTTCGTGCCCAGGTGAGCTAAAAATTGAAGTTTCTATGTTGCACAAAGTTTAGTTTTTACAAGTTTTCTCATTAAAAGGGGAAATAACTCTAGTGTTCCCAATTATATCTGGCACATCATTACACTAAGATGAGAACGTATGGTCATACAGAAACTGATTAAGTTTCGTCGACATTGAATGAAACGTTAATTCTCCATGGAAACTTAAAGCCAATTACTGATGAATTATGGATTTTTACACAAACAAGGGTTAATAACTCTAGTCTTTTTATTCCGATCTGGCCCATATTCGACTTCAACAGAGACCTTATGTTATACACAAACAGTGCAAGTTTGGTCAAGATAAGACTCCGCCGAGATGTTATGATCATACACAAACTGTGCAAGGTTGGTCAAGTCTGAATGAAAAGTGACGTCTCGAGATATATCGCGTTCATGTGCCCAATTTTGTTGACGCATTACGGACGACGCAGGATAGTCCTTCTATACCAATACGTATACCGAGCATTTTTTATAAATAGTATTTATTATTTAAAACAAGTAGTTATAAGCCAAAGAAGACAATTTCATATAACCACCTTGCGTAATTCGCGACTTCGTCTGAACAGGTCGTTCCATATAAACGTTCGGAATTATTTCATAAGTAAATCGACAAGTAAACAATAGTCATTTAGAACAAAGTTTATTGCACGAATGCCTGTGCTAATCATACGACATGTATGAAGACGTTGATTAGGCCGTGATCGGTGGTCAATGGCGGTTGCTATCTGAAAGTGTGCGATATTCACCGAGATTAAAAGGATGCGACTTTTAACAAAACAAATTGATAACTAGTTACTGGTTAATTAACAAAGTAGCGTTTTAAATAATTGCACATTGACGCGTATAAACACTGATATGTTCAAATGTTTAAATAAGAACTTTCGATCTGCCCTTAATTATATCCTTTGACAAGCTAACCAAACTTAAAATATTTCAAAATAATTATGTTTCAATTTAAGTCAGAATATCATACATTTATTAGACAATTTCAATAACGTATCGCATGCTATTGTGGATAAAACAATCTAAATTAAAATTGTTACAATATTAGTTACTTTAGTCTCAAAAATACTAATTTCAGTACGAACCTGACACTGTGGTTTTCCAAGCCAAGCAATTCGTATTGGATCATGAACAGCACTTACAATATTTTGTTTAATGTTTAAAAAAATGTAATACATACATTTGGGTATTTAGTTATCCGCTATAACTTTGTCGAAGCTCTAATGCCTACTGTGTTTGTTCAGCATTGTGAAGGTTCACCATTGAATCAATGCGATAAATTACTTTATCTGATTAAGTCGCGTTTCAGCTGTAAAAAAACAATAGAGATTGTATACCTGATACACACATTCATTGAAAGCCAACATAATGGAACGAAAAAACAAATACGAAACAAAACATCAAAGAACGGATTTATTTCAACACCCACAATGTTCATCCGTATATTGTTGGTTAATTACAGATCTCTTACTCGAATAATTAAGTTCATTGGGAGGAAACGGTTAAGACAAAAGACAACGAGAAAGATAATAACAAAAGAGTAACTCCTTGTGTGAGCGTAGATGACACAATCTTGAAGAAACACAATCCAGTAAGATACAGAAGCCTTAACAGACATTGAAGGAAACTAATTGGCAAATAGAAGCAGCAGCAGTAGTAGTAGTAGTAACAGTAGCAGCAGTAGCAATAGAAGTAGTAGTAGTAGAAAAATATTAGAAGTAGCAGCATTAGTAGTAACAGTAGTAAAAATAGTTGTAGTAGTAGTAGTAGTAGTAGTAGTAGAAGTAGTAGTAATAAGAGTAGCAGTAGTAGCTGTAGTAGCAGTAGCAGAAGCAGCAGCAGTTGTATAAGTAGTAGAAGTAGTAGTAGAAGTAGTAGTAGTAGTAGTAGTAGTAAAAGTAGTAGTATAAGTATCCGTAATAGTAGTAGTAGTAATGGTAGTATTAGTAGTTGTTGTTGTTGTTGTAGCAGTAGTAGTAGCAGCAGCAGCAGTAGAAGAAGTAATTATGGAATTAGAAGTAGTAGTAGTAATAGCAGAAGTAGTAGTAGTAGTAGTAGTAGTAGAAGAAGGAGTAGAAAAAGAAGTACAGCAGTTATTCTTTATTATGCCCCCCCCCCCCCCCCCATTCAAAAAGTGGTGGTATATTTATTGCTTTGCAGCTGTCCGTCGGTCAGTCGGATGGTTGGTCTGTCCGTAGACCATTTCGTTTCCGCACGATATCTAGAGAACGCTTTGACCTACGATCATTTAAGTAGGTATGCTGGTTACTTGGGAAAAAGACGCCTATTGATTTTGAGGTTAACAGGTGAAAGGTCAAGGTCACATGGGCGTGTAACATGAAATTCGTTTCCGTACGATATCCAGAGAACGCTTTGACCTACGATCATTTAAGTTGGTATGCTGGTTACTTGGGAGGAAAGAAAGACGCCAATCAATTTTGAGGTTAACAGGACAAAGGTCAAGGTGACAGAGGCTTGTAACATGAAAACTGTTTCCTTTGTAGATCCTTTCGTTTCCGCGTGATATGTAGAATACGCTTTGACCTACGATCATCCAGGTTGGTATGCTGGTTACTCGGGAGGAAAAGAAAACGCCTATCAATTGTATGGTCAACTGGTCAAACGTCAAGGTAACGGGGCTTGTAACATGAAAACTGTTTTCTCCGTAGACCATTTTGTTTCCGCAGGATATCTAGAGATGTTTTGGCCTATCTGATGTTTAAATCAAACAGAAAACGGGTATCCTTATAAAATAGACTGTAAAAATAAATCCATAATATATCTTACTGTCAGCTTTATTTTTAATTTATAAAGCATCAATTTTAATTTCCTCCCCGTGTGTTAATGTGCACATACAATATTAAAAAAATCTCTTAACAATTGCACATATTGACGACTTGGCTGCAGGTCAGGGGGGCATACATGATTTACAAACATCTCTTGTTCATATATACATTGCAATAGAATCTCCAGCATTGGAATTAAGTAAAAAATCGCCGGTGCTTGTTTACTATTAAAGGGACTATGCCTGCTAAAAGGGCTGCAAGGTGGGAATTAAAAACAAATAATCCGACATTACCATGTCAATATTGGCCCATTATACGGCATATAATATGGGGAAAGGGCTTGCGCATTTGTATAAGAAAATATAAGTATATGTGGCTGCACAAGCTATTATGACCCATTTGGTAAAAAATGACATTTTGAGATATTATCATTTTCAGGTATAGTAATGCATTTGGAATCTAAATCCGAATTTGTTTCTGGAAATTCCAAAAATTGTAAATGTTACGGCGTTTTTCGTAACCATTGCGTAATAAATGAAATTCATGATAATTTTGATGCCAAAATATTTGCATATGTTTATAATAATTATGAAAAAAAAGAACAATAATAACTTGTATGTCTAATTTGCATTTTCTGTTTTACACATTCAACAATATCCTGAGAAGCGCGAGTGGCTTTGCTGTCTAAAACTTGTTCTTTATATAAAAGCCTCTGCCTCCTAGCTATTTCTAGATGGTCAGCGTATTGTTTTGCCTGATCCTCTTTGTCTTCTTCTGCCATTCTACCACTACTATTTAGCTTGGCCAAGAAGTTTTGACAAACAAAACATAAATCTGTAGCTGGTTTTGTAACATTGATATGTGGGCAAAGTTCTTTCCACCTTGTTCTGAATGTTTGAAGGGACACTTGGCGATAACCTGCCTTTTCTGCACTGTCTTGGTATATGCTATGAGTATCAGCAAGTGTCTTGTCTGAGGGCAGTAACAACACTGTTGAATCAGAACAGTTTGGCATTCGGTCTGGTAATGGCAATCCATTTTCAACTGCATACTCTTCAATGAACTTTTTAATGCGAATGTTGCATGTGCAAAGCAAAAAGATAATTTGCAAATTTGATGTCCTTTAAAAAATATTTTTGGGAAAGCTTTAGCCTTGGACGTTTTGTTTTCTTGTTCAATGAAGTGTGTTTATTGTTTGACCTATGGCAATTTACACTAGACTTAATTACTAGCTATTTCTCTCTTGATGAACATTCCTGACAGGACAAGCGGTATTGTAGGAGTGTGTCAAATCCTACCACAGTTGAACATGGTTGACCATAGAGAGCAGTACATTCATATGATTTTTGCTTAAACCCTGAAACAACTGCCTCTTCCTTTTCATTATCCTGTCTCTTACCTGAGATATGAGTGTCATGACTGACGTGGGAAATACAACAGGAATGGACATTTTCAATACCAGCGTCACTGCAGTCAGAATCATCTCTATCATCAACAAGTACTGAATTCAAACAAGTGTCTGCATTCTCAGGTTCATAGTTTGATGCATCGTGATCACAATCAACAAGTGAAGAGCAAATGCTTTCTCCATTTAGTTTATACAGTAAATGAACATTGTTAAGTTCATCAATAAAAACTTGGTCATTATTCTGGGAAATTTCATATGGAACTGTTGAGGCCTGGGAATAAATGTCTGTGTCTTGACTCATTTCTTAGACTCGGCAATATAGTATTTTGCAGAAGACAGTTTGTAAGATTTATATACCTCCGGGTTACAAATTCACTTCCGGGTTTAAAATTCAATTAAGACCGAAATGGTATTTTTACAGATATTTACCGAGTGTCCTCATTTATATGGGTTGAACAACAATAGTGAAGGTACCTGGCCATCATAACATTATCATTTTATGATAAATACTGCGACATTTTGCAAATAATAACGAAGAAAACCTACCTTGTAATGTAACAGGAAGTTCTGTTTTTGTTGACAGGGTCAAACGGTCAGTAAAAGATACTCGTCCAAATCGTCCTAGGTTACATACAACTATTCAATCTGTTAATGAGCAACGACCAGTCTTTTTAATGCAAAAAGAATACTAATTTGCATGTCATTTCATTATTATTTAACACTGTTATCGATAAAATATTGCAAGAAAAATATGCGCAAAAAAAGTGTGGCAACATTATCTCGCATTTTCTCGGAAATTACGTCAGCGCCAAATGGGTCAAAATCGCTTGTGTGGCCAAATATAATATATGTCGTCTGTTTGGATTAACATTAGTTTGCTCAAGCTTCCATGCCAAGTGTAATAATAAGAGCAGATGGTTAGGCTGCTGCTTACTGGAATGTGTTCGTACGGTTTATAAATCGTGAATTACATGCCCGCGTGGGATTTTTTTTTTCAATCATTATTTATTTATTTGAATCGACTATTTCATTATGCAAGAAAGTGTTCATACTTCATTAAGTTAAAATGTCTTAGTCTTGATTATATCTATAATAAACTTATTATTGTTGGCCATTGGAAATCGCTTTGTCAAAGAGATAGTCCGTGTAATTGATTATATATATACGTATGTGTTTATGATTTTAAAATAAACAGATACCAACTGTAAAGCAATGCTTAACAGCCCACACAATATTAAAAATATGCAACACATGTCAAACTAAGAACTGCTGAAAAGTTTAAATAAATATAAACAAAGCGAAAATTCAGCTGCGACAGCAGGAGGGAACTCTTATTAGCAGCCCGAGGTCTTTTATTTCAAAAACAATACACAGGACATCACAAAAACACATAACAAACACAAAACACACATGAATACAACTGGGGTCACCGCCTTGGAGAAGTCAATGCAAAGCATTGGGGGTTAAAGTAAGCATTAATCTTAATTTACCCTCATGTCCACGTTCTGTAAAATATATTCCTCATTTTTAAATGAATTTCGAATGAATACATTTTATTAAGTGAGTGTGTATCGGTTTAGTTATATTCACAAGTCTACATACATGTATATGAGTAATTCAAAGTAAAACGACAAGCAATTATCTATTTTATTTGGATATTACAGATCAGTTGTCTATTAATTTATTAGCCCACCGACATGCTAGGTTTTTGAGTTGTAGTTGAAGATGACAGCGGCATAAGGATTCCGTCGATCCTGCAATTAAACATCATGACTAACTCTGAAACGACAATGAGCAATTTCTTTTAGTCCATTCGAAAAGATAATATTGTTAGATTAATAAAATTATAACTATTTAAATTGGCTGCACCAAACGCCTAATTTTATCAATGACACCCTTATTTTATAAAAGTTAAACGCACATTAACAAACGATGAAATTATACGCAACCAAAATCATATTAAAATATGGTTTTCACTATGCATTATTACGTGCGCGTATTGTATTAGAATTTTAATTAGTCCGTGCTATGGTGTTTATTGTCAACGTCTAATAACTTTATATGCAACGTTGATTTCTCGTAATTTATTGGATGAGCTGAGAGTGATGCACAATCACAACCATTAGTTTCTTTACCAGCAATTAAATTTGAACACAAATGACACACAATGGTGCTGAACAAACAATCTCTCTGTTGCTATGCAAATGCACCAACTTTTGTTTCTAACCTAAATATAATTACATGCGTACAAATAATAGTCCGTTGTACTTACACATGCATTGGGGAGCTTCAATCTATTTTCTATTGTTATCAGATACATATAGAATAACAGGGTACCTGGCCTTGAGTTACTTATCAGGTGATGCTTAGCATAATATAACGGTGAGGCTTGCCGAGTTAAAATAAAACCATGTTATACTATTATTCTATTAAATCAACATTCTGTAGTTTTGATATAAGAATAATTTGTTTCGACTTCGAGTCCACGAGCTCCTCAAATAACAAATAAATCAAATTACTCTTGTTTGTAAACATTATCCAATTGCTTAACTTCAAATGAACTCCACTGTTAAATACACTACTGATAATATTGACTTACTCGTGCTCACAGACGAATGGTCTGGAGTGTGTACATTTATCCGAATACCAGTCGTTGCCCATCTTCATCACGCAGTATACGGCAGTGTCAACGCTCATAATGGGCTCGCCTTTCGCCCACGACAAGAAGGTCATGGGTGTTTGAGTTCCCATCCACATAAGACTGCCCTGAATGTTACTGGCCCCGACCCAGACCCTTTCGGCCAACGACATGTCAAACACTGTAAAAAGCACACATTAATATATAAAGTTGCGATTCGATAAAATGCGGACATGTCAAGCAATGTAAAAAGCATGTACTAGTTGATGCAGTTGCGTTGGTATAAAACGCGGACATGTCAAACACTGTACAAGACATATACTGGGTGATATTGTTGCGACTGAATAAAACGCGGACATGTCAAAAACTGTAAAAACATATACTATTTTGTGCCATATCATAGTTATGCATTTGCACAAGTATAAAACGCGGACATGTCAAACACTGTAAAAAGCATACAAAGTTTATATTGTTGCGACTGAATAAAACGCGGACATGCCAACAAACTGTAAAAATCATATACTAGTTTGTGCCGTTGCAATGATATAAAACATAAACATGTCAAACACTGTTAAATGCATATCATAGTTATGCAGTTGCACAAGTATAAAACGCGGACATGTCAAATACTGTAAAAAGCATGCAACAGTTTATGAAGTTGCGACTGAATAAATCGCGGACATGTCAAACACTGTGAAAAGAATACAATAATAATAAAGTCATACAATTCTGTAAATAATAAAAGTAATTTTCTAAATCAATGACTATAAACATTCTTATAGAATAAACAATACATTTATTCCTTAATTCAAGGTCACATGACACTAAAAAATTATTCATATAGGGCTATACTCTCTAATTAAACCAACACATTTCAATTGAAGACATGTTTTTGGGGTTTAAACACTTGCTATGATCTTCTTTTTCATATTATGTTTGGACATGTGGTAGGGTAAGCATTGGTATGCACTAATAAATCACTGTTATGTTTCAAACATTGGAGACTACAGGATAAAAAAAACAAGGTTTGGCGGGTCACCTTCAATTGAAGAGTAGCCGGTAAAGAGATGGAGAGAAAACAGTCAACTTTGTTTAGTGTCGAGTTATTTCTTACATATAACATGACATACCTTTTGTTTAAATCAATTCAGTTTAGAATGCTCTTTAATAAAAGGTAAGGTTATGGGAGTCCCTATGCGCAAAATGTTGCATTTATATTTGGTTAAAGTTGAGGCTTTTACATTGAATTTCTTAAGGATAAGAATTAATACATTGTGACCTCAAGCCGAGATATAACTCCGTGTGTATATGTAACAAATGTTTTCATTGGTATTAACGGGAAGTTTTATCTCAAAGACTAAGGTTGTCACGGAACATGGCGTTATTGTTTGTTTTGGAATTTTCGCCGTTTTTAACAGTATTTCAGTCATATCACGGTGGTCAGTTAACCTCCTCACACTTTTCCTGGGCAAGCTTAGCCGATTTAAGCGGTTTACCAGTACTAAGTGCATAAAAATATACAAGTAACTGACAACTGCCCTACTTGAATCAGCGGTAGGGGGAGAATGGCCGTAGAAATAATTTCATGACCAATTCCCGCACAAGTTATGTGGCCGGGCTGAGGTTCGAACTCACCATCCCCGGATTGACAGTCCAGCGCTCGGGCCCAGCAAATATAGCGTTATTGATGCAGCTGGATAATTTGTCAACTAGTTACCAGGGTATTAATAACTGCTCAGGAAACAAGCAAACAATACGATCACAGTGAGTATTTGAAATGCGAATAAATTGACACATAAATAGTCCAACGGATAATGCATTAATGGCAAATTTAAACAACGTTTTTATTGTGATAAGGATGAACTTAAACGCTACAAACATCAAAAAAGAAGTATGTGTTTCTAAGGAATGATTACCAAAGAAAAAGCGCAAATTAGTTACGAAATATGTTCGTTAACATTTTACAAGAACAAGTACACGTACATGTATATATGTCTTTTTGATTTACAAACAACTGTCTTAGGTTTATCCATCGGCATTGGTAACACTTATATTTGCCTATTATTGCTGCTACAAACCCGTGTGTGCATGATCACTGTCCATTAGGTTGTTTCTCACGAGGTGGGTTAAGTACACATTTTCTTCCGCCGTGTTCACTTCTGCAAGATCTGCACTCAACACATCGCACAGTGTCTACCAAGGTATAGAACAGTACATAGAGTTAATAGCGTTTACAATATTATTTAAGAAACACTATATTCAACAACGTAAGGTCATAAAATACGCAGAATCATATGAATCATACAGAATTGCAAAAATCTTTCATGAATAGTATTTATACATGAAAACAATAAAAAGAAATATGTGTGGAACAGATTACAAACTTGTTTCCTTGTTCATTATACTATTGTTATTAGTATTACGTATTATTATTATTATACTTATAACTAAATAGAATGTCAATTCAACCGGCCTGCAAAAGTAACGTTTATCAAAGAACACTAAACTAAAATGTACCACTGCTGCAGGACACATTACCGGGTATGTGTGAAATAATTCATGTTAATTATGACTATTAGCCAGCAAGTATAAAGTCATATTTATTAAAGAAACAAAAACTAATAGTAAGAAAAAGGAAAACATGTCTTACCACTGCTTCCGCCCAGCTGCTGGATACGTTCACAAATCTGTAGCAGGAGTTCTGATGTT
The DNA here is from genome assembly GCA_027627225.1 of Congeria kusceri. NCBI lineage: Eukaryota > Metazoa > Mollusca > Bivalvia > Myida > Dreissenidae > Congeria > Congeria kusceri. Next base: position 21,532,539 of record CM051033.1, on the reverse strand, counting down.
GTTCAAAGCCGGTCTTGCACGGATTAAATGTTCCGAAAGTACCTCCACCATTGCCGACAAATTGGCAGCTACATACTGAAATAATGGTTACATAAATTTAACAAATCACTTACATATTCATTTGATGTTTTTAACATATTCATTTGATGTTTCATGAACGTTGGGTGTTGGAAACTGTTGTTTTTCGAAAACGAAAATTCGCATCTGTTTATGCAAGTTTTAAATTGACAATTGATCTGACAAAATCAACATTTTACATCAACTATAGAATAAATCAATTTCTAGTACGATTCAGTTTAAAACCAAATATTAAATATACTTACTGGTAACACACAAGGTCACAACAAACACACTTGAAAACATATCTGTCCATGTGAAGTTCTGCCAAAGATAGGTCTGAACGCAAAATTAACATGTTCACTGCACCTGTCATAGAGTATAAAATTATATCTTCAACTGCGATTATTACTTGTTTAGAGCTGCTAATACAATGTGCCATATCTTTGCAACAATGCCAATGAGTTTAGTCTTAACCAAGATAAAAGCACAACGCACCTGGCTTCCGGTTATGATGTCATCAGCGATACCGCGAATAATCGAATTCCGGAGAGAGTCATATGTTTCACCTAGCGTGTCAAGAGCTAGACCATCTTAGATGCTGAACAAAGTAAATTTCAATGCGCGCGTAAGTCAGTTAAAGCACATATTTATATATTTTAGCAGAAGTGGACTAAACTGGCCTTGTTAGTAATTTCTTTTCCTGTGTTTGATGTATCTATATACACACAACAATGTTTTGTCATGGGTACACGTATTTTATTAGCGAATGAACACAGTCAAGTTTATTTTAAAAATCTTAATCGAAGGAGGCATTGAGGTGAATCCAATAGTCACTTATGATGATTGGCTCGAGGGATCAGTTTCATTTAAGACTAACTGTATTCAACATCATAATCAAATCACAGCTAAGCAACCGTCTTTGCTACAAAACAAATATTATATTCACAAGAATTATTGTGCAGATTATAACTGTTAATATACACGTAATAAGCAAAGTACATTTATATAAACACATACTTTTTGGAAACAATCCAAAACACATAATACGGTATCAAAGTACTCGGAACACAAAGGCAGAAGAATCGTTGTTCACATTACCGGTTAAATTATCACACTTTCATTGTCAGTTCTTTGCATAATAATTATGATCTGTTTCTTAAATGATGAACATAACAAACGGTTGTACAGTTCAGAACACCGATGCTTGAAATGTGTTTCACAAAGTGACACAATCATAATAAATGTATATATTAAGTCCAAATTATATTACAATGTATTTTATAATTAGGTCACAGTAAAAATAATGTGTAGTACGTTGTATATGCCAAATGTAAAAACACTTTAAAAAGTACGGTAACTTTTTACGCTGGTTTACATTCTGAACACAATCTATGCCACTTGTTTCAACTAGCACTTTTATATGTGTGCATTGCATTGACTCTATATACAGAATGATGAAACTTAAAACTATATAATTTGCTAATTAATATTTTACGTATTTTTTTCATAAATGTATGATTGTGAAAACTTATGTCCCTTTAATGGCCTATGAGATATACATTATTATCATATAACATTTTTATCAACTACATTTGTTTTAACGTAGGCAAATTGATATTTTGAATAAAAAATAAAACACATTTTTTACATATAGCAATATAAAATCCAGAGATAAAACCTTATTAACATGAAACGGTCCTTATATAAGGCAAGTGACAAATTTCCTAAAACACAACACTATAAAACCCGAAACTACCACAAAACAAATACACAGCGTTAATTTAAACTAAGGACACCCCCTTGGAACGATCTATTCAAAGCGTAATTGGGGCAGTGTTAAAGTCATGCCGACCCTCACACTTAGCCCAGAATTAATCAAACACGTTCCATTACTTCATGGGCTCTTTACACCAACCCGCGGACCAAACGTTTCCGAAGTATTTTGGGTTTGCATCAGGAGTACCTTGTGGGAACTTTGCAGGTACCATCTTAAATATAAAATAATTATTTCATACAAAATAAGTATATTATCAATTTTAAAATACCTTTTAAAATGAAATAAAGTTACTAGAAGACATTTTGTAAGTCATTTAAAAAAATAAATAAAAAATAAACAGAATGTGTGCAAAATGCTTCCGGTCAGGCAAAATGCAACCGCAGCTACAATTCTGTGAGGACAGTCATATACTTATAACAACAGTCATAAATTTACAACAGTTGTTTCAAAAAATATGCCTGCAGATTTATATTTTTAGCTATGGTGCGTATTTGCATTTTTGACCCTTAGGGTAAACCACACCTGCGCGTGATAGTCTGCCATGCGGTCAGCGAGTTCCTTGACCTTCTTTGGCATGACTTCAGCAAGATTTATGTACTCATTTGGATCGACTGGAAAACAGATCCATAGAATTTGAATCACAATGGCTTCAATGTAATACATAAATGTATGATTTCCGAGTACTTTGAGAACACCACAATCCATTTGAAAAAAACAACAACATCATTAATCCTTTGAGTATGTTCAAGCGATTTTTCAATATGTACATTTATGGTCACTGTATTTGTAAATTAATTTAATCATATTTGCAACGAAACAATTGAAGACATACAGTTTTGCAGAATCACATATGTACATAAGTATATTTATAAAATTTCCAGACAAAAGCATGCGTGTATTTATTCAAACATATTAAGTATTTAGTAACATATATGGGAAACGCCTTTGTTTGTTATATGTATGTATATAGTATTTTGCAGTACCTTGAACATTATATAACTTGTAATAAGACTCGTTCCCGGCTTGCATCTCCACATCCAGTGTCTGTATAGTTTCTTCTGTATATAACTCATCTGGCGGGTACCAACCATTATACAATCCAACATTTCCGGCTAGAAGTTTATAATCTCCAACCCTAAGGTATAAACAAATATCAACACTGAACATGCCATTGGTCCGATCTATACACGAAATGTATATCGACGCCATTATCGCCCCATATACAGCCAATTGTGTTTTGCATGTAGGATGGTAATTGCCATATCATCGGACCCTTTTTGCACCCTCCATTATTGTTTTTGTCTACTTTATTTATCAAGGGTTGTAATTGATTCCAACTGGTTATTAATTCCAAAGAATACTGCTAACTGATTAATTGTTTGGTCTCCTGATTCAAAAAATTCTCTTAAAACAAAATTTAATCGACACTCCACAGTATGCTAGCTTTGGTTTTGATTACCCTCCTTGTTTATTAAGATAATTCACATTTCAAAATGATGAGCACATAACAACAAAACACACAAAATAGTTAAAATGTGGACAACTGGTTGATTGAATGCTACTGACCGTATGCCTGCATGCCCTTGTGTGGCTGGAGTTATATCATCCAGATTATAGATGAATTCTGTTCTCGGGCCTTCTCCTCCATTTTGTATCGCCTTCCACTGGTCAAAGCCATCCAGGTTTGGATCTACACAGTAAAGTGTGCATGTATTATATATTGACTGCAGGTATCACACTTACTTATTATAGACACCTCTATGCACATCTAGATGTAGAAAGAAGCTTCAGATTTTTTTCACATCGCTGCATGCACAAAAATGACAGCTTTTGCTTACCTATTCTAAAGGACTCTACATAACCAGTGTTCAGTGTTTAAATTTATTATTTTATGTATAATGTTTAAATAAATTAATTTATTAAGACAGATACATAGATATATATGTAAAAGATAAATAGATTAAACATACAATTATCACTTTTACAAATTAACAAATCAATGTCGTTTTATAAATAACGTCACAGCTCAGTGTTAATTTTTAATGATGATACACATGTTTATAATAATGGTAGAATTTAATTGAAAATGTTTGGTCTTTTATATATAAACCAAACCACATGTGAAATGAACAGTTAATTGTACATTTTGACGTCATCACTAGCTAACAGCCAGTTCTTTTTATACCTTATTATGCTGACAGCAAATAGCAAGCCTTAACGTTTTATGTACAAATTGAAAACCTGACAAACCAGGACAAATATTATATCTTCTAATGCACAGCTACTCAAACTTAATTCAAAGCAATACTTATGTAAACGTACCAGGACAAATATGGTGTTTTCTAATGCACAACTACTCAAACTTAATTCAAAGCAATACTTGTGTAAACGTACGAGGACAAATATGGTGTCTTCTAATGCACAACTACTCAAGCTTAATTCAAAGCAATACTTATGTAAACGTACCAGGTTTCAACCCTGCTGCAGATAGAATTGTCGGGTGCCAGTCAACAGCATGGAACAGCCTATGAATTTAGCCAAAATACATAACTATCAGTATGAGGACCATTTTATTTATAATGATAATACATAAAATTCTAGCTAAATTCTTATTTTTTGAAGAAACAACTATTACCAGATTATAGTTTTACGGATTTTAATTTTATTTAAGTATATATCTGACCACATGTAGGTAGAAATTTGAAAACATATATATAAACATTTGCCAATCTAAACTTTCAATGTGCAAGTACGCTGTAAACCTCAATGCGTTAATTTAAAATGGTAAAATGCTTTATTTCCAACACCATGTAAAACGTCCTTTTTTAAAAGTAAATGCAGCAATGATAAACAATAGCATAGCCAACAACATGGTATACCACACTCTCTCAACAATTCAATATTAGTACATGAAAAAAAAGCATAAAACATAAATAGTTTACCCATTGTATGTGTATCCAGTTTTTTTGAGCCTTGGTCCAAATATGAATCCTGCAACATGTGTGCCACCCTCCCATATTGTTATTTTTTGCTACCACGCAAAGGCCAGTTGTTCCCACCTTGTGTAACCCAGCCACCATTCTAAAACAGTTATAATAATTTATTCCAGTACAAATAAATGTATACCGGTAGGTTGAATTTACGAGCATGCAATGATAATGTTTCATAAAATGTGTTTTTCCATTAATTGTATTTGAAAGAAGAGGGCCGTGATGGCCCAAAACAGTCGCCTCATTCCTGGCAAAGTGGAAGACTATACTGTCGTGACAGTTTTGAAACTTAAGGTATCTGAAGAATACACATGCATGCCCAGAGGGGGTTTCGATTTCATGCACCGGTCAGCGCAATGGGCTATACAAATTGGGCCGTGGAGGTGCGGTGATTTAGCTCATTGTTCTCAGATCAGTTTTCTTGACATTTTTTCTGACATTTTTTCTTCAAGTCAATGACAGTTCTTTGCAAATGCAGAAACCGTAGATTTTAATGTATTTTCGTGGACAGTTTTGGAGAACTAGTTGTCATGCAATAACTGTGATAACTGTGCTAAGGTCAATATAGGCCCTTAATTTGATAATTTTCTGTCCAATGATGATAAATGGTGTTAACGCAGCCTCTGAAGCCATCAACATCGCATGTACTGATAATTGTGTGCAATTAAATGTAATACTTAAACATTGATTTTACTGCACTTACATCAGGTGTAAAGAAGAATATAGTGTCATCATAAAGCCCTTTGTTTTGTAGAGCACTTATGACCCGGCCTATAGCTGCATTTAATGCTGTCACCATTCCTGAATTTAAATGTACAATTAAAAACATTTCAGCAGGAATATTAACACATAAATAAATTTAACATAATAAAATAAAAATAAAAATATGTGTTAAGATTTTTCTTTCTTTTTTCGGAATATATACTGCCAATGTATTAAGGCAGAAGTTTTTGTTTTTGAAACTGTGTACATGTTATACTTGACATATGAATGAAACTTGCATAAGTGTATTGCATTACGAAACATATTTCATTCATTGTAGCAATTAAACTTCCAAATGTTCCTGCCTTATGCAAATATATAAGAATCAATGCAGCTAGTAAACTACCTAAAATTATATTACATTAAAATTATTCATTTAATTCAGCAAATAAACACTTGAAGTACTGCATTGCACTATGCAAATATTTGAGTCAATATAGCAATAAACCTACCACACTTGTATTGCATTATGCAAATATTAGAGTCAATGTAACAATCAAACTAGAACAATTTAATTGCATTTTGCAAATATTAAAAATTTCTATTGAACGTAGCAATGAAACTATCAACCTTTTATCAGATACCGTAAATCTTAGGTTCAGTATTAAATACTTGTAGCAATAATACTAGCAAACCTGATCAACTAATGCAAATATAAAGTTCAATCTAACAATTTAAATTGAAACGCTGCAATACATTTTGCATTTAATGGTTTCAAAGTAGCATTGGACCTCACATTATGTAAATATCATACTCAATGCATTAATAAAATCAGCACAGTTGTTTTGGTTCCATAAGGCAGTAAACCAAGCAAAGTTTCACGGCATCATGCAAAAGTTACACTCAAAGTAGCAATACAACTAGCAGGGTCTCATTACATTTTGCAAATATAAGTGTCAAAGTTTCGTGAAATAATGCAAATAAAGTCTCAAAGTAGCAATACAACAAGCAAAAGCTCATGACACTATGCAAATATAAGTCTCACATTGACAATGAAGCAAGCACAGTTACAAGCCATTGTGAAAATAAAATTATGAGTCTCAAAGTAGTTATAAAAGAAGCAAATGCACATAATTTAGCCAAAAATACAAGAATCTCTATGAGATACTATGTTCAAGGCGACAACTGAACCATTGCAATTTTGGTACAGAATGCATGTATTTGATTCAAAACAGCAGTCAACTTCTCATAGTTATATTTCACCGTGTGCAAATGTACGTAGTAATGTAACTTCATGGAAACAAAACTTGTTTACATAATGCACACATGAAAGTTTTACTGCACTAGTAATGGAAGCAAATTGCTTCTGGGAAATACCTGAAAATGTCCGTCTGTCTGGGGTCTTCACATTTGGGTACAAAGCCTCATATTCTGGTGGAACCTGCGAACAGGAGGATCATTAAATTTAGTAACAGGTTCTTAAAGAAGCAGTCCAGAAATATGTAAATAAATATGAAACTTGGCTGAATCCTTTCTAATGGACATCTTACCGATCAAACCCCGCGTTCAAATTGGTAAAAGAATGAGGTTTTCATAACTTTTTATCGTAAAATTATCTGTATGCGATAGCTGGTGATGACTCTGGAGTTAATCAGTTTGTACAATAATGTATATTCCGTTCGTACAAAGCGTCTTCGTAAATAAGAAACAGTTTTCAGTCGAATAAACACCATTACTGTTTATTAGAACTAATGCCAATTTAAGATGTATTGAATTATATTCTATGGCCTGCGGCTTTAACAGAGCTTATTAATTGGTATTAGATAAAGAAACTGAAGTGTAATGGATATGTTGGCCACATAGCAACTGGGAGATTGTCAATTTGATCTCTTCTCGGGCAGCGTTAGAATGACCTTTCTCAAAAGACACCAAGTACTGGTTTTACCAAGAAAATTGGACTTGAAAATGCCTCAATAAGCCTCCTGTTTTCAACTGAATCGAGCTTAATAAATAGGCTTCAACTAAAGTATCATAGTTTAACATTTTTATCAACATGTACCTACTCAGTTTCTACAGTCAAAGCCAATTCCAAAATAAATAGATATCATTTATAAAATTGTTTCTACTTAACTGCAACAGAAACTTTACTGACCTGCAATGGTTTCTACTGATCTGCAGTTGTTTCTATTGACATGCAATAATTTCTATTGATCTGCAATGGTTTCTACTAACCTGCAATGGTTCATGCACACTCTGGTATGGAAGGTAGAGGAACAATGGCTGGCTAATGTTGTGTCCGCCTATGATAGATTCTGCCCTCTCTGCATATATATGCTGAAAATATAGATTATCATATTTCATAAAGAATATTTATATCAAGGAAATGCAAAGATTTCAAAGTTCTTTGCCCTCTCAACATATATATGCTTAAAATATGAATTGTTATACAGCACAAATACTTTTCTCAAGATTTCAATTTCATATATTATACTTATGATTTCCTTCTTAATTTGTTCTGCTTTAATTTTAACTCAGCAGAGTTTTTTCAATGTTTGACAACCATGTCGCGCAGAGTCAACTTGGACACTATATCGCTGATTGAAATTTGAGTATATTGTGAATAATTTGTAATTATTAATTTATTAAACAATTCTGATAGTCACCTTTGAACCTTATTTTATTTACTAGTTCTGTGCTGACTAGCAGTCAGCACAGGCTTATCCGGGACTACACTTTCCGCTTGTATGGTATTTTCTGTTTGAAGAAAGTTTCTTCCAAACATAAACCCACAGTAGGTAGAATGTGTCATCCCGGATTAGCCTGTTCGGACTGCACAGGCTAATCCGGGACAACACTTTACGCACATGCATTAAGTCCTGTTTTCCCACGATGCGCCTCATATGCTTCTATGAATTCAAAACATATTTTTACCGGTACGTTAAACCCCACAATATCAAACATAGCACAACATTACAAGAAAGTAAGAAATAATTTTTGATTTTGAGTTGTTCATCTGTAAATAAACACCAATTTTGACTTCTGATGCACAAGAAATAAACCACAAGGGCATTAGCTAGAGTGGTTTAATATATGCATATCAGAACGAAAAAAATGTTGTTTATTTACAGATAAACAATAATAAAGCAACAATTATTGCAATTCTAACATGACTTTACAACATATTCTGCAATTACAATGGGAACTATTTTTACAGTTTCTGAACTACTTTTTCGAGTTGTTTATCGGCAATTTAACAACGGAAATTTTGCGTGCGCCATGTTAGAATGTATAACAGATGTAACTACTTCAATAAACAATGTAGTAATAATTGCACTCACTGCTGAGTATTGTCCATCTTTGTCCCACACTACATTGTACCCATCATGGAAATCCAGAAAATTCTCTGAAAGTGGATCAATAAACAGTGTTTTTTATGCCCACTTGGGAAAAAATGTGGACCCATTGACTAACTAAAACATATTTTTCAAACCAATTTCAAAATTGTTATTTAGTGTATATGGGACTTTTTGTCTGCTTTATTTTGTTGTCCCATGCACCTTTTTTTGTTCTTGACTGGTAAAGATTTTGATATAAAAGGCATATACTATGTATTTTCATAAAATATGATATTACAACACTAATTTTCAAAATTCAAAGGGCCCTGGTAACATTCAGAAAGGACTGTAAAAACCACTGATAAAGACAGAATGCATTACCATACATGTAACTGTTATAATAATATCAAGTACCATTAACAAACAACAAGAGGGCCCTGAGGGCCCTAGGACGTTCACCTGAGACCTTGTAACCCAATAGAAATTTGCATCCCCGAGGCGTGGCTTATTTTTATCACAGGGGCACAATTTGAACAATCTTGAACAAATCTCTGGGCCTTGCGGTTTCAGGTAAAGATTGTTAAAGTCATTTTGATATTTAAGTCTATATAAACCATGTGACCCCTCGGGTTGCAGCCAGATTTGACCCCAGGGGCATAATTTGAACAATCTTTGGAGAGGACCACTATGCCATGTGATGTACCAAATATAGGAAAGCTGTTTTAAAGTCATTTTGCTATTTAAGTCTATATAAACCATGTGACCCCCGATGCGTGACCAGTTTTGACCCCTGGGGCATAATTTGAACAATATTTGAAGAGGACCACTATACGATGATACATACCAAAAATGAAACCTCTAGGCCTTGCAGTTTCAGAGGAGAAGAATTTTAAAGTCATCTTGCTATTTAAGTCTATATAAACCATGTGGCCCCTGGGGTGTGGTAAGTTTTGACCCATGGGGCATAATTTGAACAATGTTTGTAGAGGACCACTATAAGATGCATCATACGAAATACGAAACCTCTGGGCCTTGCGGTTTCACAGGAGATTTTTAAAGACATTTTGCTAGTTAAGTTTATATAAACCATGTGAAACCCGCCACCTCCCCGGGGCTTGGTCAGTTTTTACCCTGAGGCATAATTTGAACAAACTTTGCAGAGGACCACTATATCATGTTACATATAGAAAACCTCTGAGCCTTGTGGTTTCTGAGGAGATTTTTAAAGGCATTTTGCTATTTAAGTCTATATAAATCATGTGACCCCCGGGGCGTGGCCAGTTTTGACCCCAAGGGCATAAATTCAACAATCTTTGTAGAGGACCACAATTGGATGTTACATACCAAATACAAAACCTCTGAGCATTGCAGTTTCAGAGGAGAAGATTTTAAAGTCATTTTGCTATTTATTCTATAAAAACCATGAAACCCTGGGGCATGGCTGTTTTGACCCCAGGGGCATTATTTGAACAAACTTTGTACAGGACCACTATATGATGATACATGCAAAATACGAAACCTCTGGGGCAAGCGGTTTCAGAGGATAAGATTTTTAAAAGTCATTGTGCTATATATACAATATAGTCCATGTGACTGCCAAGGCGGGGCACGTTTTGACCCCAGGGGCATAATTTGAACAATCTTTGTAGCAGGCCATTATAGGATGTTAAATACCAAACACAAACCTCTAGGCCTTGTGGTTTCAGAAAAGAAGATTTTTAAAGACATTTTGCTATTTTAGTTAGAATAAACCATGTGACCCACGGGGGGTGGCCAGTTTTGACCCCTGGGGGATTACTTGAACAATAATTGTAGAGGACCACTTTATGATGTTACATACCAAATAAGAAACCTCTGGGCCTTGCGGTTTCTGAGGAGAAGATTTTAAAAGTCAATTTGCTGTTTAAGTCTATATAAATCATGTGAACCCTGGGGCGTGGCCTGTTTTGACCCCAGGGGCATTATTTGAACAAACTTTGTAGAGGACCACTATAGGATGATAGATGCAAAATAAGAAATCTCTGGGCCCTGTGGTTTCAGAGAAGATTTTTGAAGTCATTTTGCAATATATTTCATATAAACCATGTGACCCCTGAGGCGTGGACCATTTTCACCCCAGGGGCGTAATTTCAACAATCTTTGTCAAGGACCACTAGAAAATGTTACATATCAAATATGAAACCTCTGGGCCTTGTGGTTTCAGAGGAGAGTATTTTTAAAGTCATTTTCCTATTTATTCTATATAAACCATGTGACCCCTAGGGCGTTGCCTATTTTGAACCCAGGGGCATAATTTGAACATTCTTTGTAGGGGACCACTAGAGGATGTTACATTCCAAGTAAGAAACCTCTGGGCCTTGCGGTTTCTGAGGAGAAGATTTTTAAAGTCATTTTGCTATTTAAGTCTATATAAATTATGTGACCCCTGGGGTGTGGTAAGTTTTGACCCTAGGGGCATTGTTTGAACAAACTTTGTAGAGGACCACTAAGGGATGATGCCTACAAAATATGAAATCCCTGGGCCCTGCGGTTTCAGAAGAGAAGATTTTTGAAGTTATTTTGCAATATATTCCATTTAAACCATGTGACTCCCGGGGCGTGGCCCATTTTCACGCCAGGGGCATAATTTCAACAATCTTTGTAGAGGACCACTACAAAATGTCACATATCAAATATGAACCTCTGGGCCTTGCGGTGTCCGAGGAGAATATTTTAACTCATTTTGCTATATATTTTATATAAACCATGTGACCCCCAGTGTGTGGCCAGTTTTGACCCCAGGGGCATAATTTGAAAAATCTTTGTAGATGACCACTATAAGATGATACATACCAAATACAAAATCTCTGGGCCTTACCGTTTGAGAAGACGATTTTTAAAGTCATTTTCCTATATATTCTATATAAACCATGTGACCCCTGGGGCGTGGCCTGTTTTAACCCCAGGGGCATAATTTCAACAATCTTTGCAGAGGACCACTAGAGGATGTCACATATCAAATATGAAAGCTCTGAACCTTGCGGTTTCATAGGAGCAGATTTTTAAAGTTTTCACTTTTTAAATCTATTTTTAGCTCTGGTGACCTACATCTGCAGCGGACCAGAAAGATTTGAAAAACTTTGAAAGAGGTCCATCCAAGGATCATTCCTGTGAAGTTTGGTGAAAATCTGTCAAGCGGTTTAGGAGATATTGTTTGAATGAAAAGTTGACGACGCACGCACGCACACACCCATGCACGCAGACACGACGGACAACAGGCGATTACAAAAGCTCACCACGAGCACTTTGCGCTCAGGTGAGCTAAAAACATACAAATTTACTGATACTTTAATATAAATGTTTGCTTTATCATTATACTGATGATGATATTAAATCCAAATATGATAGTAAAGGCATTGCCTAACAAATAAGTCAGAGCTGTTTGTTAAACAGTAACAGTTAATGCCCCCTCTAGGTTAAATACTATCTTTAAAATATCAAGCTTGGTGAGGATTGGATAAAAACTGTTGGACATAGAGAGTGTATACTACTAAAAAGGCCAAATTTAGATCAATCATGGGCCGTAACTCTGTACTTCCTGCGGCGAAATGGCTGATTATCGAACTTGGCCGAGATATTATGACCACAAACATGTTCTTGAAGTTTGGTGAATATCGGATGAAAATAGTTGTACTTAGCGAGCAGAAACGAAAGTGGTCTAGCAACCTGCCGACCGACATTAGCAAACATGTATACCCCGCCCTCTTTGATAGGGGGCAAAACTAAGAGGTCAATGATGGTCCTAAAACATTCACCTGATCAAATGGCATGTTTTAACTGGATTTGTATAACATGATATACCACCCCTATTCATACTGTTTGAAGGACTAAACAATTATTATTATTATCATTATGTATTACTGTTACTATTATTATCCTAATGATAATGATGATGATCAATGATAGTGACAATGATAATTAAAAGGATGACATTAAGAAAGCAAACAATTACAAAAGTGGACAACAGGGATTTCGCTCAACAGTCTTCTTAAATTCTACCCTGAAATGCTCCTTACGTTCTTTATGCGTGTAGTGGTCTGAGCGACTGTTGTAGTAGCCGTAGAAGGAGTCAAAGCCTCGGTACTGAGGTGTGCAGTTCCAGCTGCAGAAACCCAGGTGCCACCTACAGGCAAGATGAAATACAGGTCATAATGGGACTAAAGCTTGAGAAACATGAAGTATACATGTCGCTCAGTTTGTGTATGTTCATTTCATTTGATTTCCTATGTTGTGCCTTTTTGCTGTTTCCAAACAACTTAATATAGAGGATATTTGTTGAATATGGTGTAAGATTGTATTGTATTTCATAAGTGTTCATTAAAAATTTGTATTTTCTATGATCACGAGTGAATTTAAATACGATTTTTCACCGAAAAAAAAATATTTTTATTGTATGCGTTTTCCACCGTTTTTTTTTACATTTTAAATGGGTTTAACTGGAAAGTTTTGCTGGACTCATAACTTCATGACCTCAAAATAATGACATCATTTCACACTTTTGAGTCAGGCATTGTTGACGGTCCGTTTCATTATTAATTTGGGAACCAGTGTGAAACCGTGAAAATTACCTGAATGGCAATTTTCACTGTTTTAAAACAGTGAATTACCAATTTTATTTCACTGATATTAAATCACTCTATAAATCACTGGAATGCATAAAATATAATGGCTTAATCTCACTGAATCCTGTATCAAAATTACAAATCTTCTGTTCTGGCCATGGCAAATTCTTTCACAAGACAAAGAATTGTATGCAAATTCAATAATTTAATTTACATTTGGTGAATTAAACATTATTTTAAAAAGATTAAATGGAAAGCCACACATATTATTACATCGTTTTATAAACATGTAGACAACTGTTAAAACTCATACATGTTTGAAAAAGTATGGAAAAAAAATTGAGAACTGACGGTGGAGATGATGTGCAGTATTTGAACAATCTTGACTACTAGCAAATATGGGACAGACAAATCCTATAACGTTTGGAGGCTAAATATATTTCCATTAAAGGAATTTTGAACAAACAAAGCTATTTACTGATAACAATTTGTTTGTTAACAAATTTGGACAAGACAACAAACCATCATGAAGTTAAACTATATTCTTAGTTCATAAAACCATCATGAAGTTAAACTATATTCTTAGTTCATAAAACCATTATGAAGTTAAACTATATTCTTAGTTCATAAAATATGTAATACAACAAACCATCATGAAGTTAAACTATATTCTTAGTTCATAAAATATGTAACACAACAAACCATCATGAAGTTAAACTATATTCTTAGTTCATAAAATATGTAATACAACAAACCATCATGAAGTTAAACTATATTCTTAGTTCATAAAATATGTAATACAACAAACCATCATGAAGTTAAACTATATTCTTAGTTCATAAAATATGTAATACAACAAAACTTTAAAAATGAAGGGAGACAAATCAGTTGTACATACTTTCCAATTCCATGTGTTGCATATCCTGCATTTTTGAGATGTTCAGACAAAAATGTCATGTTGAGTGGTGAACAAACATTCTGGTCATCTGATATAACCATGTGCTGTAATAAAAGATACAAAGTATTTCAACCTCCACACAAAGATATATCTGGTTCCAAGCATAGCTCTATTATATCTCTTCTGGCACAAAGTTCGATGTGCCCATAGTAAAATCACTATCGTGAATCAAAATCGAAGACAAGCAGATGTTCTAAAGCTAAATCCTTCCACATCTGACTCGTGGAGGCAGTGGTTACTGAAGAACGCAAGGGGGAAGTAACTAATGTGAGGAGTTTGAATGTATTTAACACCTTCAAAATTACAAAGTAGACAATTCTACAAAAACTTCTGTCCAGTTGCTTGAATGGTGTACCCTGTATTAAAGCATTAAAAAGTGAAAAAAGTATGCCTATGTCGGGGCCTGAACCCATGACCTCCGGAATAAAAGTCTGACAGGCTAACCACTAGGCTAAAAGGGCTTACCATTGGGAACAAAAACTTAACACTATGTAAGTGATACAGGTGTGTTAATAATATCAATATAAAGCATTAAAAATGCTTTATAATTTTGCCATTTTAATTGACATCTATTTATAATCTAGAGCTCAGCGAGTCGGATAAACCAAACTGCACAAACTGAAGGGGACGCAGCTGACAACGCCGCCAAAATTAACCTCTATATTTTGCCTGAAAACAACACATCGATATGAATTATGTAGTCAGGACTGTTATTTAGCTCCTTAATACACATAGTGAGGTTTTCTTTTTGGAATCGGTGACAAAAAATCGGTGACAAAAAATAAGAAAATTGTCATTTTGCCATTATGGGTATAGGTCCTTTTAAGATGCATACAAAGCTTTATTCATTCACTAGAGTGTCACCTGTAAGCCGGCCTTCCAGGGGTAGTAGCCTGTCATGAACGAATGCCTGGAGCTGCAACATAAACAACGAAACAACATAACAATGATTAATATGACACGAACGTTTGCCAAGTGCTGAGTCAGTTAGGTCAAAGAAATTGATTGTATTTGTAACGTGCCAAGGGTTATTTAATAAATGGAGACAAATGATTCTACAATTATGACGATATTTTTTAAAAGCTTCTTGGCTTAATAATTTTATGATAATGTTACAAAAGTAATTGCCTATCACTATCAGTAAATAATCAATCATCAAATATAGAATACATTTTTCTCGGGCTACTTAGCCATTTATTTATTATCGATTAAAATCAAATGATGTTACAATTCACCTAATTTTAGAGCTCTATTATCTATATCTAATGAGCAGCCTATCTTCCTTTGCCAGTACCTGAGCTTGCTGCTTTACCTGTTCCTCAGAACACAATGCTCTGTGAAAATAACTCAGCAGACAAACCTAACAGAACCAACATGAAGATATTATGTTTTATTATCTAGAGATCTTTACCACTCACAAGCTACTTCACTGATTTTTTCTGCTACATCACGCTCTTTTATACACTGAACAGCACTTCTAACCGGACACTTTCATAAATTTCAATAAAATGGCTATTTTGTCTGAAAAATTTGATAAAATTTTGACAGCAATTAAATCAATGACACAGACATTAACTTGTACATTTATATTGCATTCCTCGCAAAATTTAATATTAAAGTTGACACAATATAACAATAACCCTAAAAATAAAATTAGCAAAATACTGTGTTTGTGGTGAAAAAGCTAAACAATATTAAATTACCAAAATGCACAACCTGCGTTCATAAAATAATTATTAATACATTGTGCGTTCTCGCATGGTTCTTAAGACATGTAGGCTTCTCTTCTTAACATGGCTTCTTATACAAGAGGGCCAAGATGGCCCTAGGTTGCTCACCTGAATGTTAAGCATCATAATGGCTTTCAAAAAGAAGATTGTTTAAGAGTTCAATATAGCCATTTAAGGAAAACTGTCCTGCCCCATGGCGGCCATTATTTTTCACGAAGAAAAATGATATCCAGGAATTTGGTAGAGGGTCACTCAAGGAACATTTATTTGGAATAATTTTGAAATCCAGCCAGTGGTTTCAGACAAGAATATGTTTTAAGTTTTCAATATAGCCATATAAAAAAAACTGCCCTGCCACCTGGCGGCCATGTTTTTTAATGAATCAAAATGATTTCAAGGTATTTGGTAGAGGGTCACCCAAGTAACATTTTTATAAAACTATTTTGAAATCCAGCCAGTGGTTTCAGACAAGAAGATTTTTTAAGTTTTAAATATAGCCATATAAGGAAAACTGCACCGCCCCCTGGCAGCCATGTTTTTTAACGAATCAAAATGATTTCAAGGAATTTGGAAGAGGGTCACTCAAGGAGCATTTCTGTGAAAACTATTTTCAAATCCAGCCAGTGGTTTCTGACATGAAGATTTTTTAAGTTTTCCAGTTTTTAAGCCTTTGGTTGCCATGACAACCAGAGTTTTCAATATATTCTGATAAATTAAACAAATTTGGTAAAGGACCATCCCAGGAATATTCCTGCCAAGTTTGGTTAAAATTTGCCACTGGTTTCAGAGAAGAAATTGTTTGAAGTAAATACTGAAAACGGACGCCGGACACAGACTGACCACAATAGCTCACCCTTGAGCTAAAAATATTGAAGAATATTCAGAAATTCATCACTTAGAGTAAGCTCCAATTGCACCAGATTTTGAATGGCTTTCTTACCTGCCTGTGTAGTTCTTCCACAGGTGCTCAATCAAGTTCATTTGTTTTATTGCATGATTTCATATGAAATTGTACATTAAAACATCAAATCAATATTTTATTCTCACCTACCTTTCCGCGTGCAAAATGATGAAAACGGACCTAGATCCTGTGCTTAGAACGTTCATGTTGTTGATTTCAGTATTTTGCGAATTTTATTTTTAGGATTATTGTGTTATAATGTTAACTTTCATATCAAAATGTTCAATTAATGAATGTAAATTTTGCACACAAGTCTGTAAATTAATCATTGCCTAAATTTGATAAAATTTCTTTGAAGAATGACAATTTTATCATGATTTATGTAAATGTCGGGTTAGAAGTGCTGTTCAGTGTACTGTCTGTTCCTCGTTGTTCTAATGAGTCTGAATGAAAGCGTTCAAGTGATTCCTTGCAAAGGAAATGGGCTTTTGTCAATATTCCCCAATTTCGCTACATACTTTCATGATTTAAATATTCAAGCCACTGTTGGCTAATCCCACCCTAAAAAGTGTTTTCATTTGTCAATATTTCAAGTTGACAATATGTTAAAGATTAAGAACTTTCTTAGCCGTAATTGCCAGACTTAAGGAGGTTGATTTCGTATTAGCGTGTGTTTTCTGTACTGTGCCTATATTAACTTAGTTGGTCATAAAGTAATAGTTATTCCCAATATCTGATTTATTTGTAGTTTCCATGCGCGTATCTAGGCCGAAGTTGAGTATACGCCTGAAATTTGGTTGACGCTAAATGAATGTACTTATCTTTAAGTTGCAAAACTTTATTAACTAACCAAATGCTATTTTCATAGCACTGCATTTATATAATATACAAGTTGGAAATAGTCTATGATATGCATTACCCTTCATTTTGTGCCCTTTGTTTTAAATGTTGAATTTTCAAGTGTTTTGATTTATGGGAGTTTGGGAGTATGCCTAGTTTGCCCCTGGTTTTAATTATTTTTCATGTTATTTGACACCCATAGTTTTATGTACCTATATAATACATTTAAACACAATTAACTGCCGAAGGAGAGAAGTCTCTTCTTTCAGAATATTTGCATGGAGACAGTGCCAAACAGTTGTAATTCCATTCAGCTTCCATGTCAGATAAGACAGTATTGCAATCTGAACATGTTTAATGACAAAGTTCTATGGCAATGTTGTGTCTAAGGCATTAATTCTTACCATAAATAAAACTGTCAAGTTTAAACAAACGGTTATTATCCATTGTAAATCACCTAGACACATAATCTAGCGAGAATAAATGGTGGGACAGTTTATCTTCCCTCAACGAGCCCTTCCGAGAAGCACAGCGGTAACGTTCTAAAATAATGTGATATGGTGACATGAAGCTTAAGTTATGTTCAAGATGAAATAAATGATGCCCCGTTTATTAAGATGTTTTGAATAATTGTTGGAAGCACAAAATTGGTTGGTTGCCAGGGTAACACCTTGCCCTAATAGTTAAAGTAGTCTCTACTGTGTGCACAATTATGGCCCAATGACTGCAGATCTCAAATTCAAACAAATAAGCAACTAAAAATACTGACCAATATAAATGCGTGTTACAGATATCATGGATAACCATCAAGACATTTAAGAATGTTCATCTTGGCCCAGTCTTCTGATGTGTTACTTAAATGGCAAACACATGATTTTCAAGCAATGCTGGTACCATTATTCCATCGATATGCTGTCTATTTTTGTAACTTCAAAAGTACTTCATTAAATTTGAGATTCAAAAGATTGCTCTATTAATTTATAAAGAACAAAAGTGCTTGTACCAGCCTATATTAATAAAATATATTTTGACTCTTTATATGTATATATTTCATTCAATACAACAATGTTCCATTCTACTTAATTTATATATACAAACTTGGCATTTTGACTTGAAGTATTTCTTCATTAAATACAACAATGTTCCATTCTACTTTATTTATTTAAACAAACTCGGCCTTTACGGACTGGGCGTTTCTGAACCAGGCCTTTCTGGAAGTGGGCCTTTTTGGTACAGGGCCTACCTTGTTTTGGGCCTTTTTGACCCCAAACCGATAATTACTGTCACAAGTGTTGGTATAAAGGTATGTTTGCTTACGGAGAGCAGACTGGTTGCTAATATGACTGATTCAGCTTCATGCCCATGTTTGCCAGCTTCAGGTTATCATGGTAATAACAGTCTCAAGAGTTCATATGTATGGTTTTTTTACAGAGAAGAGACTGGTTGCATATACAATTAGGTCATTTTTACCCAATTTTTGCCAACTTGGTTGCCATGGTAATAACAGTCACAAGTGGTTGAATAAACGTTTGGTTACTCACGGAGAACAGACTGGTTGCACATAGGACTGGTTCAGTTTCACTCCCATGTTTGCCAGCTTGTCAATGTTGGGCGTGATCATATCAGGGTTGTGGTAGCCTACATCGTTCCAGCCTGAATAACAACAACAACAACTACAACATCAACTACAACACCATCCTAAAGTGCAGTATAGCTCGGACATATTAACCGAACACTCATGAATTCTATTAGCATAGTTATGTGCTTGAATTATTTCTTATATATTTAAACTCATTTGAGCCGTTTCGTGGGAAAACCGGGCTAAATGCATGTGCGTAACGTGTCGTCCCGGATTAGCCTGTGCAGTCCGCAGACCACAGAAAGTTGGCAACAGCATACAGGAACCATTCTGCATTTGTTCATACCATTTCAAACCACACTTTAACCTAACAACATTTGCCATTTGCTGGTCAGGACCTGTAACTGGTTATCACTTTGTAACTAATCACCTTCATTTTGACAAACTAGCACATATCTTGGCAAATTGCCTCACAGTCAGGCAAGCAGAAACCATTAAAAAAATAATATTTTGTGACTTCTGGCTTGGCATAGACAGATGTAATCTATTGTTAACTGTGAAATATTGTAGCTGTGCCAATCCAGCTTGTTTGTTCTTAACATTCATAACACTTCACATCCGTGGATATAAATTAACAAACCCAACTCCCCCCATGGCATTTCCTCTGTTAAAGGGACATACATAACCTTCCTACTGGAGCCCCAAAATTTCTAGCTGAAAGTTTCAAAAAGTATATTTTGTCTGCTGCAAACTGGGTACTCTTCTAATTGAAGATGTAGTTTTGATACAACCACAGGTCAACAATTCATATCAAACAACAGAGATAAGCAGTAGGGCTTGGGCATGCATATAACTTGAATGCATTGAACTAAGGCATTCATGGACTCTTATTAGAATACTTTCACATTGATGTATTTCATATTTTTCATGCCCACTTTTGCTTGTTCACATGTTTGTCATGTTTATTGATAGCAAAACTATCAGTTGAAAACATAAATTTAACAGGATTACAGTACAGAAACTAATAAAATTATATTCAACATAATCAATCTGTAATATATTTATGCATAAAGCTCAATGTCAAGTTAATTTGTCAAAGCTATAACTATAAATGCTGCGTTGCCCTTTAAAACCATAGCAAAATGTGACGCAGTTATAAGAGATACCTCACTAGGTGCTAATTGCTTGAACATAGCTCATGGTTAAGAAAGATATTTATGTAACATCAAGTTTGGAACTATTGTGTAAATAATTTCGTAAAAAAATACTGGACAATTGTGTTGTTCGTGGATTGAGGTAAAAATACTTGCAATTATTATAATCATTTTAATTTATTATTCTTCGCTAGAATAATTATCAACTACAAATATTTAAATAAAAATAAAAAAATAAAAATAGTCTTATTATTTATTGCTTTTTTTTCAAAAACATTTGTGTTAAATATAAGCATCATTTCATTATCAGATAATTAAACATAAAAATGATAATGATTATGAATATCAGTATTATTAACTACTAAAACCACCCAATAAGTTTTAAACATTTTCATCTCTAAAAATGAATGTGAAAATTTATAGATAAAAATAACAGAAAAAATATATCAATATTTATTTAATAATTCTTTTTCAATTGTATATTAAACATTGATTGTATCATGCATGTAACATTGCTAAATATTTATTAATTTAAATTATATGATTGTCATGAAGATGACAATATAAAATAAATCGATGTTTACATATTTACAATTTTTAGTATCAGAAAAAAAGCTACTGTCAATTAATTAGTTGTGTAATGTTGCAATAAATTTGTGCAAAAAAGTAAGAGGTCTTTACAGTTTTCTTTCTTAAATATAAATAAATATAATACACAGGGATCATATTATTTTCGGTTTTGCCGGTCTGAGACCCATTGGGTTTGAAAAAGACCGCTTGAAATGACAAGCCATCGGTCTGACCAGTTTTCTTTAATTCATCCAGCAAATATAAAAATCTTGATAATCCCCTGATTTCAATACACATTACACACCTTTTATGGTCTAAATGCACTATAGGTGCAAACTCCGGTGGATCAGTGATGCGTGAATGATCCCAGTCGTGTCACTATCGATCAATAATTGGAGTAATTTTGCTGTAGCTTGTTGACTGTGTTATATTACTGACACAGATTGGACTCTGATGTCAATCTCAGAGTGTAAGTCCCTATGATAAAATTGCATCTGGTTACTATATATAGAGACTGATAATAGCAGCCGCATGTAATCCTCGTGGAAAACATTCATTTGCTGCATAATAATTTTTTTTAATGATTATATGATATAAAAAATTTATAGTCATATGAAATCTAGCTAAACATCGTAGTAAAAACATAGATCAATACAATTAAAGATTATCTGGTAGTTGGCTTAATTGACGTTCATGACGTCACTTAGTTAATTTTAATGTGCAAAGTGACCATATTGTATAACATTATATTTTAACTTTAGTTAAGCAAAATTCATATAAGCGTCATAGAAATTAAAAGTTTATTGAAGATTAAGGTATGGTAACTTTGATACACAATTTCGGAAATACCTTATTTTTGGATACACGTAATTCGGATACAGAATGGGCGTTTTTATTGTACTTCTTGAATTGCATTATCTTTAAATTTGTGTGAAGTTTAAACTCACAGAAGACATAGAAATGCAAATTTATTGAGGTCTTGAGGTTTGAAAACTGAGAAGATAAGAGTTATACTTTAAAATACGCATGTTTGGACATGTACCATTTTCGGATACACAAAATTCGGATACAACATGTGCGTGATCTGCGGACCTCAGGACCGATTGACTTTCTAGGAAAATAAGATCCCTGCTAAAATTATACATATACTTTATAACAGTAAAATATTTTAAATGCATATACAATGTCATATTCCATTAATAGTTAAAGCAACAGTCCAGAAATATGTTAATAAATAAAAACACTTTGCCAAAATAGTTTCTAATGAACATCTTACCAATCATAATAAAAAAAAACACATTGAAATTAGTAAAATAATAACATTTTGTAACTTTTTATCTTATAGTTCTTTGTATGTAATTGCTGGTGATGTCATTTGAGTACATCAGCATGTATATTATTGTATATTCCGTTTGTACCAAGCGTTTTAGAACATGGACATTATAAAATGCCATTTGTTAATGAAAAACAGTTTTCAGTCAAATAAACATCATTATAATGTTCATTAGAACTAATGCCAATTTAAGATGTATTTGAATTATATTCAATGGACTGCATGTTTAACACGGTAAAGCCAAATAGACCCTTGCACGGAATTCTTTTTTTTAACACGGTAAAGCCAATGGACCCTGGCACGGAATTCTTTTTTTTAACACGGTAAAGCCAATGGACCCTGGCACAGTATTCTTTCTTTAACACGGTAAAGCCAAATGGACCCTGGCATGGAATTCTTTCTTTATCACGGTAAAGCCAAATGGACCCTGGCATGGTTTTCTTTCTTTATCACGGTAAAGCCAAATGGACCCTGGCATGGTTTTCTTTCTTTATCACGGTAAAACCAAATGGACTCTGGCATGGTTTTCTTTCTTTATCACGGTAAAGCCAAATAGACCCTGGCACGGAATTCTTTCTTCATTATAAACATGAAAACTTTTTCAGAATACCAGACAACTGAAGACATCATGACGTCTGTATATAGAGCAACTGCAGTCTGCATTGCCATAGCAACAGCAACTTTATTCTGCCTGACAAGCGCACAACAGTGGCAGAATACCGGTTCACTTCCGAATCAAGTGCAGGCCAACCGAGCTACTCTTAATCGATTACAAAATGTCCCACAGGCAACGATTCGAGCAAGCCAGCAGGATCTTTTTAACCAACTGATGAACAATTATTTGCTGAGCCTGATGCAGCAGCCGCACCACCGACGAGAAGTGAGCAACCCGCACGCGGACATGATGTCAGACTTACTTGACGGGATGTTTGCAATGTTTTGACAAATTTGATTATGGAACCTGTGCAGTAATGCAATTTATAAATATAAATTATTAAATTTAAAAGTTACTCTGTATTCAAAATTCACCTCCAATAAACTGTTGCCAATACATGAATTTATTAAATCCTTCTATTATTTGAATGTCATTTAATTTTGTTCAGGAGAATAAACTTACTGTACTTAAGTATGTTGTATTCTTCTTTTTTATTCAAAAATAAAACACAATGGAACCGTCCCCTCACTCCACATGCAACTCCATCTAAGTAGAATAAATTACTCTTCCTCATTGAGGGTGATGCCAAACTGCCTTAAAATCAACACTCCTTGAAATGCTACCTGTTTGTTTGTTTGTTTGTTGGGATTTTTCGCCGTTTTTAACGGTATTTCAGTCATATCACGGCGGTCACTTAACCTACCCACACTTTTCCTGGGCAAGCTTAGCGACCTAAGCGGTTTACCACTACTAAGTGCACATACCTACGCCAGTAACTGACATCTGCCCTACTTGAATCAGAGGTAGGGGGTAAATGGCCATTGAAATAATTTCATGAGCAATCCCCACACAAGTTATTTGCCCGGGCTGGGGTCGAACTCACGATCCCCGGATTGATAGTGTAGCGCTCTACCAACTGAGCTAGCCGGGCCTGCTACCTAGTTTGTACACTAGTTTTGTGAGGCAAGACACTTTATGGATGCCTAAATGTTCAACCAATCACATGTATATATCACTTTTATAGACATCCATCAAATATAACAATATGCAATATTATTAAAGGAGAAATAGTGGGATTCCACCTTTTTTTTTCCAGACATATGATATTGCTTTGCTATTGTATTATGCAACCTACTGGTAGAAAACTGATACAATCATATTATGGACACAAGATTCAATAGGAAATTTAAAATCACATTTATACTTTATACAGAGCCCTGAAATCGATCCCAGGGACTTAAAGATCTGGGGTCGTATTCCAGATGCACCTTAAGTGAACTCTTATCCTTAGCCTTAAAATCATTATTTTCCTTAAGCATTTTATTCCAAGTATACATTAAATTCTGCTCAATGTTCAGTAATTATCAACTTATCATATTTACTACTTGTTACTTAACTGTAATTGCAATCATTGATTTATATGTAGTTTTATAAATATTACCTACAAAAAAATGGACCTTAAGTGATAATGTTTTCAGATAAACTTAAGACGTTTCTGGAATATGGCCCCTGAGGTCTAGCCCCTTACTGATACCAGAATGTAAGCTTACCTAGGTCATCAGCAACAATGAAGACTATATTCGGTGGTTTTCCATCTACAATTAGTGGCCTCATCATCAGCAACAGGAAAACCAGCAGCATCAACCAGTGATGCCCAAGAACTGAACTGTAGCACCAAGCCATTTCTGCAAGAAAAGACATCAATATATTTTGACCATGGGTTTAGATCAGCCTTCCAGCATGGTAACCAAGCAAAATGATCAATCAATAATTGAGGCATGTCGTGGGAAAACCGGGCTTAATGCATGTGCATAAAGTGTCGTCCCGGATCAGCCTGTGCAGTCTAGAATAGACTTCCTTGAAACAGATAATACCATAAAAGCGGAAAGTGCCGTCCTGGATTAGCCTGTGCAGACTGCACAGGCCAATACGGGACAACACTTTACGCACATGCATTAAGCCCGGTTTTCCCACGACACGCCTCAATTTATCAATCACCTAAATAAATCAATCACCTATTTCTTGTCGCGATGGTGTAGTGGATATGGTGTCCGCATTGCAACTGGGAGGTCCCGGGTTGGATCCCCACTCTGGGAGGGATCTCAAGATCTTTCCAAAGACACCAAGTACTGGTTCTTCCCAGGAAACGGACTTGATAGTGTCTCTTTTGATGCAATCAAGCTACAATAAATAGGTTTTATCTAAATATATATAATCTCTAACAGCTAAAGTTCAAAATTTGGAACTCCCTTATTTTAATCTCTATGTTGATACTACAATAACTGATATCTGGATTGCATACTTAAAAATCCAGTTATATTACAGTTCAATTGTGTTGAAAGACACATTCACATCTGTTTCTTGGGTATAGAACCAGTATTTGGTGACTCAGAGAAAGGTCACTGGAATGCTCCCCACGCTGACAATCTACCTAACGCAAGGCGGACACCATACCCACTACACCACTGCAACTGAGTCTAATGCACCTATCAGTATTTTCCCCAAGTGGGGGGAGGGTAGGGCATATATGGGTCTTTAAACTGAAAGTGCTTCTCAACAGGTGGGAATTCGACACGTTGAATGATTCCCGGTTCTGGGAAATAGACTTCGTTGGATTTTAGATCCCGGTAATATTGCCCCCAAAGCATCTCCCACTGTAGGAATTTAGACAAAAATGCTTGGCTCTAGGGTGGGGAATTAGACCCCAAAGTATAAAATTAGTCAATTCCCCTTGGTCAGCCTGCCGCTCCCCCCACTGGGGGAAAATACTGATAGGTGCATAACAAGGTCACAATAAACTAAATAAATAAGTAATGTAGGGCTGTACTCTCTAAATAAATCAACAAGTTTAACTCAAAGACATGTTTTTTGGTGTAGACAATTGCTTTGATATTCTTTTTTGGAGATGTTGGTAGGGTAACCATTGGTATGCACTAATAAATCACTGATATGTTTTAAGATTGGAGACTACAGTATGACACTTGCGTTGAGGCGGGTTACATTTCAACTAGAAAGTAGCCGCTATAAAGATGGCGATATAACAGTCAACTTTGTTAAGTGTCGAGTTCTTTCTAACATAATACATTACGTACCCTTTTTATTGCTTAAATCAATTCAGCTTAGATTGCTCTTTAAGAAAAGGTATGGTTATGAGGGTCCCTATGTTCAAAATGTTGCATTTATTTTCGGTTAAAGGTATCGCTTTTACATTAAATTAAATAATGATTGGAATTAGTATATTGTAACCTAAACACAAAACAGGAAGCGACACTAAGGGGCATTGTGTACATAAAATCATGTTACTGCATGGTTTTATTTTCTGTAATAAGTTTCATGGAAAACATGCGATAAATATCATGATTTTAATGTGCATTACGATTTTTACAGCGAAAACCGCTTTTTCAAGTAAAAAAAAAATAAAATAAAAAGTACGGAAACCCGTCTTGTGCATCTTGCAGCACACTAAATCATGCTAAAACCAAAAATGAACACGTTAAATACCATATTTACCTCTATTGTATTAAAGTATGTAAACATATTCTAGTATTTTGACAGATTTCTATGAAGTACACAATTTGACTCAGGCACCCCCATATAATCAAAGAACTGAAAACGCAAGCCAGATTGCGTCATTCTCAAATGCGTTTTCAAGCATTTCTACTTTGTTGATCGGTCTGAAATTGAGAATGCACATTAGAAATATGATAATGATGTAGAATATTTATTTACTTTAAGTTGTCTTATAGGTCACAATACACTAAATAAATAAGTGATGTAGGGCTGTACTCTCTATATAAATCAACAAGTTTAACTCGAAGACATGTTTTTAGGTGTAGACAATTGCTTTGATATTCTTTTTTGGAGATGTTGGTAGGGCAAGCATTGGTATGCACTAATGAATCATTGATATGGTTTAAGATTGGAGACTCCAGTATGACACTTGCGCTTAGGCGGGTTACATTCAACTAGATAGTAGCCGCTAAAAAGATGGCGATAAAACAGTCAACTTTGTTTAGTGTCGCGTTCTTTCTTACATAATCATAATGCATGACATACCCTTTTTATTGCTTAAATCAATTCAGCTTAGAATGCTCTTTAAGAAAATGTATGGTTATGAGGGTCCCTATGTGCAAAATATTGCATTTATGTTCGGTTAAAGTTATCGCTTTTACATTAAATTACATAAGGATTGGAATTACGATATTGTAACCACAAACAGTGCTCAGGAAAGAAGGGTTCTAGGTTAGAAACCAGTTAATCATAGAGTCTCATTGTAAAACAGGAAAATCTCCCCACGTTGTTTGCCACTTTCCTTTGTTTTTAGATGTTGAGCAGTCTGGTCTCTTTGGAAAGATGCTTCTCTCTACTTTCAAAATTTGAAATAAAAAAAGATACATTTTGCTACTTCTAAGAAAATGCAGTTCATTTCATTGTAGTCACCTGTAAGAAACACACAATGCATGAAGGATCTCTACAAAAGCATGTGCTGTCTATACATATACTGCTAAACATTCGAATTTCAAGTTATTGGTGTCAAGATACATCAAAATTCCCAGAAGGCACATCATTTTCAGGAAATAACAATTTAAACCAGTGGCCATAATGCGAAATGTCTTTTAACAGAAGAAAAAAAAAATAACTATTTTAAATACAGCCTACTTCTGGACCACTGGGGGATGTTGGACTATTTACTGGCATCTAACCTTCTAATATTATACATTTACATTTGAAAATAGTATTATGAGTAGGTTAGATCTCTAAAGAACCATTGATGTTGCCCATTCCACAATAATGTACCTATAAGCCCCTACAATTTTTCAAAATATCCTGGCCCGGCCTACTTAGTTGGTAGAGCGCCAGACTGTCAATCCGGGGATCGTGAGTTCGAACCCCAGCCCAGCTACATAATCTTTGTGGGATTGGTGATGAAATTATTTCTATGTCCATTCTCCCCCTACCTCTGATTCAAGTAGGTCAGTGTACTTAGTACTGGTAAATCGCTTAGATCGGCTTAGCTTGCCCAGGAAACCTGTGAGTAGGCTAACAGACCACCGTGATGACTGAAATACTGTTAATACGGCGAAAAAACCCAACAAACAAACAAACAGTATTTTTAAAGCACAATTTAAACACTGATATTAATGTGTACCATTAATGTCTGCTTGAACAACTTGTATACATGTTACTTAATGAATAGTTTATGAAACATCTGTGTGTTAATTCAGGAGCCCCAGAAACAGAATATATTCACTAAATATATTATATCTTCATTTAAACATAAATGCCACTGCGATTATAGCTAATGTCGTTTACCTTTACAGCACTAATATTTCATTCCTATTAATGATGACTTGTTCTTCTTTCTGTTACTTCACACTTCACATGCCAGTTAAGTACTTTAACAAATACTAATTCTGATCCTTAAGCCCTGAAATAATTACAAATTAAGTGTAAACTCTGAAATTTTTACAAATTAAGTGTAAACTCTGAAATAATTACAAATTAAGTGTAAACTCTGAAATAATTACAAGCGAAGTGTAAACTCTGAAAAAATTACAACTACAGTATACTTACTGCATGCTAGAACAACTATAGAAAGCATAGTTTAAACACAAACAAGCAATAACATACCTGTAGCAGCCATTTGCAAATAAAGCTATTTTATTTGACACGGGTACTGTTGACCCAAAGGCTAGTACTTACACGTATTTTGTTACATTTCAATAATGTACACAAACTTGTATACTGTGCAGTGGTGTGTAGCAGTTTACTACTAAGGGGAACAACTCAAATGTGAAGTATGATTATTGATAGTTGCCTCCCTTACAACACTACATAACTGTGAGTTTAAAGGGACCTGTTCACAGATTGGCAAAGTGACAATTTTCAAAATTTTTGTTATCAATCCCAAAAAGAATTTTTTTTTACATATAAACAAGCTAAATAACACTACTGGTGAAGTACCTAAATCCGGACACTTTCGCTGGTTTTTGGACGATTTCTCTGGATAATAGCATCAAAGAAAATAAAAAGTGGTCAAAATATTAGAGGGAATTGCTATCTTAAAGTAACAGTGTGATGTGTTTAAAAAAAGCCTGTAAAACATGTCAAAATACAGCTGAAGAGTACCTAAATCCGGACACTTGTTAAAAAATATGTTTTATTAAAAACAAAGAGAACAAAAATAAGCATTCAACTGCAACTTGTTCGTCAGTAATCGTGTTTTCTTCTTCCCTTACATTGTTCTGGTGTTTACTTTAAAAAAATTCTCTGTAAAGCTTTATTTAGCGGATTTACTGTTTTGATTTCAATCCCACGCGTGCAAATGTTTACATTTTTTAGGAAGAAAAAACAATAGAAAGTTAATGAATTAATACTCAATTGATTCTGTTGAAACTTGACATATATTGATGAGGCAGGTGCATGCATCAACTGATACCATAGAATTATAAGTCTTGATCATACAAACACATTTGTTTTCAGGTGTCCGGCTTTAAGTACTGTCCGGATTTAGGTACTTCACCAGTACTTACAGAAAAATATTTTGGAAATATGGTGTCATTTATGAAGTCATCAATTGAAATGGATAAAATTATAAAGCGTTTTTAACGCTTTGCATTGGTATTTTGGAAAACACGTGTATCAATAGCGTTACAAATTCACTCCACTGACTGTAAGTCAGAATGGGTGAGTGATTAGCTTGACAGATTTTTTATCCTGGTGATTGTAGGATCAAGACCCGGCCAAGGCAAATCTTTTTTTTTTTTTGTCTTTATATAATATTATGTTTTTGGTTAGGTCCTCGTGCCTAAGCTTTTTGCAGTTAAGACGTTAAATGACATTTTTGTAAAGTACCAAAATCTGTGAACAAGTCCCTTTAATAAAAACATGAAAAAACTCAGTGCTATCAGAAACCAGGTAGCTAGTTTTTATTTATTGAAACAGGTCCTGATTTCAAGATGAATATGCACATTTGGGAATGCAATTTTTATTTTATAAAATAATGCATTGAATTTCATTAAATAAGGGCAATTTTAACATGAAAAGCCAAGATTGTTCTACAGACAAAGAACAAAATTACCATTGTAAAACCCCCCATAAACAATGCAAAACAAGTAGTTTCAATTCTTACATCATTTGTTCAGTTTTTATCAATGAAAGTGGCATCATTATGAATATGTACCAATGAATGACGTGACGTAAAATGGCTCGTTCGAAGGTTCACGAGAAAGGTAGGCGGTGCAAAGTCAAAAGTAGTTCCCATTGTAATTACAAATATTGATACATGTTAGAATCAAAATAATCTTCGAACTAACGATTTTTATCGGGACATAAACAATTGTTTGTTGTTCTGATGCGTAGAAATTAAACCATGAGCGCCTAAGCATCAGAACAACAAACCGTTGTTTATTAGCCGATAAAAAAAAGCTAATTGAAGATTATTTCTTAATTAGCAGAGATTTAACATCACACCCACATAACGAATCCATGCACCCTTGTGAATCAGGAAACATGCATTAATCAAACAATGAAATAATGAATCAATCAATCAATGACTCTATAATCTAATGTTTATCACAATCATTAATTTAAATAAGGCACTTAATCTTTATTTTTGCTGACATATAGGCAATATTGGTAGATAGGCCTCATCCCTAACTTTAAACAAGAGGGCCATAAGGCCCTAGGTCGCTCACCTGAGGGGCTTAAAGGAACCAAACTGTTCTGAGCAAGTTTCATGAAGATTCGGCTAAGAATGTGTTCACAAGGATTTTCTTCAATTTGACCTGGTGACCTAGTTTTTTACCCGATTCGACCCGGTTTGGAAACTGTTCTAGATATCATTGGGACAAATGCTCTGAGCAAGTTTCATGATTATAGGGCTATAAATGTGGCCTCTAGAGTGTTCAAAAGCTTTTTGTTCAATTTGGCCTGGCAAACTAGTTTTTGACCAGATGTGACTTAGTTTCAAACTCGTCCAAGATATCATTAGAACCAATGTTCTAAGCAAGTTTCAAAAACATTTGGGCAAAAATGTGACTTCTAGAGTGTTAACAAGCTTTTTCTTCAATTTACCCTAGTGATCTAGTTTCTGACTCCACATGACAGTTTCAAACTCGTCCGAGATATCATTGGGACAAATGTTCTGAGCAAGTTTCATGTTTACTGGGCAAAAAAATGTGGCCTCTAGAGCAGGGCTTTCATTAACTTTTGACAACTGGAAGTTTGAACTTCCTGACCTTTGATTTTGGAAGTTTTACTCATAATATTTGGAAGTTTTGACACTATTGCGTGACATAAATATGTACATTACAATTTTCACAGCACATATCACTACTCTTAGTATAGCTATTATTGTACTTCAGTCATTTTTTTCACTTCATGTTGTTGTTTTTCAGACCTGTTATAAACTTTGAATTTTAATCAGGGCTTGCACATAGGTGAAAATGTTGGAAGTCCTCACTTCCTAGTGTTGGATATTGGAGGTTTTTAAGCATTCTTTTTTATACTTCCATGGCTGCAATTTTGGAAGTCCTGTTATAAAAACGGGGAGTAAATTACTTCCAAACTTCCATTAATGCAAGCCCTGCTCTAGAGTGTTAACAAGCTTTATAAATTGTTCCATATAGCCATATAAGGAAAACTGCCCCGCACCCTGGCGTCCATGTTTTGCAACTCAGCCGAGATATTATCACAACAAATGTTTTGAGCAAATTTCAAGAAGATTGCGAAAAAATGTGATTTCTCTAGTGTTACGACGTAAAACAAGAGGGCCTGACGGCCCTAGGACACTCACCTGAGACCTTGTAACCCAATTGGAATTTGCATCCCCGAGGCATGGCTTATTTTTATCCCAGGGGCATAAGTTGAACAACCTTGAACAAACCTCCTTGCGGTTTCAGGTAAAGATTGTTTAGGTCATTTTGCTATTTAAGTCTATATAAACCATGTGACCCCTCAGGGGGTGGCTAGATTTGACCCCAGGGGCATAATTTGAACAATCTTTGGAGAGGACCACTATGCAATGTTACGTAACAAATATAGGAAAGCTGTGGGCCTTAACGTTTCAGAGGAGAAGATTTTTAAAGTCCTTTTGCTATTTAAGTCTAAATAAACCATTTGACTCCCCCGGGCGTGACCAGTTTTGATCCCAGGGGCATAGTTTGAACATTCTTTGTAGAGGACCACTATACAATGTTACATACCAAATATGAATCCTCTAGGCCCAGCAGTTTCAGAGGAGAAGAATTTTAAAATCATTTTGCTATTTAAGTCTATATTAACCATGTGACCAATGGGATGTGGTCTGTTTCGACCCATGGGGCATAATATGTACAATCTTTGTAGAGTACCACTATAGGATGTTAAATACCAAATATAAACCTTTGGGCCTTAAGGTTTCAGAGAAGAAGATTTTTTGTAGAGGACCACTATAGGATGTTACATATCAAATATGAAACCTCTGGGCCTTGTGGTTTTAGGGAGATTTTAAAAGTCATTTTGCTATATATTCTATATAAACCAGGTGACCCCCGGGATGCTGCCCGTTTTGACCCCAGGGGCATAATTAAACAAACTTTGTAAAGGACCACCAAAGGATGTTACATACCAAATATGAAACCTCTGGGCCTTTTGGTTTCAGAGGAGAAGAGTTTTAAAGTCATTTTGCTATATATTCTATACAAACCACGTGACCACTGGGGCGTGGCCCGTTTTGACTCCAGGGGCATAATTTGATCAAACTTTGTAAAGGACCACTAAAGGATGTTACATATCAAATATGAAACCTCTGGGCCTTGTGGTTTCAGAGGAGAAGATTTTTAAAGTCATTTTGCTATATATTCTTTATAAACCATGAGACCCCCGGGGCGTGGCCAGTTTTGACCCCAGGGCATAATTTGAACAATCTTTGTAGAGGACCACTAGAGGATGTCACATACCAAATATGAAACCTCTGGGCCTTGTGGTTTTAGAGAAGAAGATTTTTAAAGTCATTTTGCTATTATATTCTATATAAACCATGTCACCCCCGCCGGGCGTGGCCCGTTTTGATCCCAGGGGCATAATTTGAACAATCTTTGTAGAGGACCGCTAGAGGATGTTACATACCAAATATGAAACCTCTGGGTCTTGTGGTTTTAGAGAAGAAGATTTTTAAAGTCATTTTGCTACATATTCTATATAAACCATGTGACCCCTCGGGCATGGCCCGTTTTGATCCCAGGGGCATAATTTGAACAATCTTTGTAGAGGACCGCTAGAGGATGTCACACATCAAATATAAAAGCCCTCAGTCTTGGGGTTTCATAGGAGAAGATTTTTAAAGTTTTCACTTTTTAAATCTATTTTTAGCTCTGGTGACCTACATGTTCAGCGGACCGGAAAGATATGAACAACTTTGAAAGAGGTCCACCCAAGGATCATTCCTGTGAAGTTTGGTGAAAATCTGCCAAGCGGATTAGGAGATGTTGTTTGAGTGAAAAGTTGACGGGCGATCACAAAAGCTAAAAAATATGTTTGTTTCAGGTTACATGCCCCAAAAAATTAGGGTAGGTAGGCAGGGATTTCTTTTTTTTGTTGGTAAATGGTCAATTTTAAGATTCTTAAACTAAATAAATATTCAAAACATATTAACAAGGTAATTGTTGATGACGCACGATTCACGATGAACCACAGACAAAAAGACGACAAAAAAAAACAACAACACTATGCAGTTAGACTCTGCAATAGAAAAATAAGCCATAAGCAATACTGAAGACAGAGTTATGGTTCTTGTACCCTGAACTTCCTCTCCACGTCCTCTATCAATATATGAGGTTTTGTTTTAATTCTCTTCAATACTAATGGAGTTATGCTCCGCACAAATAAAATAACCAAAGGGCAATAACTCCATGAATAATGAAGAATGAGTCATGGTCCTTGTACTGTGCACCTCCTCTCAACATCCTCTATCAATATATGTGGTTTTACTTTAAATCCCTTCAAAACTAATGTAGTTATGCTCTGCACAAGAAAATTAACCGAAGGGCAATAACTCCATAAATATTGAAGAAAGAGTTGTGGCTCTTGTACTCTGCACTTTCTATCATTTTGAAACAAACAAGACTTATGTCACAATGCCCTGTTATCAACAGCTGTACTGTTTTTGTAATTTGCCTTTGTTATCTACACTGAACTGAGTCAAACAGAGCATAGTCAAAACAATTAGATATCAATGTTTGTTCAATTTAATCCCTCAGTTCACTGGAGAACAGATTCAATCCCACAATGTAAATCATACATACCGGCAAGGGTATAATCTCCGATTACATTCAGTTAGAACCACTGTATCACTTTTATCTGCACCTACAGCAGTTTTTCCCTGTCAGTATGTGTCTTTACTTTTTTTTAAAGGGACCTATGCACAGGTGTTCATATGTGTACGCTATTAAACATCTCTTAAATGCACAAACGAACGCTTTGGACTATATGAAGTATCAATTGAAGGACCCTTAAATACTTTTACAGTTATGCTCCGCACAAGGAAATTACAATACGTATTTATTTGGGGATAATATTTTTCGGTTTTGCCCGTCTGAGACCGATTGGGTTTGAAAAAGACCGATTCAAATGCCTAATAATCGGTCCGACCACTTTTCTTAAATTTTCCAGTCACTATAAAAATCGTGATAATTCCCTGTATCCAATACACAACACACACATTTTATGGCCCCAATGCTCTTTAGGTGTGAAAACTTGTTGATCAGTGATGCGTAAATGACCCCAGTTGTGTCATATTGATCGATAATTGGTGTAATTTGCTGCAGCTTGTTGATTGTGTTACATAACTGACACGTATCAGTCTCTGATGTTGACAACAGAGTGTACAAGTTCCTGCATGATAAAATCGTGCCCAGTTACTATGGAGACTGATCATAGCAGCGCACGTAATCCTCGTGGAAAACATGCATTTGCTGCATATGTACTGTTCTGCCTATAATATGTTATAATGATACAAAAATAGGCATATTGGTATGAAATCTTTATTAAAATAACAAAGATCGTTGTACAATCCTATTTCAATGCAATTAAAGAGTGCTTTCTTTTTGGTTTAAAATGATGTTCATGATGTATGTAGTTAATTTTAATCAGTACAAAGCGACCATATTGCATTACATTATATTTTAAGTTCAGCTCATATAATAGACATGGAAATTAAAATCAATTGAAGTTTAAGATGTGGAAATTTTGCAATTAATAATTTATAATACACATTTTCGGACATTCCTAATTGTTCAGATACAGAAAAGGTGTGCATATTGTATTGCCTTATTTGTAAACTTGTGTGAAATTTAACTCATAATAGACATGGAAGTAAAAATTTATTGAATTTTAAGGTCTTAAAACTGTGCAGATAAGGGTAATACTTCATAAAATGTATTTTCGGACTTTCGATATTTTCTGATACGCAAAATTCGGATACAACATGAGCGTAACCGGTGGACCTCAGGACCGATTGACTTCACTGAAAAATATGATCCCTGGTTGATATTGTCAGCATAAGACAAATAAGTCATCTGCAGTAACTCCAAAAATATTGAAGAAAAGAGTGATGGTCCTTGTACTCTGCTCTTCCTCTCTATGCCCTCTATCAATATAAATGGTTTATTTAAAATCCCTTCAATACTAAGGGAGTAATGCTCTACACACACACACACACAATAACCAAAGGGCAATAACTCTATAAATATTGAAGAATTAGTTATGGTCCTTGTATTCTGAAATTCCTCTCTAAGTCCTAAAAAAAAAATCAATATATGTGGTTTTATTTAAAATCCCTGCAGTACTTATGTTCTGCACAGGAAAATTAAACAAAGGGCAATAACTCTGGAAATATTGAAGAGTTATGGTACTTGTACTCTGCACTTCCTCTCATTGTCCTCTAACATTATATATAATATCATTTGAATCCTTTCAATTCTTTTTCAGTTATGCTCCACACAAGAAAATTAAACAAAGGCAATAACTCCATAAATATTGAAGGAAGAGTAATGGTTCTTGAATTCTGCATGTTCTTTCATTATCCTCTATCATTTTATGAAGTTTCATTTGAATCCCTTCAATACGAATGGAGTTATGCACCACACAAGAAAATTAAACAAAGGGCAATAACTCTCAAAATAATGAAGAAAGAGTTATGGTCCTTGTAGAATGCATTGCTCTCAATGTCATCTTTCATTAGATGAAGTTTCATTTGAATCACTTCAATACTTTTCGAGTTATACTCCACACAAGATAATTAAACAAAGGGCAATAACTCTATAAATATTAAAGAAAGAGTTATGGTCCTTGCACTCGACACTTCCTCTTATTGTCCTCTATGATTATATGAAGGTTCATTTGAATCCCTTCAATACTTTTCCAGTTATACACAAGAAGCGGGACGGACTGACAGACAGACAAGAGGATGATGCGATTACTATATGCCCCCAATGTTCCCTTCATGGGCATAAAAAAACTTAACAAAGCAAACACTAAAATATTGAATAAATTTACATTTTCATTTGGAGACTTTCCATCATTTATTCTAGTTGTGTAACCTAAAAAAACTGTTGAGTCAGCATATATAAATCTTTTTGAGTTTTTGGCTGAATAGTCAAAAACTATTATTTAATTTAAAAAACTAGCTAATTAGGCAGTTTACGGCAACAGTTTGTCTTTACTTTTCTTCCATTTTAATTTGAAATATATAATAAATAGCTTTATTGGGTTATTAATATTTTTATGCCATTATGTGTGATCGTACATATACACTTTAAAATATATGTGAACATGTGTGCTCTGTTTAGAAGTTATTTTGAAGTGTAATGTTAAAGTCCCTTTGTGCAATTTTTGCTCCTTATCTACAGACCGCTCAAGCAAAACAGATATTTTACTCGCTGCCACAGAGCCAGAATTATCGATTACCGTAATTATTTGTCAAACGATGTCTTTGCAAAATACTTAGAGTCAGTATCCAGAAACACTTTAAAACCAGGAGCTATGGAAAAGGACCAAGCGGAAACCAGTCACTGCTATCATCAAAGAGAGAAAGTGGATGCGGATTGGCCACACACTTCGGAGAGACCAACCAAACACTACCATATCTGCGCTGGATTGGAATCCACGCTGGATGAATGAGGGGTCACCCAGTGACCACTTGGAGAAGGCCTCTAGACGCCAAGCTGAAGACAATCCACATCATGGTGTGAAGTGAAGCACCGGGCACAAGACAGAACCTAATGGAAGACAGTGGTGAAGGCCCTATCCCCAGCAGTGGGGAAGAAAAGGCCCTATTCCTAGCAGTGGGTGAAGACATGGCCCTATCCCCAGCAGTGGGCGAAGAAAAGGCCCTATCCCCAGCTGTGGGGAAGAGATGGCCCTATCCCCAGCAGTGGGCGAAGAGAAGGCCCTATCCCCAGCAGTGGGCGAAGAGAAGGCCTTATCCCTAGCAGTGGGTGAAGAGATGGCCCTATCCCCAGCAGTGGGCGATGAGAAGGCCCTATCCCCAGCAGTGGGCGAAGAGTAGGCCCTATCCCCAGCAGTGGGCGAAGAGAAGGCCTTATCCCCAGCAGTGGGTGAAGAGAAGGCCCTATCCCCAGCAGTGGGCGAAGAGAAGGCCCTATCCCCAGCAGTGGGCTAAGAGAAGGCCCTATCCCCAGCAGTGGGCTAAGAGAAGGCCCTATCCCCAGCAGTGGGCTAAGAGAATGCCCTATCCCCAGCAGTGGGCTAAGAGAAGGCCTTATCCCCAGCAGTGGGCGAAGAGGAATAAGTACGTATAGTAGGTACGTTTTTATTTGGCGCATCTACGCAGCGTGGAATCATTTATGACGTACTTTTTATGACGTCAGGATACACAAACTTGTGATGTTTAAGTTTATCTCCCGAAATATTATTCTAACATATGCGATATGAAATTAACTAATGCCTGCAATAAAACGGCACTGAGTCACTACTAGTGCCTATAAAATTGACAGCCCAGATGCCAAGGGACGCAAATACTCATACGCGATATTTGGTGCAGTACACTGGTCTACTGAGCAACGACTCATCTCTGCAGATCTAATCACCCAAACTGCGAGAATCGTGAAATGGGTTGGTTTTTTACGCGAGCTGTATTGAATACCCATCCCAGTGCTGCAGCTTATTTTGTAAAAATTATTATATATCATTGCATGTTCTACCACTCGTTTAAGTAACGTAATGACAAAACAGAATTTCAAAGCTGTTTAACATAAATTACACATAACACCCTTAAATTAATATCCTGAAAAAAAAATTACTTCTACTTAAACAGGATATCTTTTGTCTTTGAAGTTAATTTAAAATGAATAATCAAAACATTCCTAAAGAATCTTAATTGAAAAATGGCCATTTTATCTATTAACAATGTCAAGTCATAAAAACTTAATTTAATACCTCAACCCGGCCACGATTTTAATAATCGCTAAAGTTTACCTACAAAATACTTGAAATTATCTTAAGCTATAACGCAACAATAAATAGAAACCTGTGTATCAAATCTGTTATCAGATTTTGCGAAATCGCTGAAAATGGCAAACTCTTAATGGTTTATGATTGTGATAATAACAGTATGAAGTGACCATGTGCTCCACAAAACTTTTCTAAAAATGGACACAAAATTCAGTGTGGTTTAATGTTAAATTATAAGAAAATATGCTGTTAAAGGTAGGTGATGTTTTGCTGTTATTATGTTAGATTTATGTGTATAAATGTAAAGAGGGCTTAATTTGCAATCACAAATAAAAATTGCGATTTATTAAATATCAGAATAACAAATAACAACTCAGATGTGGGTAAGGCACCAATATTGATAACATTTCAAAGAAAGCTATATATCATACCAAATGTATAAAACTTACTGCCAAAAACTACAAATTGTTGTGATGTTGTTGTTGATGTAACCTCTCTAAACAGTATAACCAATGAGGACCGTGCTAAAAGTTCGATGTAAAGTGTTGCCGTATTCTCATTGAGAGGTAATGTTAGTATTCCGAGTTTTAAAAAGTAAGCATATAAACCTAAAATATAAATACAGATACAAGTAAAACAAATGTTTTTGTTTCTATTCATCATACATGTGCCTTTATTTCTGTTCTTCACAGTTATCTCCCTTGTATTTAGCAGTTATCATTTTTATCTCCCTTCTTATTATTAAAATAAATGATTAGTTATCTGATTTTCTACACGTACAGCGAAATAATCCTAGAACATGCACTTATTTTAACACTTTTGTCTTGACAAAATAACCATGTAGAGCACTGAATATTTTCCAGGGCGGTCCTGATAGTATTCCAGATTATCTTCCCTCATTTTCTAGGGTAGTCCTGATAGTATTCCAGATTATTTCCCCTCATTTTTCAGGGTGGTCCTGGTAGTACTCCAGACTATTTCCCCTCATTTTCCAGGGTGGTCCTGGTAGTATTCCAGACTATTTCCCCTCATTTTCCAGGGAGGTCCTGGTTGTATTCCAGACTATTTCCCCTCATTTTCCAGGGTGGTCCTGATAGTATTCCAGACTATTTCCCCTAATTTTTCAGGGTGGTCCTGATAGTATTCCAGACTATTTCCCCTCATTTTCCAGGATGGTCCTGATAGTATTTCATACTATTTCCCCTTATTTTCCATGGTATTCCATCATTGTTTA
Organism: Congeria kusceri; assembly: GCA_027627225.1. Lineage (NCBI taxonomy): Eukaryota > Metazoa > Mollusca > Bivalvia > Myida > Dreissenidae > Congeria > Congeria kusceri. Next base: position 21,492,667 of record CM051033.1, on the reverse strand, counting down.
TCAAACCTGACTTTGAACTAACATTCTCAATTTTCATTTCAACATAAATCAAGCGATTATATTGACAATGTGTTTAGCAATTCAAAATGACTAAATTATTCTTTTTTTTTCAAATAATTACAACTGTATTTTGTAAACATTGTTTGTCAGAAATTAAACTGAGTTGGCATGGTTATGTCAATCAAACAGTGGTCTGCCAACGTACTAAACAATATCTAAATTGTTAGTTTTGTACCATATTTACTCACATGTTCAGTGTTTAATATCTATATAATTACTGCGCATTTCTAACTTATGTACAGTTTTCTTGATGGATTACAGGCTTCTAAAAAGTACAATAAATTTTCACATGAAAAATATGTTCAAATTTGGCTTTTTGCATCTGAAAATTATTGTTACTTCGTTGTTGGCTGTATTAACAGCAATATTAACGATTTGTTTACACTCTGTCACGCTTTCTTAGGCTTTGAAGCAGGGAGGCACATTAAAGAAATTCGAAGCCTTTGCCCCCAGCCCCTAACAAAAGACTGCATCATTTATACAGCTAATTTGACTCCTAATTTAATACACCCTGCTTTAAATTTATATCTATAACATCTTATAATTGATTTCAGCGTCACCTTCATTATTTTGCCCTATCATGTTCGATGTATAATTTTCATTTTACTGTTCCGAATGATCAAATTTCTGGAAACTCAATAAAAAATTTAACGAGCAAATCAGATTTGAATTTTACACTATTTTGATGGATACGACCACTGAAGCCTTAAGTTTAAGTATTTATTTACATTGGAAACGGATGCTTAGGTTATGTTGATTTCAAATTTGGTCGGAAAAGATAAGCTACATATACTGTGTGCCTAACTGTAAGTACATCACATTTGAGACGGATGCTTAGAGTGATGTTGATTTCTATTTGTTTCGGAAAAGATAGGCACATGGTGTAACTTAAATGTAAGTACAATGATTTACCTTTTAAGTGTACATAAATAATATAATCATATAGATACAACATAATTGAGGCGTGTCATGAGAAAACCAGGCTTTTTGCATGTGGGTAAAGTGTCGTCCCAGATCAGCCTTTGCAGTCTGCACAGGCTAATCTAGGGTGACACTTTCCGCTTTTATGGTATTTTCTGTTTCATGGATTCTTTTCTAAACATAAATCCACTGTAGGCAGAAAGTGTCATCCTGGATTAGCCGGTGCGGAATGCACATGCTAGTCCAGGACGACACTTTATGCACATGCATTAAGCCCAGTTTTACCACGACAGGCCTCCATTTTACAATCATGTTTTATTTTGTTTTGTTAATCTGCATTGTTCAGAAACACACCGGAACACACAATTTTGATGTCTTTATTAATTTTGATCAATAAAACACCCATGCTCAAAGTATTCTACTTCTCAAAACTGGGACCATAACAGAGGCATAGCCAGGAATTTGACACTCCGAATGATTCCGGGTCCCGGGAAATAGACTTTGGTCAGATTTTAGATCCTGGTAATACTGGGGCCCCCAGGGCCATTTGATACACCAAGCATCTCCCACTGTAGGGATTGAGACAGAAATGTTTGGATGTAGGGTGGGTCAGCACGCCTCTCCCCCTTGGGGAACAATATTGATAGAAGATGCACTCAAGAAAATTCCTTTAGGCACAGGGTGTGGGGACTGCGGGATTTCTGGTGCACCTATCTGGCATTAGAAGTCATTCTTTTCCCTAGTATTCAAACCTATGTTCATCATGTAACATCCATTGACAGAGTGAAAATTAATTTCAACTGTGATATTTAAAACGAAAATATAGAACCTGATGAACCTAATAATAATCAAACAGGTCATGTAGACACGAAATACACACAGCTTGCCATTTTGTTGCCACTAAATACTAATGAGGCACGTCGTGGGAAAACCGGACTAACGCATGTGCGTAAAGCGTCGTCCCCGCGCATCCTGTGCAGTACGCACAAGGCAGAAAGTGTTGTCCCGGATTAGCCTGTGTGGACTGCACTGGCTGATCCGGGATGACACTTTACGCATATGCATTAAAACCGGTTTTCCCACGACGTGCCTCTAATATATTTTATTTCAATGCTCCACATTGTTTTATTATACGCAATTGCGTATTGCGCATTTAGGGCACTACACTCTTGTATAAAAAGTTTTTGAAACCATAGGTAAAATGTCAGGACTAATTTGTAGTCCTAAATGTTAGAGTTATTCAAATGCAGATGCAGATATCGTAGGTGTGATTGTTGCTCAGTTTACAACATAGGATATATTCAAATAACAGAAATACGCAGAACAAAGCCTCAAGGATTATTTGTGAATTGGCAGTTGACATATTTTATGGCAGCAATTGCAATTTGATTAATCTCTCTCCCATCACACAAACACGGCCAGTGTTAGCAGCTAGGGCTAATTTCAAGAATAAACATTACAAGGGATTGGCAGTTTTTCTTACAAAAAGTAATATTTTAACTGGTAAAGTGTAACTGCAATAAACCTCTATTGTGATGCTAATTCAGGCCGAAAGGATTAGTGTCAGGTTCATTGAAAATTTAATGACAATTAAAGGTGTAAAATTCTTTGTGTATTTTGGTTGGGCAGAGAGTGTACATTTCCACCTATCAATTGTTGTAAACGCAGGATAAATTTAGGTCATTACAAATACACAATGATCACCGTTCTTATTTTTCCCTGCATTTCTATGTTGCAAATACAAATTCCTTACTAGTTATGCCCCTTGTCGTGCAAAAATGTCTGCCAAAAGATCGTTATTTATGTTAATTATTTTTGCTAAATATTTCATAAATGTATGATGCTTCAAGATATATTTGATGATTATAACATGGGTGTCAGAACCATTGTGACCCAATATAATTTTTGCAATTTAACTTGTATACACCATTGAATTTTTATTCAATTTCGACATTTTCGAGAGGAACAACATAAAAATCCATAATTGCTTGTTTCTATCAAGTCACTGTATAATCCAATAAGATGCAGAGCTATAAACAGCCATATTTTAAAGACTCTCAAAAAGTGTGAATGAAAACGACTTGTCACCTGCGTCATTAAAAGGAACAAAAAATGAATACGTTTTCTCGATAAGGCAGACGCATGTAAACAGCATAATAAATTTTGGAGGTGTCAAACCGATTTCTGTCGTTCATGTGCAACTATATAAATAAACCATTCCCAACGCACTTAAGATGTCACTGTCTCATGTTGCAATCAGAATAAGTTTATAAACATACCGACAAAAACCTGCTGGACTTGATGATTGTTATTATCTCCCACATCCCACACTGTCTTTCTGTGAAATCAAGACATGTTCTGATAAAATGGTAATGCAAGTTGGTATGCACATGTGTGTAAGACCTTGTGTTTGATTGTACATTTATTTTCTATTTTTGTCAAACTTCGCTTCAAACATTGGGTGAGCATTATGCATGGGTGCATCATTTAAATGGTGTTTTACAGTATTTTGTCTCTATTTCTTCTGTCATTTATTCATAAATTGTATCCTGATTAGATTGTTTGATTTCATTTGATTAGAACATTTAAATTATATTTAATTGTCTATTTTAAATAACTGTTCTCAATCACATTTTCTTAAAACATTGCATTTGTATTAAAGTGACATAAAACATGATATTAGTAGCTTATTTCTTTGTATCGTTAAGATTTGCACTAACACTGCTACTGTAACTTACAACAATGGCTTCCCTGAACCTATGTAATTGTGTTTTTTTTCTGTATAGATAAAATAAACAAGGCACAAAATGTCATCCAATTCTTTCGTGAATTAACAATTTTGTGATATCTGATTGTAAATATTTCAGCTTTTAAAAGTATCAGCTTTTTAAGATTTTAAAGATGTTGACAAGTTTTCTATGCTGTATATTGTATGCTTTTGCATAATGCTTAATTGCCGTCATATTTAACTTAATTCTTGTTAATTGAATCACAATAATGTTTTAATATTTTGTTCCAGTAAATTATATTTTTTTAATTAAAATGTTATGATTACTATTCTTTGCTTACATTTTAACGACGTAAGAGACATTCCACGCCTACAAAAAGTAGTTCCCAGAAGCGGGTGGGACTATACAAGTCTTGCACGTGACACAGTAGCATGATATACGTTAATGTGGGCGGAGCTAAAAAGTGTTATCAGTCAGGGACATGATATTACAGAAAGTAGGTGGGGTTAATTCGTGTTATTGGTCAGTGGTATAATAACGCTTAAAAATATTGGGTCAGCATCTTCAACGTAATTGTGCACAAGTGGCATAATAAATTTGGAAATCATCCAGACGACGGGGAGTTAATTTATTACAACCTATCAAAATAGGCTTATTTAGTTGTGTTAGGATGATAATCAGGCATATATATCCATACGTTTGAAACCATTTTCAATAACTGTGAAGTGAACTTAAAAGGACAGGGACTTTAACTGTTGCTACAATTTGTCATATTCGGTATGAGAAATTTTATTTTTAGTTTCTCTGATATTGAACATAAAAAAAAAAAAATTACATTTCAATATTAAGCACATTCTTTTGCCATAAACATGACAACTACAAAAGCTGTTTGTAAAACAGTTATGCCCCCTCTAGGTTAAAATAGCTAAAAAGGCTAATTTTATATAGTTAAGGGCCAAAACTTCATAGTTACTTAGGTGATTTGGTTGATTATCGAACTTAACCGAGATAATACACCCGCGAAGATTTTCACCAAGCTTGGTGAAGATCGGCTTTGAACTGTTGGACTTAAAGAACTCTCAGAAATGGCTAATAAGGCCAATTTTAGATAATTGAAGGGCCATAACACCACAATTCCTGGGGAAATTTGGTTGATTATCGAACTTGACTTAGATATTATTATTACAAACATTTTCAAGAAACTTGGTGAAGATCTGATGAAAACTGTTGGACTAAGAGAGCTGAAACATGCAAAAAGGCCAATTTTTAGATTATTCAAGGGCCATAACTTCACAATTTCAGGGGCGATTTGGCTCATTATTGAACTTGACCTAGATATTATTATTACAAACAGTTTTATGAAGTTTGGTGAAGATCGGATGAAAACTGTTGGACTTCGAGAGCGGAAATGGCTAAAATGGCCAATTTCAGATAATTCAATGACAATAACTCCACAATTCCTGAGGCGATTTGGCTGATTATTGAACTTGACCTAGATATTATTATTACAAACATTTTCATGAAGATAGGTTAAGATCAGATGAAAACTGTTGGACTTACAGAGCGGAAACAGCTAAAAAGACCATTTATATATCATTCAATTCCTGGGGCGATTTGGCTGATTATTAACCTAGATATTAGACCCAAAAACATTTTCATGAAGTGTGGTGAAGATCGGATGAAAACTGTTGAACTTATAGAGCGGAAATGAAAGTGGTCTACCAGCAGACCGACCGACCGACCGCCATTTGCAAACCAATATACCCCGCCATCTTTGATGGGGGGCATAATAATCATATAATGCAACAGTTGTTGTACAACACGCATATAAAGTCAACATTATTTATTTTCAATTAATAATGTTTTTATGTGTTGTTACATTATAACTATAAGTTACAACTCTCTTTTAATATCTATACGGAATACAGCAGTTTTTTGGTTTATTATTTTTCGGTTCATTATTTTTACATTATTGGTTGTGTTCCTTTTTTTTTTCTTTTTTTTTTTTTTAATCAGATCAGCCAATCCCAGAAACTAAAAATCAACAAACTCTGCCCTAATGCAGTGCTAGTTTTTACACATTAAGACCATCAGGGCCATAAATCAAAGGATCACTATTTATGAGTTGAAAATCAGCATGCATGGTCACAATCAATCATTTCCTGTGCACAGCTCACACAAAAACACTCCCGGACACCTCAAACATTTGAATAACAAACAGTTGGTATTTCTGTCCTTGTTTTTTAAAGTGACTACCTCACACATGTGAATGTTTACAAATAATTATTATGCATGTTGTCGTATATAATACAAACAATAATGTTTTAAGTCTGTGTAATATGTAAACAAACTTTCGAAAAGAAGTATTACCTTTTTTTACATGTGATTTTTGTTCATTATGTCCAATTTATATATTGTGTTACTTTGACCTTTTATACACATCCTATCCTCATTCTAGTTTTTATACTTTTCGCTATTTTATCATCATTTATACTTTTCGCTATTTGATCATCATTTTATACTTTTCGCTAATTTATCATCATTTTGAAGTGTTAAGTCCGTAAAAAATTGACCGATCGCTATTAGATTTATAACCAAGCCTACTCGTCTATCTCTGTGTAGAGAATACGAAGGTTTTTACGAGACATCTCCGTCAAACAATGATTTCATGTCTTTCTGAATGGCTACCTGCATTGCCAATCAAATCTTGTTGATCTGTCTATTGCCTGTGCGTGACTCTCTTTAAAAAAACAACAACACTATGTGAAATCTAAAAGGAGCCATTATGAAAAACCTAATCTACTCTTTTTCTTTTTTCACCTGATTGGCTACATGAATATTCTCAACTTATTGAGAAGCATTAAAACATGTGGAAACACACCTATGGGTCTTGCTGATAACAAATGTTACTCAATGAAATGGAAATAAATGCAGAAAATATTATTAAAATCTTGCAATCGAAAAAGAAAAAGTTTGTTGGATTTGCAGTTGTTTTTAGTAATATACTGCAAAAAGGTGATCTGAAATAAACTGCAATGATAGCGAAAGGATTTTTTTAAAAATGATTAATGCATGACTAATCTCTACAATGCTCATGGAGATTTGGCATAGGGGTCTACATGCCTTTACAATGAAACAATGGTATGTTGCCTTCCTAAGTTTAGCATCATTCTTCAGCCACTTCAGGTCAAGGGAGTATCTTTAATTGTTTTTCTATGAAGTTTTCTTGGCAATGTATTTTGTTGTGTTGTTAATAAGTTTTGTTTTTTGCTTGTTTTTAATTGTATTTTTCTTTCTCTTTTCTACATAAACATTGTATACACATCAAAGCATATGTTTTTGCTTAAATTAAGATATATTTTCATTCTCTTGACACTATCCAGTATCCAAAATGTATAAGTGTTAATCATAATTGATAAACATGGGTTTGAGTATTGGTACTGTAGCATTTGTATTTCATAGAAAGGGAGATAACTGAAAAGTGTAAAGCTAGAGTTGTGGTTCCTGTCCACTCTAAAATTTGCCTGCATTTCAAGAAATCTTGTAATTTTAACAGCAGAATGTATTCCATGGCACAAAAATAGTTACCATAAATTTTCAAATTCAATGAGACAGACCAATATTATATCTCTATTGCAAGCAAAATAAAGAAAAAATCTTCATGATGAACACAATTTGTTAAAAAAAAAGATCTACCAGTGTGAATCCCACAAGTGACACAGTTCATTCATTCATTCATTCTTTAATTAATTCATTAATTCATTTTTTGCTCTAAAGATTGTTTCTCAAAGAGAATTTGTGATGGGAAATATATTAAACATAAAAGAAATTAATTTATTTAATGCTAGGTAGTGAAATATAGAAAAATATCAGTGAGATAAATCCCTATATCACTCACAGTGAAGGACTACTTTTTGGGTCCTGATTTAATACAGTAAATGAAACGGACTGTCATCGATGCCGGGCTCAAAACTGTGAAATGACATCATTGTTTTGACGTCATGACGTTATGATTCCCGCGATATTTTCCAATAAAATGTAAAACAAATAAAGCTTAAAATGTGTTTGTTTTCGGTGAGATAACATGTCATATCATCACTGGAAAGGGAGACAATTTATATATTTTCACTTGTGCTGATGAAAATATTAATTGTCTCCCTTTCCGGTGATGATATCACGCGTTATCACACCGAAAACAAACAAATACCCTCTATTGACTGCAGGATTGTCCGCAATAATAATGTTTTTCTTAATTTTAATATTATCCAATAAAACAGATTTTTCGTATTTTTGAAAATTGTCCTTAAATGTCTTTACTGCAAAAACTGCAGCATCTGGAATAATCTTAAACAAATATTATAAAGAAAAAAAAGTTAAATTTGAAATTTGCCTTCGCCGGGACTCAAACATGGGACCTTTAGGATCAAAAACTCATGCGCTAACCACTCGGCCATTCGGACTTATACATTTGGTTGTGTATTTTTAAAGCTATGTAAGTGATACACATGGGTTCTAAAATACCAATAAAAAGCGTTACAAATGCTTTATATTTTTATGCATTCGATTGATGAGTATCCATAGACTAAACGATATTTCCAATAAATTTCTTAGTCATGAGTGTTATTTCGCTTGTTCTAATATAATGAATCATTTCTTTTTGAATTCTATGACAAACTGTTTAAAAATTGTCAATTTGCCAATCTGTGAACAGGTCCCTTTAAAATCTGAGATTGAAACATTTCGTAGTCATGGGACCAGAAAATTAAAAATGGAGCCCAGTTACATTAAATTATTCTTGAAATGTGAATTATTGACAGAAACCATAAGTGTTATTACCATCAAGTGTTTTGCTTTTATCCTTAGATTATCGCGATTTGACAAACAATTTTAAAACACTCCTTTCCAATCAATTCTGATAAATTTCCTTCTTGGATATTATAATTATAAACCCATTTTAATCCGACAAGAGAGGTATTAAAGGGACTTGTTCACAGATTTCCTTATTTTTGTAAGTATGCCATTAAATGTCTTAACTTGACAGATTTAAGCATCGGAACTAAAAAGCTCAAGTATAGTAACAAGAAGTATTTAGAAAAAAATAAAAATAAAAATAAAAGGTCCCGCGGGGGTTCGAACCCGGGACCTACGGATTAAACGGCTATCACCTTACCCACTCAGCCATTCCGACTACTGTATATCAACCTACATTATTTACTTTATGTACGTGTTCCACGTGTTGTCAACAATTTCAACGAAAACAACACAAAAATCTGTCGGAAAAAAATTGAACAAAATTGTTGCAAACGTCTTTAAGTGTACTCTAATGGGTTTAAATGCATTATTTGTATTAGATTTATTAGAAATATCAATTAAATTACATTTGTTTCATTTGAAGAAGACAAAGGCACGAAAAGACAGACAAAAGGACAGACAAAGGCACTTCATATTGCGACAAAGACATTTACAAATGTTTTATTCATTCATTCATTCAAGTTTATTGCATAAAACATATACATGTTTATAGCAAATAAAACATGACAGTAACATCTATGAAAAATTACATAAGTATAATATGTCTATCACTTGTTGTTCAAGAGACAAAATTATACACCGCAGTGGTAGAATATTAACTGATATGTAAAGATGTATCGACTGCCGATTACGTTATGACGTCCTACGAAGCATTACCTTTATTTACAGACTTTTGTGTTGACGACGATTTTTGTCCATTATTATCAGATGTTCATTGTAGTCTTATTTTCAGATTGTGCTTTAAAAGTTCAAATCTGCCATCAGAATCTTGTCCCAAAGAAAACATTTGTAAATGGGATCAAGATAAATCATCTGAATTTATAAATAATATTAATATGTCTGTCATTGATGTAGCTTGCAAAAGTTAACTGACAAAAATACTCCGATAAATCAAAATATCATAAATGAAATAGTGAATTCTTTTGAGAATGTTTTAGTAAATTCTGCAAAAAATACTTTTGGTGTAATTAAAAATAAATAAATTGTACAAAACGGAGGTAAAAGTATGAACAATAAAAAATGGTTTAATGATGAATGTAAAGTTGCTAGAAACAAATATTATATACGTAAACGCAAACATAGCTGCCCAGGGTTAAAAATAACGCTACAAAGTCGGACATGCTTTTGGCCTCAAAATCATACGAACGTTCAATAAGAAAGTCGGTCTTAAATTATATACGGGAAGTTAGAAAAAATATTAGAAATGTGAAAAATAAATCACTTAAGGCATATTGGAATTATATAAACAGTATTAATAAACAAAAGAAAAGTAATAATGCAAATGTGGAACAATTTTATGAATATTTTAAAGATTTGAACTCCTGCAACAATAATAATAATGAAAATGAAAATATAAATGTTAGTTTCCCAAATTCCAATACAAATCATAATCTAAATGAACCTATATCTGCTCGGGAAATTGTAAGTGCTGTTAAAAAGCTGAAGTCTGGAAAAGCTACCGGGCTGGACAATGTTTCAAACGATTAAATAAGGGCCTCGTGTGATTCATTTATGCCATTCTATCAGAAATTGTTTAATACAGTATTCAATTCCGCCTTTATCTTTATTCCTGACACTTGGCTTATCGGCTGTATAGTTCCAATATATAAAAATAAAGGAGATATTGATGACCCCCAAAATTACCGACCTATAATTCGATTAAGTTGTGTAGGAAAACTTTTTACAGCTGTGTTAAATAATAGACTTACAAATTATTTTGAAGAAAACTATTTGTTAAACGAAAATCAGACTTGATTTAGAAAAAAACATTCAACAGATGATCATATTTTTGTACTCCATGCTTTAGCCGAAATATGTACACATAAAAATAAAAAATAGTTTTGTTGTTTTGTTGATTTTCAAAAGGCCTTTGATTCTGTTTGGAGGGTCAGCTTATGGAACAAATTACTGAGTTATAATATTGACAGTAGTTGTTTGAGAATCCTTAAAAATATTTATTATGGTATCAAGTCGTGCATTCTCGTAAATAATAAACAATCAGATTTCTTCTGATGAACAAGAGGTTTACGCCAAGGTGAAAATCTTTCACCGGCCTTATTTTCTTTATACTTAAACGATGTAGATAATTACTTACTTACAAATAACAATGTCAGTGTAGATATTCATGATGAAACTCTAGATTTGTATCTTAGATTAGCTGTGATTTTATATGCTGACATACTGTGTTATTCGCAAATCAAGAAGAAGACTTACTTTCAGTCATTAACACCTTTCATGAATATTGTTGTACCTAGAAACTTGATATTAATTTTGAAAAAACTAAGGTTATGGTATTTCGTGACAAATTTAAAAGGAACAGAAATATTTTTATGAATGGAAAACAAATAGAAGTCGTTGCTTCTTTTAAATATTTGGGAATCCTATTCTCTAAAAATAGACAGTATGCATCTGCGAAGAACATATATGCGAAAAAGCAAAAAAGACACTGTCAAGTTTGAAAAGAAATTTAGATTTATCAATTGACTGTCGACTTAAATTGTTTGATGCTACTATTGTACCTATTTTAACATATGGATGTTAAATGTGGGGATACTCTGATGTTACCTTGCTAGAAAGAGTCCATACTGATTTCTTGAAATATATATTGAATGTTAAAAAATCAACTCCACATGTAGTGTTGCATGGTGACCTGGGTAGATTTCAAATACTTATTGCTATTAAAAACAGAGTTATTGGTTTTTGGTATAACATTATTTTAAGTCCTAACAAACTGTCATCACTTTTAAATAAATATATCTACACTGATTATGTCACTGGTCATTCAACATACAATTGGCTTAATTTTGTCAAATCAATTCTAGATGAATGTGGTCTTAGTTATATCTGGTTCAACAAAATGTTTGATGGCTCAAAAAAGGTTTTACTCCATCTTGTTGAGCAGTGTTTAAAAAATCAGTTTAGGCAGTCATGGCATTGTCAAGTTTATAATGCGTCAAAATGTTTTAATTATCGTATCTATAAATCCGAACATAAAAACTAACCTTTTTTTGACATTTTGCCCTCCTTCTACATGCGGAATTTTGTAAATTTTCGAATGTGTAACAATCATCTGACAATAGAAAAACTTAGATGGGCAAATATTGAATGTAATGAACGAAAATGTAATTTATGAAATTTAAATGAAATTGGAGATGAATTTCATTACCTCTTTAAATGCACATTTTTAATGCATCACGTAATAAATATATACCCGAGAAATATCTCAAATGAGTAAATTGTTTTATATTTAACTCTCTTATGAATGAAATAAATTAAGCTGTAATTTACAATCTTGGTAAATTTTTTACTATTATTTTATTATTTTAAAACAGCCAAAATAACCACCTGGCTAGTACCTAACAAAAGTTATCCAAAATCTATGTATCATTTATTTTCACATGTTTTCAATTACTTTATTTGACAAGTAACCCACAGCCTGGACATCAATTGTGTTTATATATTTGTGTTCAATTATAAACTCATATCACACATGTATGTGCTGAGTATTGAATAAACTGTAAACTGTTATTAGCTTATTACGAGCACACTGGGACAGTAATTAAAAGGCGGCCTGGCGAATCGTTTACCACATCACGTAGAAAAAATGTCGAATCGCACATAATTATAGTTAACTGCAATTGTGGCAATTGTGGCATTCATCGCTAAGTAGGTTCTCTATTCGTGACAATGGGTCCTGTTATGGGTCTTAAAACAGTAAAAACTTTTCATAGAAACTGTCGACTGGTCAGAGACACATATTTACACGAACAAAAACACATTGACAAAAATATATTACTCGAACGTTATGTGGAAAAATTTTACTATAACAACAACTACTACCAATGCTGCAGCAGCTGATACTACTGCTACTACTACTACTACTACTACTACTACTACTACTACTACAACTACTAATACTACTATTACTTCTACTACTACTACTACTACTTCTACTACTACTACTACTACTACTACTGCTTAACTACTGCTACTACTTCTTCTTCTACTGCTACTACTACTACCACCAATGCTGCTGCTGCTGCTACTGCTTCTACTACTTCTAATACTACTGATACTTGTTATAAGCAAGTACAAAAAAAAAACATTAAATTTTCACAGCAAACGAAAGTTCATTTTAAAGGGACGTGCAACATAATATTTTGTGAACATTTTTTTGTTAACATTTTCAGTATTAACTGATGAATCGACATCAATATGTTTTCACTACACGCATGTAGTCAAACATAGAATTAAACATTTCAAGTTTTAACATCGGCAAACATGGTGCGCAGAATATGTATAGTAGTACTTGTATTCAGAACGTATGCATTTCACTAAAGTAATCTTTTGCAGGCAGTAAAATGTAGAAAAAAAAAGAAATAAAATCAGACACTTTTGTTTTATTCCCATTTCAATACATAGATTCAATCCAAACTGACCATAATGTATCCCACCAGAACACTTTACAATAAAATAAAAAGAAAATGGTAGGTCATCAGAGTATTATGTTCCCAATTCAGTTCGAAATGATGAACAACAACAAAACCAGATGACCAAACAGATTTAAAATATCTACAATTCCAGTCAGACTAAGATTACAAACAAAAGTAAAATTAGCAATTTCACAATCCAGCATGTCTTAACAGAATCCTAATTATTTGTGTAACCGATGCCCTAGGAAGAGTCACATGTACGTATTTGTGAGTTGAAGGAATGAAAACCCTAAGGGATTTAAGAACATAGATCTGCATAGCATGACGGGCAGCACAAAACTGAATGCAATGCATTCAACACCTAATGATTTCTTATTTCTTCATTTCATTGTAGGTCTCTATGTTTATTTTTTTTTATTCCAAATATTCGGAAAATACATAATTATTTAATGGAAAGTCTTTATAGTTAAAACACAACAATGTAAAAATAAATTGGCGAGGGCATCCTTAATAATAAATAACCAACTCAAATTTAAAAGTTATGCTAGCGTATTACTAATGAATGATGCATACTAAACAATCTCGCTTTTCCCCTTACCCTGAGTTAGGTCAGTTCATGAAAATCGATAATCCTGTCCGAAGGACGGCTGTGGAGCGGTACTAATCGGAAATGTTCAGAGCGAAACCGACGGTTTATGATCGATAAGCTCTAATCCTTATGACATCTTTCCAGGCCCCCTGCCACTTAAGAATCTCTAACAGATGCACATTGCGACATGCAAGTACCTATCTTGTGTACCCATATTGGTATTTTCTTTGTTAAATTACCCCGATAATAATTTATTTATTTGTTTTACCTCTTTCAAACTTTATTGTAGTTCAGAGTTGGCATACACAAAGCTGCTATGGGAAAACTTACTTTTTACGTTTTACTTCCATGTAAGTGAACATTCAAGTTCAATGTTCTTTATGAAACTTGATGATTTTGGTTCACAAAAGTGTAAAACAAACAATATTGACTAGTTTAAATACTTTGATGACAACGGACGACACAGTTGTATACATGAAGCAGCCAGAGACTTGATGAATTTTATGAATTTAAGGAATTTAAGAAGAACTTTCCCTTAAGAGCTTTGTGAAAACGGGCCCTGGACAGTCAAACATAAATACATGAATCCTTACAATGACCACGTTCAAATTTATCATCATCATCGTCATCATAATCATCATCATAATCATAATAATCATCTTTTTCAATCAAGATATTGTAGTTTTAGGTCTTATATACATGTTACATGAATGTTGCTGCATAAAAAACATGTAAAGTATGGTTAAAGTTGAGATATATTTTAGAAATTATATATTTATAGTATTGTCATCTTACAAAATATCAGCGCAGCAAAAAATTAGTGTAGACTTTCTTAATTTGATTTTTGTTGAAGAACACATTACCCAGCCAGCAAGCATATATCGGATAGATATCGGTAAATCGATATCGCATTGACAAATGGCCCGATATATATCCGCTATCGCTAGCATGCATGTAGGCCTAGTGTACATATCGGATAGATATCGGCCAGTTGTCGGCTATCGATATAATAGTTTGATATCTATCCGTTCTCTATCCGATATAGTTATGGTGAAAAATAAAAAGTAGATGTATACATTTAGTGTATGTGATATATGTTTAAAAAAAGCCGTATATGAGTGGCATTTTATGTGTTACGTTGTTGTCATTTTAAGTAACGATGTCGGATCGATGTAGGGCCGATATCGTTCATGGCAAGCATTAATTTCTCTTTATTTTCATAGAATTATTTATGTGTATCAATCCGGCAATACTAAAGAGTATTTTACTGAAATTAATGCGCGCTCTATGACTCCACAAATCTTATTTGAAATAGCTTCAAAATTATTTTCATCGAACAAAATCGTTTTCGGTTCATGGGCCTCTTTGGATGACAATAAGGTCTTGGACTTGATAACGTTCATCACTGACAAACCGGCTGCATATTAATATGGACAGATTTATCTTATTTGAATTTGTCATTTGGACAGATGAAGGTAATCAAATATACATTGGACATAGAAATACTTGGTCAGAACATACAGTTCACTTCTATTGATGTGAGCCAGTTAGTAACACGCTGTTTAAGGCTAAAACTTTAAGCAGTTTCTGCATAACACCATTACAGAGATCAAGTACAATTTCTCCAACTCTGATTTAATAATAATTATTATGACTCAACATTTGCTGTGTAATATTGTTACAGTTCTGTTAAATTGGAGTATATAGTAAACAAGAAATGTCTTTAAAAAAAGACAATCGGCGGTGAAATTAATATTGAGGTGTCATTTTAAAATTACCTAAACAGACGGCCAAGATGATCGGTTACATGACTTCTCAGACCCCAGATTTCTTGGTCCCCACCAATATTAGGAGACTTATTGGACCCCAGATTTTTCTGACACTATGAGAAAACTTCTCAGACCCAAAAGTTAATTTGAGATAAATTTATTAATTTAAAAATTAAATAAAATTATCATTAATATATATGCTGTTAATAAACCAATCATATAGCGCCATGTTTCCACCAGTGGTATATGAATAACCAAAATAATTTAGGTTAACATAATTGTTATCTGAATTTGTCAAGTCAATTAAACAAATTAACAATGTAAGAAAATAATTTCGGGAATGATTTAAAATTATTATGTATCAGACGAGTCTATATAGTTATTATATTAGACATTTAGTATCAAACACATTTGTACCGGTAATATACCATTCATGTTAGTTACCTTATATAATAACGATTTGAAGTCAAATAAGCATTTATACTGTGTATTTCAATAAAAAGCAATAGTCAGGGAACATTCAGCGATTTTTGAATTATATCAGTAGAAATATGATATATCAGGGGTTCCTGTGTATAATTAGTATTGCAAAGTGTGTATTCATGCTTTGCAAAATAACAATTCGACGTATTCCGAATCTTCTTTCATAACATTTTATCTACAGAAAATGTAGCATCTGTTTATAGATAAAATAACATCTACTGGAGAAGTTGATAAAAAGATGCAATTATAAATAATCGTTTCTAAATTTGTAACCACAATTTTAAATCAAATTAACAGTAAGTTTATAAATATAAATTCCCCATTTATTACAATTTTTAGGTTTATGATTCTCTGAACGCTATTATTGATGCATGTACGAGTATATTAACACAGCTACACGACGGTTGCTAGATACGCGCGCGCTATTTGATGAACTCGCTAGAATCAATGGGCTACATGGAACGGCAGCATTGTGAATGAGATTTAAGAATGGGAACATTGCACAATTGCCATTTATAGAGCGTATACCGCTTATATAAATGTAGACTAAACAAAATAGTTATTTCGTTACGTGAATGAACATAGCATTCTGTTTATGGCATACAATGAGAAAATACGTTCATAATTAGCCTCAGTTCAAATATATGTTGAAGATATGTTTATAACTTCATTTTAACCGCTTATGTAAACAATTATGTAAATGTTTAATCCCCAAAAGTATGCAACAGTTATTGGTATACGTTAAACCATTGTTTGAAGTTTGCATTCCCTAGAATTAGAAAATTTGCCCAAAAGTGATCTTAGACAGCTACGCCGAAAAATGTATTGCATTATATGATTACAATTATTAATTTAACTACTTTCTGTGATCTAAACTTCTCACACACAAAATAATAGTAAGTTTAATTTACATACATTCAGCTGCCAGTGACATACATGGTCTGCTTTGAACAACACCATAATCATTATCAGGTGGAGTGCTGCATCAAACCCTGGCTAAGAAATTTGACTGAGATAAAGAACAGTGGATAAAAAACATTCTACTCATCATTAATATTATGAATACTTCTAAAGTAAACACTCTTAAATGTGTGATAGGGACTGGAAAGTTCCAATTTATGAAGTTATTTTTAATTACTATAACCACAATTCTTAATAACAAGTGTAATATGTGGTTTATTTTAAAAAAAAACACACAATTTAATGACACACACTGTTTAGTGTTACTTAATTGTTTTACATTTTTCATGTTTTTGTGAAGACATGCAATGGTCTCAGAATTCTGATTCTTTTTAAAGATGTAATGCAACTTATATATGATGCTAACAAATAACATGTAATTAATATATATAATCTTGACTCAACCATAGTTTTTTGTATTTGCAAAATTAAATGTGAAACTTTTGTGAGGATAGCAAAGAAACCATTTCATCTAGGATGCTTTTGGAAGCATAATATTGTCAAATATGTGTTGTTGTTTTTTGTATTTCAGTGTGTTTACACTTTTTACTGGAATTGTCTATGATTGTGTTTTCATTTCCAGTTTGGATTCGAATTACATTTCCATTTGTTTATATGATTTTTAAATATTTACTTTATCTAAATTAAGGCCATTGAAATGTGGAAATTTCAATTTGATACTAAATGTCTAATACAATTAGAGTTGGTTAAGTTTTGCTGAATTATTAACTTTTTCAATTTTGTTGCACGGGTTTTCTAGCACGCATGATGGTGGATGATGCTAATATTCATTAATAATTTACATTATTGATAGAAAGCATTTATAATTGCTTTCAGTGGCAATTCAACTAACAATAAATGACTGCATAAATTCTTAGCTTTTCCTTGGTTACTGTCACATCACTGCCATGTTGTAAGTGACTTTTTATGCAAACCTATAAGATTTCAATGTGACATGTCCTTGGCTATACACTCATAACTGATTTAAATATTAATTAAAAATGAAGACGTTGAAAGATCATATAAACCTTTGTTTAAATAAATGGTGTATACATTTCCTTGATGATTTGCTATTGCTTCTGTTATATTTATCACAGCTTTTTGAGATTGTTTCATTATAATTTGGTTCTCAAACGTAGTAAATGTTTTGAGAAGATAGAATATATGTAGTTATTAAAAATGAAGATATGTACAATGTCTTGACAGTTGTTGCAAATTGCACATCATTTTGAAATTTAGCATTAAAATAAACAAATGTGGTTATCAATTCCAAAGAAATTTACAACATCGTCGAATAGAGATATCAGACCAATGTAGGCTTGCTAGCTGGAACGATATTGGCCCGATGTCTATCCAATATACGTGCGATAAACAATTCTCTGATATCAAATGCCGATGCACAAAACGTTGATCGGATAGATATTGCGAGTGATATCTATCCGAGATATTCAAAACATATCAGACAGATATCGGACCGATGCAGGCTTGGTTTCTGGGACGATATTGGCCCGATGTCTATTCGATATGTATCCCAAATGCCATTCTTCGATGACTGCCCCATCAAATGCTGATGGGCAAAACGTTGATCGGATAGATATCGCTAGGCTAGCGATATCTATCCGAGATATTAAAAAACATATCGGATAAATATCAGACCGATGTAGACTTGCTTTCTGGGATGATATTGGCCCAATGTCTATCCGATATGTATCCGATATGCAATGCTTCGTTGACTGCCCGATAAAATGCCGACGGGCTAAACGTTCGCAATATCTATCCGAGATATTTAAAACATATCGGATAGATATAGGACCGATGTAGGCATGCTTTCTGGGATGATATTGGCCCGATGTCTATCCGATATGCAGTGCTTTGATGATCAAATGCAGATGGGCAAAACGTTGATCGATATTCAGAACATATCGGATAGATATCGGACCAATGTAGGCTTGCCGGCTGGATATTTGTTCTACATAGGGTGCACAAGTGGGTCCCCAATTTAAGTGGGGGCCCGTCGATAATTGGTATTATACTTTGTTTTCACAAGGTGTAAACTATCGTGTCAAAGTAGCAAGCTGTCATAACAGTTTCTATCCACAAATAGTGTCGATCAACTATCTGTTCTGTTTAATACTGCCACACAAACTATATTTTTATTTTCGGCCATTAAATTTAATGCGTGCAGTGAATGTTAAATGTAAGTTTTATAACGCACGAACTATTACATAAAAAAAAAAAAAACATTTTTGCCTCGTTTGCCCTGTGTCAAAGGAAAATAATCTATTGCCCAACATGATAATTATTACATGTAGATTCATATTATTGTTTCGGGTATGCAGCCACCCCCAAACCCCACCCACCGATATGACTTTTTGAAAATAATTGTGAAATTGGTGTATTTTGAACATTCTAACATGCTTTATTAAGCTCTTACAATCAACATTTTTAAGGAAAACGTATCGTCTTTAAAAACTTTACTCTGAACAATTTTCTCTGTAATAGAGCCAAAACATCAAACAAATACAAGCCACGCAATTACCAAAAGTCTACATTTCTGTCTTTCTAGCCAGCGAACTGTGCAATTACACTTTCAATGTCAATATCCATATATTAATGATGATATATGTCTGTACGCAGCAGTGTAAAATAACGAAAATTATCTGACTTAAATTTTAAGAGTAGAACTAAATGTTATTAAGGCAAAATCGAATGTTCGCCCAAATTGAAAAAACACATAAAATAATGAATCAGAAAATAATGATTCAGATCAATTGTAATTAGCACTTCGTAGTAGTTTTTTATGTAGTTTACATGTTATTGAGCAATAAATCTGCCATTTTGAAATGATGAATACTTTTATGATTTAAATGAAAATGTATGTAACTTTAGATTTACTGATTACGCAGAATTTTCCATTTTGCTGATTTTCTCTTTAAATTTTTGTTTTCATTTTATTACAAAGTGCTCGGTGCTCGGTGAGCTATTGGTATAGGGGACCTCTCCTGCGTCTGTGCATGTCTTTGTCGCAATATGTGGTGTCTTTGCATGTCTGAGTAGGTCTTTGCATGTCTTTGCATGTCTGTGTATGTCTTTGCATGTCTTTTGCAGTTTCGTATAACTGCCTTATTATTAGGATTCAAGCTGGTTCATCTGGTTCATCATATGTACGATCTGGTGAGGGTTATTTATATGGCTCCGATTTTCTTTCAGTAAGCATTCCCTTTTTGCTCGTATTTATAATTTTCGTTTGACAGTTGTTTTTGTTTATACCACGAAAAATATGTGACTTTCGGTTTCAATTTATATCAATTTTTCATTATGTCAAAATATTGATCAAATTGCATTTCGTCAGAAGTATATATGTGATACTAACCTGTATAAAATAATGTGATTATATAAAAGAATGTACTTATATTAAAAATATAATGTGTTTGACAAGAATCGGAACCAAACGGGCATATTACGAACAGGGTAACAAAACTTTCCTAGAGTCACCGATATAGACCGATCTTAGAAAAAAAATGCAGGAAATGATTACAGTTGTACTACCTTAAGTTTCAATATAAAGTTTATAATTCCAAACATATTTTTTCAACAAAAACACAGTGATAAGATCACAGAAACTTAAATGAGCTTCTATGACACGAATTATAGCCAAAGTGGAAGAGAAATCTTAATATATATCTGAAAATTCACTTCATCAATAAAAGACATGGACACTTGTTCACTTCGTCTATGATGAGGAACACATTTCAGGACAATATGTTGTAAGAATATTTAGTAACGATATCCACTGTTCCGTAGAACTAAAATTATTGTCGTATAATAGTGAAAACCCAGAGAAATTAACATTTTCTTGCACTGCACTCTGTTTTTTTGTCAGTAAGTATGAGGTGCCCATCCATTCATTATAAAAGTAACGTAGTTGTATCACATCAGTATACGGTGACCATATACACTGTGTATGTACGATCTTATATAGTGGCATAAATACAATAAACCAAATAAAGTGAATTAACGTATATTTCTATTTTAAATGGAATAAAAGTTAAGAACAAACATTGCTTTTAAACGCAGAATAAGCTAGCTTTTGATCACCAAATAGTTCTCGTCTGTACAGATGGAAACTCAAATACATGTATATATATTGACTTGGCAATTGGTTTAGGTTACAGTACACTAACAAACGATGCAAAAACTTGACACTAGTACTTGTTGATTTGTTCCATATTGAAGTGTTTCCTTCATCATTTTTATCTTTTTCTGTTTGCTTTGAAGTGTTATTGTCACTTTTATCTGCTTTTTGTTTTAAATAATTGATATGAAAGATCGTATATACACACAAAAAAGTATTATCTGAGTTTTATGTATTTATAAATTTAAATTATAAGTAATCTAATCTAACTTTTCTAAAACAATTTCTTCTTGGAAAACATCTGCACATCATTTTCTGTGAAATTTATATAACGTTGTTGATCTGTGATAACTGGTATCTGTATTCATAAAGGAACATCTTGATCATGTACTAAACACAAATACAGGCAAATACCAAAACAGGATTTCTGATTATTCCTCAAAGTTCAATGTCGAGCTACCCCTTATTGTCAAGCTTTGACTTTCAGGTAATATCAAGATCATGTCAGTTACCAGTTTCATAGAACAGGATTTACTTTTTTGTTGCCCGACGTTTAAGAGATCAGGGCCCATATTTATAAAGTTTCTTAAGCCATTCTTAACTTAAGTTGAGCACAAGTCAAAATTAGAATTTGTGTTTAAAACACTATGCTTTGGAACATTTGCATGACTAATACTAGATATTAATACTCTTTGAATTATATCGCAAATTATGTGTCAAAATCTTTCAGAAATGCGTTGCTTTGTCAGGAAATCCAAAAATTAAATTTGAGAATTTTAAGATATTTTTCTACTAGCCCAGTTCTCAGGAACACTGTTGTTTAAAGGTCTAAGTGTGCTTTCTTTATGACTTATGACAACCTCTAGAAGCTGATGCTTTCCAAAAGTATTCTTACTGTTTCATGTTTAGTAAATGTATAATGTAAAGATTAATTTTCAGCGGGGCTTTTATAATCAAAGAGGCTGTTACCATGTTTGTCATTATATTGCAATATTTTAAAAGTATAGCCTTTTCAAATACACAGAAAATAATCTAAATAAGGATCTTGTATATATTTTCTGCATTTGTGTGTAAATGTGTCAATGTTCCATACAATACTAGTAGTATATTTTTGGCGTTAAAATCTCTATTTCTTGTCTACACTAATGGAAAGATCTGTGTTTGTTTAGTATAAAAGTTCAATATGTTTAGTATGATGTCTGTTGTTTTTTTTCTGCATTTGTTTATAAAACATTGTGTACTATGGTAAGCATACAAGTAATTAACCCCACAATACCCCATGTGTAGAAATAGAAGAATGCCAGGCCCGGCTAGCTCAGTTGGTAAAGCGCTGGACTGTCAATCCAGGGATAGTGAGTTCAAACCCCAGCGTTGCCACATAGCTTTTGTGGGGATAGGTCATGAAATTATTTATACGGCCATTCTCCCCCTACCTCTGATTCAAGAAGGGCAGTTGTCAGTTACTCAGCATAAGTATGTGCCCTTGGTACTGGTAAACCACTTAGATCGGCTAAGCTTGCCCAGGAAAAGTGTAAGTAGGTTAACTGACCACCGTGATTTGACTGAAATACTGTTAAAAACGGTGAAAAATCCAAACAAAACAAAATAGAAGAATTGTTTATATTAATGCTGTTTCTATATATTTTCAGGAGCAGATGCCACATCTAACTTGTCCGTCTGATCATACCATGTGACTTTACAACCAGAGAGCTGTGTTCCTAAGCAACAATATCTACATAGTGGTTACATAGCAACCAGAGCTACACAAGTTTTGCGAACTAACCATATCTTCATAGCTGTGCCACAGCAACCACAGAGTGAAACTTTGTATTTCATGGAGTTAAACTTCAGAAAACTTGTAAAAAAAACAGTGTTTCACCAATAGAGTCCATCAGTATGAATTGTACACACTATTTGTAAAACAAATATTGTATACAGATGTTTTATGAACGGATAACGTTTTGAATTTAGCTGGACAGTTTGACAATAGTGATATGTAATATTTAAGTGCCAATTTTCTATAAAACCAGGGTATCCATCTGTTTCTCAGAAACACTCATTCGACAAACATCTGATCTTCTGGATCAAAAACATACACATAATATCATCCATTTGATCTTTGTGACACCCATATCTTCAACCAAAACATTCATCATCAGCTGAAGCAAACACATCTAAAGAATGCCAGCACAGTTGAACGAGGCGATGTCGTCAACGACAACAATTTCGGCGACGTTGCCAATGCCTATATTCCGTGTACCTCTTCCGAAGACTCTGCCAGTCCCGAGGAATATGGTCCATCCTTTCAACCCTGCCTGCAGGTGAGTGATCAAATTAAAAAGTATTCTCCCTTTTTGTACACAGAAAAAAGATCCTTATTTATTTAATACTAAGAAGTGAAATATAGAAAAATATCAGTGAGATATATCCCTATATCACTCACAGTGAGGGACTACTCATCGATGCCGGGCTCAAAACTGTGAAATGACGTCATTATTTTGACGTCATGACATTATGATTCCCGCAACATTTTCCAATAAAATGTAAAACAAAGGTGTATAAAGCATCAAATAAAAATAATTTGTGTTTGTTTTCGGTGTGATAATGCGTGATATCATCACCGGAAAGGGAGACAATTTATATATTTTTACTTGTGCAAGCGCTCATGAAAATATTCATTGTCTCCCTTTCTGGTGAGGATATCACGCGTTATCAAACCGAAAACAAACAAATATTCTATATATCTATTACTGAAATGCCTGTAAGTCCTAAATCAACATTTACAGGAAATCAACTTTATACAACTCCTGTTGCGATGGCATGAATTAACCATTAACTGTTGCTAACAAGGTCAATATGGAAACACATTTTTTAAGTCTGACAATATTAACATAAAATTATATTATGCGGCAATGGATCTTATGTCAGTGGTCGAAATTAGCACAAGCTCCTAAGTCCTGCAACTGTGATTTTTGAGCTTGTGTGTGTATTTCGAAGTTTATGAGGTCCTTCCAGACCTGAGGCTGCATTATGTGAGGACCCGGAGTGTGTTCCAGCACTCCTACCTAATTAACTTACTAGAGACTCACGAAAGTTGGGACGAATTTTGAATCATGACTGCAATTTCCAGCTATTATTTTTCCCTGAAAGATATTTTAATTTTGATGTGGTCTTGTGCTGTGGGGGGAAACCGGAGTACCTGGAGGAAACCCCATCTGTCCGGTATGGTGACCACCAACCAAACTCACATGCACCGGGTGGAAAGCTAACCAGGGATGCCTAGGTGAGAAGCGAGTGTACCAACCACTGCGCTAGCCGGACAGCCATTTTTGAGCTTGCTCTGATTCTTAGTTTTATATAGGCAGGCTTGTAATACTTACTTGCTTTCCAGGGCTGGTATTTATAAAGAATCTTAGTCAAAAATTAAGAAAAATCTTAAAATTCTCAAATTTAATTATTGGATTTTCTGACAAAGTAATGCATTTCTGGAAACTTTTGACACATAATTTGCAATATAATTCAAAGTGTATTAATATCTAGCATAAGTAATGAAAATGTTCCAAAGCATAGTGTTTTAAACACAAATTCAAATTTAGACTTTAGCTCAACTTAAGTTAAGAACGGCTTAAGAATCTTTATAAATATGGGCCCAATTCTGATTATAAGAATTCGCGCTTCCTTGACCAAAATGCTTATTTTGATGACTGTTATGTAACCACTACAAGATACTTGGTGTACATAGAACTTGTTAAAGACTGTCTCTGTATGTTTCTTTTTTTTTAACAAGTGGTCATACAAAAATAAATATAATTTTCTTGTGACTGGATGTGTTAACGTAATTTTAACTGCATTATCGATACCAGGTATCACTGGTTTTAAGGCTGAAAATATCGTCCTTTACTCGCAATGATATCAATGTTGTTGTTTTTTATTGCCAATTGTATAAAAAAAAGTGTTTCTGCTATTGCATACAAAATATAACTGTCACATACATTGACAGTCAAGGGAGTTAACTCTTACAAAAAAAGGGAAAAAAAGTACTACCACAATATACTGAATGTGAAATAATCAACGGTTATCATAGAAATGATATGCTGCCTGCTGTAGCATACAAAATTACCACGTGTGCATTAAAATACAATTGCAGTGTCGAGAAATTAAAACTAGAAAGGGGAAAAGAAGTCCAAAAATTAGCCCTACCCCTGTCAAAATGGACTTCATGAGATCAAGAATTTTTCATGCCATTAAGCATTATTCAAGAAGTCTTCTTGAAAACCTCTAATAACAAACTCCATGAAGTTTTATGCATGAAGTGATTTAAGGTACACTTCATGAAGGCGTCATGCATTACTGAAATTCTAGAAACATTCATGAAGCTTTAAAAAGAATAGATCAGTATTTTTTTATGAATACCACCCTTAGCTCAGATTTCCGCATTGCATTTCATGAAGCGGAGAAAATGCTGAATAGATGCGGAAATGTTGCGGAAATCATCAGTTTCCGCAGATTCTCCACATATTTTCCGCAAAAATGATTTTGGCTTTGTGGAGAAATTTCTTATATGCGGAGAACATGAGGAGAGTATGCGGAATATTGACACTTAGAAATTGTACAGTTGCAGAAATTCTGACTTAGACATTTTCATGATGCAAAAAAGTTATACTTTGAAAAAATCACAAGCTTGTTAATCTATTTATTAAAACAAGAGCTGTTTGTAAATATATGCCCCCTCTAGGTCAAAAACAATCTTTAATATCAATTTGGTGAGAATTGTTGAACGTACACCCATGAAACCACAAGTCTGAATTCTGTCTAATCTCTGTCTGAATAAATACTGAATACAGTCTGAGGACATAACCTGGGACCTAACCTGAACATCTATGTGAAAAAAAGGGGCATATATCTGTCAAAATACAAAACAGAGTTATGGGGAATGTAGAACTTGAAGCGAGTTGAGGACAAAGGTATATTCTAATTTTCAAGTGAATAACTTATGTAATTTTGTAGTTACAAAAGTTTTAATTATAAACTTTAACCTGAAAATCTATGTGAAAAAGGGACTTAAGTATGTCAAAATATAAAACTGAAAAACTGAGTTATTGGGAATGTGGCACTTGATGGAGTTGATGACATTTAAGGTATATTCTAAATTTCAAGTGAATAACTATTGTAGTTTTGAAGTTACAGAAGTTTTGAATATAAACTTTAACCTGAAAGTCTATGTGAAAAAGGGGCACAACTATGTCAAAATAGAAAACTGAGCTATGGGGAATGTGGCACTTGATATTAGAGTTGATGATAAAGGTATATTCCAAGTTTCAAGATTATAACTTATGTAAATTGGAACTTACAGAAAGGCATAAATAATGCAATTTTATAACATTTACAGTACACCATACCATGCAATATGCTATGCAGGATATGATGTCATTTATGATGTCATCAGTTGACTTTCATTGCTCAAGTCTGAAATGATTTAAACATGATTGTGATTTTAAAACAGAAATATCTATGAATACTGAACACTTGGAACCTGTGTCTGTAAGTATTATTTCATTTAAGTTACAAACAAGTCAATAAGCTATAACTGATTTTGCACATTTGAAAGGGTTTGACATTTTTAAGCAATTGTAATATATTTTCGTGACCCTATGCCCAGAGGCTTAAGCTACATGTCTTCTTACTACTCACAGTTATGTTCCTTTAAACAACAATCGTTTGACTTATTATTATTGTTTTCCGTACAATATAATCCTTCCATCAATGTTCTATTATATAATGAGTTTGCAAAATGGAAAATCAGTACTTTATCATTTGCCTGTATTTTAATGTTAACTATGGAAGCACAATTGTACCATAAAATTGTGAAAAGTTGCATAATCATTATATTGTTTACTGCTAACCACATTGTACTTTAAGGAGCTTTTTAGACATAATAAACTGGAAAATAATGTATCTGTTATACTTGTCTGCACAAAATTATGTTGTTTTGTTGATTTATATTAGTACAATTGCACTGCATCATGAAAAAAGTTGCATTATTATGAATCATTTCCAGTTGGATGTTTATAATATTCACATATTATTTAATGTCTGACAAACCATTTTAGGGGAGTAAACCATTGAACCTTAATAAATATCAAGTGCCACCTGAGTACTTAGTGTAAAGGTCATATAATAATTACTGTATTTGTGGTTATAGTTTGAATGCAGTCTGAATAACTTGTCTGAATTAAAGCCCTCTGAACTCTTATGAATTTTGTCTGAATTGCTCCATTTTAAGTCTTTTCAGGAATGTCAGAAATAATAGACGCATCCACAAATGTCAATTGCATTCAAATTAATCTGCAATATTATCCAATCATTGCACTTGGATATGATGTGTTTGGCGATTAAAATATTTGATACAAAAGAGCACGTGCATAATATTTGTGATATTCAGATGTGCACGTGGCAATGTTTGTGATTTTCGATGAATGGAAATTAATTCTTAACAATAGCTGGGGTGTAGTTTTAACTATTAGTGGAAAAATCCAGATCAGTCTATTCAAAGATAAGTCCGTCTCAATTCAGGAAGTACTTATTCATGAGGGAAGAGAGCGGGAACAGCTTAAAAGGCCAATTTTACATAAATTGACCCTTTACCAAATTTGATCAGTACCATTCTGCACCACTGAACAAGATGGCCACCAGAGCTAAAAATAGAAAAATCCAAGGGAGTATCACCAATTATTCCTCGAGTGTCAATTTTCTGTGGATTATTTCCACCTGCTGAAAAACAAATGCATTAATTTTCCGCAGTAGTTCCGCATATATGGAAATAGAAATGTCCGCACTGAAAGCGGAACAAATAATGATACTATGTCCACTTTTTTGATAGCTCTATTATTTTTAGAAGTCTTCATGACTTTTGGAATTCTTCATGAATGTTGAAGAAAAGCACAACCAATTTATTCTTCAAATTACAAAAATTTTGTTCGTGAAGTATTCATGAATATCCATGAACTATAAATGAGACATTAGAATAAAGAACACAATTATTCATGAAATCTTCATGAAATATTTTTTTTCATGAAGTCATGCATGAAGTCTTCATGAAGTGCATAGTTCATGAAGTTTTTATGAACAAACCCATTCTTTATTTCATGCATTTTTCTGCATGTGAAAATGCATCAACTATTCATAAAGCTATGTTTTATGAATGTTTCATGCATTTGTCTCATTTATAGTTCACTTCTTTTCCATGAAGTCTTCATGAAGCCACTGCATGAAGTATTCACAAAGATTTTAAGAAGAATTCATGAAGTATGCCTAAACATTTCACAGGGGTAAGTGACATGATAAAATGTGATCAATCTGCATAACACTTAGCTTAATGATATTTTCCATTCATAGTCTAAAATGCCATTTGCAAGGTCTGCAGACACAATTCCAATTTCACTGTCTCTGGTAATGCACATTAACCAGTGATCAATGTAATACACTGTTTGACTTGTTATGTAAGAGATTAAGAATTAAACAAATAATACCGCAACTTACACAAAATGAATACCCTTATTTTGTAAAATCTGCAAGGAGTTTTAGGTAATCCTTTAATCTCGGTTCACCTGAACCAGCTTTTAAAAAAAATCATAGTATGTGAATCCGTATGCTTGGAAGTGTACAAAAATGATATAATTATGACTTATATTTCCTGTTTTAATACGTTATTTTCTGTTGATAGTGATTAAGAGAATAATATTACTACCCTTAAGTCTTGTCCGTATGCTTTACAAATTTAAATTTACGAAAACTGCTATTAAATTGGGGTGAATTTGTGAGGTTACGACACTGCTATACAATAAATACAAAACTTTTGTATTAATGTGTGCGCCATACAAACACCAAAAATCCATTCTTTACTTCTTGCATTAATGCATTAAGTCCCAAACAAACAAACAAATACACAAACAAACCAACAACATAAGCTTTTTGGTGGAGGTTAAAACACAGGATAAACCAAGATCGCACTTGCAATCGATTGCTTATCCAAGATCGCACTTGCAATCGATTGCTTGAAGAATCTTAATACTTGAAATTTGATTTGTCTCCCTTTGTTTTATGTTCAACAAGCTATTATCATTCATGCAAATAAAAATATCATCCAAATAGATATGTACTTGTGGTAAAATATGGAAATACATGGAAATGCATTTGAAAAACTAATAAATATGAAAATACGAAAGTTTAACACGAAAAACGACAGTACAACATAGACAAACACAAGAAAAAAACATGGAATACATATTATCAATGATATTTATGAAGCAAAGTCAACGTATTAGCTGTAACTGTCTACTGGTATGCCCTAATTACCCTATACAGAGTAACAATCATTTACATAAACATTCTGAAGAAATTACTGGAACTATTTCCACATTAAATAAAAAATTGAAGATTTCATCACAGTAATGTTATTTTAAAATAATTTGGCAAAAATACTATTTCATGTATATAACTCTTACTGATCGATAAGAGCTAGGATGAGTACTCAAAAACCTGATTAGCGAGTTGGGTTATGCGACTACTCAGGGATAAATAGAATACTAGGTAAGTATTGAATAAGACAAGTTTATTTGCAGGTTTTCTAAGCCTCGCTAAATAAACTTATCTTAATTCAACACTAACCTAGTATTCTCTATCTATTAAGTGGTGACCAGCCACCTATTTTTCGTCCAAATGGCATACCTTGTAAAAACTGAGTTATTTACATTTTCTTGTAGGCAAACATGTGTAGTTCAGACGATATGATTTATTGTTCTCATTGAGAACTATTTATGTGATTTTAAAGCTTCTTTTGTGGGTCACCATAACAACAATTTTCAAGCTTTTCTATCATTTATTTATTTTATTATAGTGTTTTATTCCACATTCACATTCAAAACAAACATTCTAAATGTACATACTAATGTATATAATTTTATTGCTGCAATCTTACATCATTCTTTTGACAGTGGCTTATACCTATAAATTTGATGATCTGGTTGCTATGGCAACAAATATAGTTACACTATGAAATGCGATCATTATTCTGTAGAAAAGTCAGATAAACCATATTTTTCAAATTAAAATAGATTTATAGAACCATTTTTAGCTTTTGTTAACCTTTGCATAAGCACTTCCTAATAAAAAAATTCTTAAACTCTATCGGTAACTTAAAATGAATGATGTACGAGACCTAAAATGACACATTTACAGTAGACCATTTCAGTCATTTCTTGTTTAACATTGTTAAGGATAGAAAGATTAAAATTGCATTTTATTCTGAACAAATGAAAAATTGTGTTACATATCATCCTTTGATATAGGTATATTTTACAGAACTTTATATCAAAACATAATTAAGTGACCATGGCAACCATTATCAAATAATGAAAAAAACAACAGAAAAAAACTAGCTCTAGTGAACAATGCTAATTAAGATTAAAATGGTATATACTGAGTTATCTTTCTTTTCTGCTTGTTAATAACAAAATATATTAAAAGATTTTGTGAAGACTGGTATGATTTTACAACATATATATTATACAAAAACTATCATGTTTATTGTTTACACTTTACACTGTTATAATCAAATACTGGTAGGTGACAAGTACATACAGACTGTTTTTAACCATTTCACAAAACACATTGCACATGTACTTTATACTTAGCTCAAAAGTTGCTATACAATTATTACATAATAATAATAATGATACTTCTAGTCAAAAGATTAATTCATACAATCAAAGCTACAACCATTGGTTTCCAATGAAACTACATAACTTACTTCTTGCATTATGACCTTAAAGCAAATGACTCCCAAAAGCATCTTGTGTTAAAATATAAATGTTCTTAAAATAAATGTTGCAGTTAAATATAAATGGGTTTAATGTATAAAAAAAGTTATAAAACCCTGTATAACTTATTATTATAATACTGCATGTAAACAGAAGAATACAACAACAAGGGAAATTGATGTATTCCAAGGTTTTAATCACTTTTGAAATGGAATGTGCCCATTAAAAATCAAATTTGAAATTTTCACATGATGAAATATTGCTCATTGGAAAAAAATAATAATGGAAATTTAATTGATTGATAAATTAAACTATAGAAATCAATGAACTCAGTATTTAAATTGACTAAAAATATACAAGTCATATCATTATTTACAACTTAAATTCACATGTCCTATGTTTTTAGAATATTGTCACTGCAGGTTTATTTCAACATTCCACTTGGGAAAAATATACCATCTATTGTTTGATGGGGAATCATTATGGCTCCGTTTACAGGTCCCTGTGAAGACTGAATATAAGTTGTCATTCTTTCTTAAATATTTTCTGAAAATATTAGATCAGAATGCCAATGTCCACTTTTTAATACTTTGAGAGCCCCTTACAAAAAATGTTCAGCTGAACAAAAAAGACATAATTAAAACAGTGGTCATTTTTCCAAGGTGATAACACTGTCCTCAGCATGCAGTTGACTGATCAGTCAATCAATTAGCTATGAAGTCATCCATGTAATGAAGCTGTGATGCAGCTGGTAAATTTTTCAGATTTTCAGCATCATGCCATCTGTTTTCTTCCATGGGACCTGTGTAATGCAACAAATTGTTTTTAATAAACCTAATATAAACCAACATTAATAGAGATTTATTCATTTTGTTTTTAATTTGTGTATTTTCAAATACAATATGTTGTAAAAGTTTTGCAATTTTGTTTGTTTGTTTGGATTTTTCGCCGTTTTTAACAGTATTTCAGTCATATCACGGCGGTCAGTTAACCTACTCACACTTTTCCTGGGCAAGCTTAGCCGATGTAAGCGGTTTACCAGTACTAAGTGCACATACTTATGCCAGTAACTGACAACTGCCCTACTTGAATCAGAGGTAGGGGGACAATGGCCATAGAAATAATTTCATGACCAATCCCCACACAAGTTATGTGGCCGGGCTGGGGTTCGAACTCACGAACCGCGGATTGACATTCCAGTGCTCTACCAACTGAGCTAGCCGGGCCCAGCGCAATTAATACACCTACATTTACATATAACAGAAACGAATACAAGAATACCATCCACAGTCCAAAATGCCAGAGAGGTGAGAATTTGGTATGGCCTGCCTCTATCAGTTTTAGGTCAGTTCCTAATCTTTCATAACTCTCCACATACCTAAAACAGTATTCAAGTTAATAATGAATCATGTTAATGGTTTGATTTAATGTACTATACAGCTTATTACAACAACAACAACATGTGTTTAGCAATAAAGTTTACAAAAGCTTCTAGACTACAATATACCGTTATTTAAGACAATTTTATTTTTTTTTGTCATATAAAAATGTCATTTAATGCAATTCTTCAAAGATCACTCTGAATTCAGTATTTCATTTTTTTTCCAATACTTTCTGTTTCAGTCAAAAAGTAATTTCAACTTAATACATACGTAAGTAGTTTGCCAAGACTTGTAAATAAATTACAAATGGAATCAACTAAACGCTTCAGTTTTGTTTTGTAATCAAATGCACAAGGAACCCGAAATTAATTTTTGCTAGTATGCATACCCACTGGTTATATTCTGTCCAGGCAGTTATCCATATGAAGCACTGACCAATGTCAACTCACAGATGTGCTGACTGTATGTGGGGATGGAGTGGAGATCCCATCCAGCCTCAGTAGTGTTGCAAATCTTAAATAATAAACAGGGGCATAGCTTCCTTTAGGCACTATAGGCACGTGCATATACATTGTTTCCTGATAAAAAAAAATTAAATATGCCAAAAAAGTAATAAAAACAAGAGGGGGGATGGGGGTGATGGGATCTTTCTTGGCTGTGTTGATAATTCAT
This sequence comes from Congeria kusceri, assembly GCA_027627225.1. Taxonomy (NCBI): domain Eukaryota; kingdom Metazoa; phylum Mollusca; class Bivalvia; order Myida; family Dreissenidae; genus Congeria; species Congeria kusceri. The sequence goes on along the minus strand of CM051033.1, from coordinate 21,459,685 downwards.
TGTTTAACGAGTAGATTACGTCAATATGAAACACATTTAATGAAACACACGCTTATTTTACAATTATTTTGTAGGATCTGGGTTTAGCTGAAGTTAGTTGTTTGTAGCCACATATGAGTATAAACACTCCTGGCCCAAATTTTCGCTTACAGCATCATTTTGTAACTTCCGCCTATTGTGCCTGTACATATTTTGAACCCAAGCTACGCCCTTGACTACAACAACCCAAGCTACGCCCCTGATAAATAGAATAATGCATTAACAAATACTAAACATGTTTAATAACTTGAGAGCATTACAACTATTATGTTTCGTATAAAATTTGAAACACAAACCAAACTGTTTCAATTAACTAATGCACATGACAGTAATAATAAACAAGGTTCATTTAAACCATAGTGTAGAGAAAAAAGGGAAACATTTAAGAAATAATATTATGCCAGTTCACAACATGTGTTCGTGGCTTATCGCATGCATTTGTTGGAAACTTCTTGCTTAGATATGAGGCGCGTCGTGAGAAAAGCGGAAAGAGTGCATTTATGTTTAGAAGGGACTTCCTTGAAACAGAAAATACTGTAAAAGCGCAAAGTGCCGTCCCGGATTAGCCTGTGCAGACTGCACAGGCTAATACGGGACGACACTGTACGCACATGCATTAAGTCCGGTTTTCCCACGACGCACCTCATATATACCATTGCAACATTACACAGAATTGTTTGCTTAGTCAGTAAATAAACATTGAATAAGATGTATGAACAGGGACACTAATAAAAATATCATCATCATCATCATCATCATCATAACCACCATCAGCCTCATGATCATTACAGTAATGTACACATTATCAACAACATCATCATCATCAGCAGCATAACCACCATCATCATAACCACCATCATCATAGCCACCATCATCATAACCATCATCATCATAACCACCATCATCATAACCACCATCAGCCTCATGATCATTACAGCAATGCACACATTATCAACAACATCATCATCATCATCATCATAACCACCACCATCAGCCTCATGATCATTACAGTAATGTACACATCATCAAACATTATAATCATCATCATGATCCACCTCAAGACTTCATGACAATCACATCATGATTAAATATGTTGTCAAACTAATTATGTGTACCTTAATTAATTGTGATAAGAGTTCTGACAGAAAGACATGTACCTTATAATAAAATGAAGGACAGAATTGATATTTTATCTGTAATCAGTTTCTGAGTTATTTCTTTGTTTTCATTTCAGACGAACTGTCAAAATTCTGCTTCCGTTAATTATTACACACTTCAGGGTCAAATTTTTGTACACAATAAATCAATATTGGTGTTTACTTTGTGTGACTGTATGAGTTAATAAAGTATTACACAATACCTTGGAAAATTGCATCGCCTCTTCTTCTATTTGTGTGAGAATATTTTTCCAATTAGGCAAAACACGTTTTAAAACCGCATCTCTCAAAATGGCATGTGCCACCCAAAGGTCAGGTATGGATTATCTTTCTTTGTTTACATTTGGGGTGAAGGTTGTGACATCAGAAGCCTAATTATGTTAGAAACATGTTCAGAACGAATTATTGTTCCTTATCTTACCAAAATTTTTAACTAGATACAAATTTATTTCAATGATATGTTTATAAACACAACAAATTACACATGAATTTTTGCAAGTGTTTTTCCAACATTGACGTGAACGTCATTTGGACGAAAAGTCGCACAGCCAGTCACAGTGGTAAAGGGAAGTAACAATTATGGGTACCTCATATCTGTGGGTTATTCTTTAAACTAATATTATATACTATGAATGTCAGGTTTAAAAAAAAAGAATGATCAAATTATTAAAATCTTAAAACTTGAAAGGGTCAAAGGATAAAATACCTCTCCAAAAAGTGTGTTTGTTTATTAAGTTAATCATTATTTATCATTAGTGCTATTCACAGCATAAAAATTGACCATGACTTTCCATTAACTGGAAAAAGAGTCTTTGAATAATTGACAACTTCAGTTTTCAAAAACTTTTCAATGAATCTGAAGCTATACCATGAAAAAAATCAAACACATTGGTTTTGCAGAACCACTAACGCATTAATTTTTCAGTAAGCCCGATTAAGCAGCATAAATGGCTCAGAGAGTATTAAAATTTTGCATTTGTTAACCGGGGCTGCTATTTCATTTTCACATACCACCTTGTGTGTTCAAGCTTCTTGGTATGTCTTAGGTAAGTGTGCTATATTGGTGTTGTTTGTTTAAAATAATGCATGATTGATGTGTTGTTGTGGTTGCTGTTTTATGATGTTTGCTATTATTATTATTATGACTAGTATTGATGCTCTGACAATGGTGGTTGTTGAGAGAGGAGTAGGTGTTGTTGTGGATCATATTGTTGTTGTTTTTGTTTGTATTATTTATACAAATTTGTGTGTCGGTATATGCAAATAATTAAAACAATTTCATGAATTAAAGTTTCCTTGTAAGATTTATATACTGTTTAAAAAAATTTTGTTCTTATATCTTATTTCTTATATCATTTAACAATCAACTGCTCTGATCCAGTGTTCTGTTTTCTTTCTTAATAATATGAAATATGAAAAAGAATGAATAATAACAAATTAACATTCATTTCATGCATATCCTAATTTCTCCCATAGAAAGAATTTAATTAGGCGTAAAAAAAAATATGTTTGTTTCAGGTAACATGCCAAAAAAATTACGGTAGGTAGGTCGGGATTTTTTTTTTATTTTTTTTTTGGTAAATGGTCAACTTGAAGATTCCAAAACGGAATAAATATACAAAACGTATCTCAGTTATATCCTTAAACATTGTTTATAAGTGGATACTATCAAAACAAAACACATATTTATCCAAAAACACATTTAATTATTGAAGAGGTAAATAAACCAAAAATCATTCTGACAAACCCAATAAAATGTTCTAGGGTCGGGGCATTTTTTTAGGGTAGGTCGGGTTACCTAAAACAAACATATTTTTTGTTTACGCCTTAACACAATATTAACAGCTGATATTAAATCCAGAGTAAAATCAGTGGTTAATAACAGATAATGGAACTGATGGCTTTTATATTTATGCTATTAATTACCACAAGAATAATGTATACAGCAAATAGGCCATGCCGCAAAGGTGCTCAAATTACAGTGTTTTAACACAAAGGAAGATTTTCATATACAAAACTTGTGACAAAGATTTCAAATTAACAGCAAATTAATGTCTTTTGTTTCTTTCGAGTCATATTTCCTGATACAATTTTAGATAACAATATGTTGTTTGTATAAAATCAAGATCTTGCATGAGATAACACAATTCAAGATATACCAACAATTACAGAAAATATCTGTTGTGAGAAGACAACTGAACAATCTGTTATATAAACAAATTAGCATTCTTATCTCTGATTACTGAAAAAGGGAATATTTTCAAAAAGAATTTTGGGGGAACAATGGTGTTTCAAATTGTTTGGGGTATTACAATGGGTATAACTGAAAACCACAGTTATCAAATTTTGATCTACTATTCAAATAATTTAGTAGGCACTGTACAGGTTAGGTTAATATTGAAATTGGTGTATTCAAAGCGAAGTGTTGCTTGACTAAGTGCCTGTGTAAATATTTACCTTGGGGTAAATAGGGGTTCTTTTGGGGATTTTATGAGCACAATGGTCACCAAAATGGGGCCACCAACAGTGTTGATTGCTTGTCATAAAGGGGCTGTCAACAAAGTGTGCACACACATTGCCCCAAGAGTGTGTTTATAGAGCCATTTATGATAAATATGTGAAAGTGAAAAAAGTAAAGCGAAAATTCTGCGCTTATCTGAGTTAATAGTCATTTCATAAGCTACATTATAAAAAGTAAAGCAAAATTCTGCACTTATCTGAGTCAATAGTCATTTTATAAGCTACATTTGAAAATAGTGAGAAAGTGTGAACAATTGTTTGTCACTAGCCCAAAACACCATAAAACAGCACTTAAATAGCTTAAAATTGTGCACTTGACCAGGTAATTAAAATGTCAAAATGTTTCACTTGCCCGAATGCCAGTTAAATTGTCCCTGCATTCGGACAAGAGGGTTAAATAATGCATGCAGACTGGGGCATTAGAAAAATTAAGAAAATGGAAAAAAAAATCTAGGTTTTATTTTTTTATTTCCAAGCTAGAGAAATCTAATTTGATCCTTTCATCGATAGTTTGAAATTCCAATCAAGTCAAGCTAGCAGGTATTGAAGCATTTGTCTCAATTTCTTCCATAAGGACAAATCGTAACAAAAGCACCACCTACGGGTGCTGGACGCTCGACTTTCTCATATTTGATAGTACTTTAGGCTTTTGTTTATAGAATAAGTTTATCACGGTCATGGAGTAAATGAATTTCAAGTAAATACCTCTTATACATAGTGAGAAATTGAAAAAGGGCAATAACTCCACCAAATCCTTGATATAGTTACCTCATCTTGTCTAGAGGATGGGTTCATAACTGTGATAAAGTATTTTTGTTTCAAGTCAATACCTCTTACAGATATTGTGACATTTTATCTAAAGCGAAATTTCTAATATGAAAAAAGGCCAATTACTCAAGCAAAATCCTTGATAGAGTTACCTCCTCTTATCTACAGAATAAGTTCAGCACTGTGATCAACTACTTTAAGTTTCAAGTGAATACCTCATAAAGGTGTTGAGAAATTTGACCTAGAAGGAAAATTGCAACAAAATCCTTCAAAGACCAAGTCTGCAGAATGGTTCAGCACCATAAACAAGTCCCTTGAGTTTCAATTTAATATCTTAGATAGTTATTGTGAAATGTTTTATTTACCAAAAAATTTTCAAAATAAGTTGCAAGTCCAAACAAGGGCAGACAACTCTGGAAATACAAATCACAGGGTTACTGACCTTGTTGTAATGGAGTACCCTTTTGATAGTGAACAAGTATTGAAAGTTTCAAATGGATACCTTTGATGGTTTTGAGAAACGGACTCTGATAAAAAACTTTACCAAAAAACTTAACTCACTCAGACGCTGACACAGACGCTGATGAAGACGACAGGGCGACTACAATAACTCAACTTTTTTTCTTCGAAAAGTCGAGCTAACAATGTAATTTACCGATCCCAGCACCTTATATAACATCATCTTTGGTCTAGGATTCCAGACAAACCATTGGATGGAAGGTCTCACACAAACATTGACAATAGGCACTCAATGGAAATATTGTTATTAATTAAAATTTGCCAACAATAAAGACGAAGGATTATCCAAAATTATTTTTCTACAAGAAAAAATATTTCATTGAGAAACAATAGTAATATTCACAGACTAATTTTGACAAAGAAAAAATATTTCATTGACAAAAACTAGCCAATTTTGAAAAAAAAAAGTGTAAAAATATAACAATTTCATGACAATGGGATGGTGTCACTTCTCCCATTAAATGCCACTTACTTGGCACACTTCCCATATTATAAGCAATTATGACAAAACAGTAGATACTTGTCAAAGAAGAGGTGAGACATTTACATTCTCTGCATTTTGAATGTCAAGTAATTAAGTCCTACCCAGATTTCTGTGAACGAGACCTGAAGAATAATGCTGATGGTATCTAGGTCAAAGGCTGTCATATTCTTCCTGCAGAGAAGTGTGACAGTTTTTGGGGCGTACAATTAACATAGAAGTATGCGTTAATTGCAACACTGCAAAAGAAAGAGTCAACATTTGTATTTCAAACGTTTAAAATTAGGTAATTACGAAGGTGTTTGAATTGTATTATTTTGTGTGTAAGGACTCAAATATTTACAAATGACATGACTATGTAGTGAGTTTGTTGTTTTATGTTAAATAGCTGAAGTTTAAATTCTAGGGAGAATCATTTTCAACATTGTTGTCAGAGCTTCAGTGATGAAACTTTAGAGAGTTACGTCGGTTTCGGGACAGTTTCTTATTTTGTTGATTACTGCAGAAATATAGGATCTGACGCAAGTTGTCATTTCATACCATATTTTATTAAACGAGTTCTGGAATTTGGTTAGTAAGCGAGCCTTTTGCGAGCTTATGCACCTATCATTATTTTCCCCCAGGGGTAGAGCGGCGGGCAGACCCAGGGGTATTTGGCTATTTTGGGGTCTTATTCCCCACACATGCTTTTAGCTGAAACAAAAACCTTCTAATTTTACCAAAATTTACCTCAAAGTTGTGTACTGACATGTTGATGACATCATTTCACCAAAATAACGTCATGCGACTGGTCAGTCAAACAATAAGTAGCCAATGAAAATGCTCAAAATGTTATCTTACACATGTGTAAGATAAAAATATTCGTAATGGCTGTATTACACGTAAAACAAGGTATAGCATGTTGGGAAAGATCTAGAGTGAAATAGCAGGGTGCTGCACCCTGCTCCTTTTTGGTTCTCCCCCGCTGCCCCTCTGGGCTGGTCAACACAGAAATGTTGAATATGCCTTGAAATTCAACACAGTTTTGCACATATTCAACTTCAGATGAATAGACTGCTTTTAAATCTAAATCTGAAGCACTGGACTAATGAAAACCATGGATTTAGCAAATAATTAGAAAATGTCTATTATTAAAACAGATCCGTGTTTCGTCTACGATTCCCTTAACGCAGACAATCTATTCCATGCATCCGTCACCCGAGACACGTCTTTAAATAATATTGCATAATTATTAACTCATTAAATATATGAAATTTCATAACACTGAAAAATATAAATCTGCGAAATAAAAAACATTTGAAAGGTGGTCGTGGCCAACAATGAATAAAAATCAGATGAATGTTGTTTTTGAAAAGCATCTACTGGAGAAGCTGATAGAAATGTGCAATTATAAATAATTCTATATAAAATGTAACCGCAATTCAAATGTAAGTTACCATGCACAGTTAGTTTATAAATATGAATTCCCCATTTATCGAAATATTCCGGTGGCTTATCATTCTTTGGAAGCTAACTGATGCAGCTATATACCGGCTGTAAATGCACGCTATTTAATAATGACCAGGAATGTGTTAAACCATAAATGAAGCGCTTCGTGGGAAAACCGGACTTAATGCATGTGCACAGGCTAATCCGGGACGACACTTTACGCACATTAAGTCTGGTTTTCTCACGACGCGCCACAAATATTAAACTCTATGCTACTTCTGCTGATAAATCCTGGTTATTTTTGTCGAAAGTAGATTGTAAGCCTGGTCTCCACGAATCAGTTACAAATGCCCCCCCCTCCCCCTCCATGAAGTTTAGTCTTAGTGAGTATGTATTCAAGCTGTCTGTCCAGGTGTCTGTCCACAACAAAGCTTGTCAGCTCAATACCTTTTTAACTGCTTTTTAAAAAGGTACTGTATTGCACCTATTTATCGCCCCCGAGGGCATTACATTTTTCAAAATGGGGGCGTTTTTTAAGGTGTCATTAATTTCAGAACGTCAGTTGTAAAACATGTATATGTATAAAGTAAATACACTTCATGTATCATAAGTTTAATTTAAAACGATATTTAAGGCTTTAAACACCGTAAACAATCTTGTATAATAAACACTTTTTTACCTTAAAATTCTAGAGCATTAATTAATTAGCATTCTAGGGGGAACGTCAAAGGTGTGAACAGTCAGACAGTTGTTTTGTTGCACTGGATAAATTTGAGATTTAAATGGGAGTGATGAAATATACATGTATTGGAATTAAAAAGGAGCATAAAACTTATTGAATACACATGTATTAACATGAATATTTAAATTAAATTTGGATTAATATGTGTTTGGCACAAAAGGTTATTATGTATACTTATCTGAAGTTACATTGGTTATGATTTTATAGGAGTAAATTTAGTACAATATTCCAGAACAACAATAAAAACATTGACAAAATTTGGTAAAATAACATAAATGGACATCAACAAACAACACCTGCAAATTGTTTCGAGTTTTTCCCTCAAATTTTGCTTAACAAAAATATTATTTTCAGGTAAGAAATTTATTTTACATACGTCAAAAATGGACGGGCCGTTTATTAGGTAGGGGGCGATAAATAGGCACCATACAGTATGAAAGGGAATACTTAGATTGACAGTGGTGTGGGCGATAAATAGGCACAATACGGTATAAATGGTCACAATATGGTATAAATAGGCACAATACGGTATGAAAGGAAATACTTAGATTGGGAGGGGGCGATAAATAGGCACAATACGGTATAAAAGGAAATACTTAGATTGACAGTGGTGTGTTTATTAGGGAGGGGGCGATAAATAGGCACAATACGGTATGAAAGGAAATACTTAGATTGACAGTGGTCTGTTTAAATCGATAACCTTCACCTTTATATCATATTTGCTTTATTGTTTCATATTTAATTTATAATTTGCAAATAACTTACAGTTTTCATTTAAGAAATTGCTTAATAAATACATGATTTATACGCGAAATGACTACTTTCAACAAAACTAGCTTAGACTCTTAATATGGCATTTCGACAAAGGTAGTCTACAGTTTAATGCTTCCGGTGTTGAACACACTAGAATACATGGAGGCAATGTACCATCGCTATTTATAGAGCTTGCCATAAGGCTTATGCACCTATCAATATTTTCCCCCAGGGGGGGGGAGCGGCGGGCAAACCCGGGGGAATTCGACTTATTGTATTTTCGGGGTCTATTTTAAGTGCTTATGTCAACAATTCTGTAAATTTTAATCCCCCAAAATATGCAACAAGTTTTTGGTAGACATTAAATCAGTGTTGTAAGTTTGCATTCCCTAAAATTCTCTAGCGCAAGAAAATTTGCCCAGTAGAATAATGATTTTCAATTTTACCACTGCATAATTAAGTTATTTCTAGCTTTTCATTGGCAGTTATTTACGAAAATCTAGGTCAAAATCTAGGTCAAAAGTGATCTTAAGACAGCTGTGCCAAAAAATACTCTGGTGCAGTGCCTAAATCCGCCACATTCGGGGTGTATTTTTAAGATATTTTCAAAAGTTGTTTACCGATTGACGTAAAAATTTACATAAATCAAGTTAGGATTAATGTGCATTTGCTGGCGTGTTTTTGTTACACTTCAAATACTTGGCAAATGAAAAATATTTATAGAGATTGAAGGCCTAAACAGTGTAGAAAAATGAGCGCGGGAGTAACTAAATCCGCCACCCCTCTTTAAAATATTCCATCTGCTCGAAATAATAATGTTTTATGAATTCTGTTTTTCAAAGCAACTTCTATTGACTCCTATTGACAAAACTCCCACTTTTGTTTATTTAAGGTTCATTTGCTAGTGTTTAAAAAAAACACGGTGATCCGAAGTTGCTTGGTGAAAATTGTAGATCAGGAACCGTGACATTCTTATTCCACATTTGACTATTGTTCTTATTTAATTTTCTATATTAAGCAGCTTGTTATCTGTTGTTAATACAATGTTTCAATTTCTTCCCAATACTAATTTGTTTTGATAAAATTAGCTCTGAAACTGAGGCCCTGCATGCATGTGGGACAAATAAAGAGGGTTTTGAGTAGTGAGACATATGCGCTCTTAATATGCAGTTTTTTCCACATTTTATTGTATGTAATGCCAATGAATAAAAGTCATTTTGATGCTGCACATGCACACATGGATACAATACTAAAAAACACAATAATTAAATTTTATCATGGACACCATGCGAGGCCTCAAAACTGCGTATGTGCAGTATAAAATAGATTCCCCGCATGCAGTGTGCTTGCATTTAGGGGTTATGTACAAAATATTTGGATTACATATTTATTAATGCACAAATCACGATGAAAACTCGTCAGCATTGTTAAGGGAAAGTATCTGATTGACTGAGATCAACAACATAGAAATCGCCCGTAAAAAAACGCTTATTCGGATGGGGTGGCGGGTTTAGGCAAGTGGCGGATTTAGGCACTGCGCCAGTACCCATTTCTAGCAAATATGACGCTCATATGACTCATGTCTGTCATTTGCATTTTGATTGGTGAACGATTTATCCAATACCCATACTGCCTATGAAGTCATACAGCCATTGAATGTGTGATTGAATATAATTAAACTGATAAAGTGAAGGAACAATTTATATACCTTCGATCACGTTTTCTAAGTATTCAGTTTCAAATTACCATATTCCTCTGAATACTGAATAATTAAGTTCCGTCTACATCCGTTATTTAATAAGCAGATTGTTTTTGCCCCTCATGAATCATTTTTAAATGTGTGTATGTATATAATTAGGTATTCTTATCAATTAATACTTTCTGACAAAGCATTCTTAATTGACAAAATGATTTGCATTCAGCTAGAAAATAGAGAATACTAGGTTAGTGTTTAATAAAGGTAAATTTATTTAGCGAGGCTCAGAAAACCTGAACCACAAGCCTTGGCGAGTGGTTGACATTTTTGTGCCGAGCAAATAAACTTATCATTATTCAATACATAACTAACATTCTAATTAAGCCATCATTTTCTGTCTTTATTTTGAAAATAAACAAAAGAAAACTTACTAAATATTAAGCAAAACATAAAATGAAGTCATCAAAATCAACAAGATGACGTCATTATACTGCACATGTTTGCTTTATCGAACAGCGTTGACATCAAGCAAGCCGGGTCCGGCTAGCTCAGTTGGTAGACTGGTAGACTGTCAATCCGGGGATCATGAGTTCGAACCCCAGCCCGGCCACATAACTTGTGTGGGGATTGGTCATGAAATTAGTTCTACGGCCACTCTCCCCCTACCTCTGATTCAAGTAGGGCACTTGTCAGTTACTGGCACAGGTATGGGCACATAGTACTGGTAAAACGCTTAGATCGGCTACGCTTGCCCAGGAAAAGTCTGAGTAGGTTAACTGACTGCCGTGATATGACTGAAATACTGTAAAAACGACGAAAAACCCCAACAAAACAAACAAAAAAACAAAAACAATAAATCAAGCAAAGTTTATTCCACGGGGTGTTATTTCATCAATGCCAGTGTGATGATGGGATAAAAAGTAATAACTAACAAGAAATAATATAATTAAGACATAATTTTCAATTTAACATTGTTTGTCTTTCAATAAACAGGAATTAAACCACCAGGGCATTAGCATCAGAACGACAAAGAGTTGTTTTCGGCAAAAATTATGTCGATTCTAACATGATTTGACATATATTTTTGCAATTCTAAATGGAACTACTTTTTGCTATGCTCCGCTCAGAATTGGAACTTCTTCTTTTTTCGTTGTTTATGGGTAGTTAAACAACGATAATTTTGTTCTTTGTCAACTGAAAATTAGCGAATATCATGTTAGAATGTGAAATAATGAAGATATAACTGCTATAAACAGAATTTTGTTATTATTAAAGGTCTGACACTTCATGTAAGCGAAAAATTGAGGGATTTGAATATGGAAATTGGCTGCACAAATTCTCCCTCATAGTGACGCACTGCCTATGCCAGGAGTATAACTAAGGGGTAACAAAAACGTATGTTTGTTTTAGGTAACTCGACCTACCTTAAAAAAATGCCCCGACCCTAGAACATTTTATTGGGTTTGTCAGATTGATTTTTGTTTTATTTACCTTTTTCAATAATTAAACGTGTTTTGGATAAATAAGTGTTTTGTTTTGATAGTATCCACTTATAAACAATGTTTAAGGATATTACTGATATGTTTTGAATATTTATTCAGTTTTAGAATCTTCAAGATGACCATTTACCCCCCCCCCCCCCAAAAAAAAAAAAAAATCCCGGCCTACCTACCCTAATCTTTTTGGGCATGTTACCTGAAACAAACATATTTTTTTTGTACACCTAAGTACAATATCAAAACAGCAGTTATTTAAAGTACCTTAATTACAATTACTGTTAAGCATACTCCACATATCTTTGTCTGAAAGCAATTAAAAAGCAATGAATAGAAGTGAAATTTGTTTAAGCTAAATGACACATGTTCAACATACAATTTCAGTAACAACGATCATACACATACTTTAAAGTTATGTTTAATTTTGTTAACAAAACATACAATTTCAAACATTATTTTGGACTTCTGAATTATATCCATGTCACCAATCTTTATCATCATCATCATTATCATCAGCAGCAGTAGCATTAGTGGTAGTAGTAGTAGTAGTAGTAGCAGCAGCAGCACCTTCATCATCAGCATAATCATCATCATCATCAGCAGTAGCAGCAGCAGCAACAACATTTACTACTACAATAACAACTTAACCATTAACATACATCATCATCATCACCAGGAACAGCATCATTACCATTAACTTCATCATCCACAGCAGTAGTAGCATCACCATCAGTATCAGCAGCATCATGATTAACAGCAGCAACAACATTATCACCAGCAGCATTACCAGTATCATCAGCAGCAACAGCGGCATCACTAGCATCATCGTCATCATCAGCAGCAGCATCACCATCATCATCATCAACAGCAGCAACAACAACAACAGCAGCAACAACATTATCACCAGCAGCGTCACCAGTATCATCAGCAGCAACAGCGGCATCACTAGCATCATCGTCATCATCAGCAGCAGCATCACCATCATCATCATCAACAGCAGCAACAACAACAACAGCAGCAACAACATTATCACCAGCAGCGTTACCAGTATCATCAGCAGCAACAGCGGCATCACTAGCATCATCGTCATCATCAGCAGCAGCATCACCATCATCATCATCAACAACAACAACAACATTTACTACTACATTAGCAACTACCATCAACATACTTAGGTCTATCAACAACAAACTGGTAATCAATATCAAAAATACACCAGCAACATCATCATCATATCCTCATTTAAAACATTATGTGTGCGCATGATCATCAGCAGCACCACCACCACCACTACCACTACCACCAAATCGTCGTCATCATCATTCTCATTATTTCAATCGCCATCATCATTATCCTCTTTACCCAACAATTAATACCATAATTTGCAGCATCAATTTCATCATTTTTGGGCTACCAGTAACCTAAATAACAACAACACCGTACTACTGACCGCTTATAATTGACGGACTGTGACATAATTCTTCTTTAGTACCATAAACCGCTCAGCACTCATGCAGCTGAACATGTAGGCTTAAACAGCCTTACAATATAGTATTCGGTCCATTAAATACGTACAAGACTTGTAAATTAATACACTGTCCAGTCTAGGGTTCAAATTAGCACTATCACCATTTGACTCAAATATCTTATCAACACTGTATTTGAATTTCACTTTATTTGCATAAGGTTTCAATGAAACGCTCAAATGTCAATACAAACATTGGTGCCAACTATGTATACACCACAAAGATTAATATTTGAAAACTCAAGGGAAGCTCTCAAGCCCTTATTTTACCTAGATTTACTCCCGAGTCAAGTAACGCAACGCTTGATTCGTCTTATTATTGATCGTGAAAGAAGACATTCCTTAACTCCTAACTCAATAACTCATAATGCATGGTAGACATAATAAGAGAAACACGAAATACAAATACGAAGACTTTGGGACAAAACTGAATATTTTGTGAAAATTTATGAAGATTGACTGAAAACTGAAAATATTCACGAGAGTTCTTTGCAAATCTTCCAAAAATGGAAGGTAAGAGTTATATATATATTTTTGTGTGTTTTGACTTGTGTGCTGATACATACAGATTTCTGTGAGTGTGTCATGCTTAAATACATGTAGCAGAAGATTCCTAAAGCTTGTGTCCTTGAAGTACATGTACATGTTTGATAGGAAAACGTAATGCACTGTAATATGTTAACTACATATACCTTGATATACTTGAACACATGTTATATATATTGCTGTAATCCCTACAAAAAAAGGTCAAAAACAAGGAAAATTCAGTTAGTTATAGTTTTTGTGCTTTATTTACAACAATTTAAGTGTAGGAAAAGGGCATTGTAATGTACTATACACAATTTTACAAACAAGAGCACATATATATTTGTTGTTTGTAAGGTACTAAATTTTGTGTTTTATGACGAAATAAATTATTCTGACCTGCGCATAAAGCTTTTTTTTCCAAAGAATCTACATGCTCGTATTTATTTTTCTGGTTTGTCTGAATGATTAAACATGCTTAGGCCTGAGTGTTTTTTTTCTTGGTTCTCGGACATTTTTGGAAGTGTCCGGTTGGAGGAGGGAAGAATATAAAAATTATTTAAAAAAACAACAACAACACAGAATTTAGTAAATTAGTGACTAGAATTTCACAAACGGAAATGGGCAGTGATATTAAAATCTTAATACTTTATTACTTACAAAAATCATATTACACAACATTAACTTAATCACTACATGATAACCATAACATTAATATTGTTTTGGCATTCCGTGGAACAGGTTGAAACCCTTTCACAAGGTCATTTTTACGATGTCGGTTACATTCTCAATTTTTTATTTTTTTTTTGCTTTTTGGACAAAATCGGGTAAGCAGATCCGAGAACAAAGAAATAACAAGCTCTTGCCTTACATTGCTTACACTGTACATCACAGACATGTTAAAGTGGCTTATTCAATGATTGTGTGTGATGGTCAGTTAAGTTGTTGTTCTTTTTGGTTGAAAGTACGAAGTAAAGTTTGTGAGGACAGTTCCTCATGGTGTATCGATTGTTTATTGATATTGTAACGTGGTATTTTCATGTAAAAATAATTGTATCAACATTACAGGGATTATAGAATTGAAAGGGGCCTCAAGGGGGCAATTTCTTTAAAAAAAATTAAATTATGATGTTAATACTGGCAAAGAATAATAGTTAAAACAGGGAATATATAATGGGGAAATAGTGTATGCATTCTAAGATAAAATTCAATTTATAATAAGGGTCATGTTTGTTTGGCCCTTTTCATGTTAACATTTTGACCTCAAAATTGTGAGTATTTTGTATAACCATAGCGTACACACAATTCATTACCAAGCAGAATAGAGCAGTTGGTTAAAGCGCTGTCTACTGTCATTTCTTCGTATGGCTCATTGCTACCATATGATATCATTTATAATGCAGTAGGAAGCTATTTTGTTCGTTGACATAGTCCCTTTAAGTATTTGGGTGTTTTATGTATATCACTGTATATTCCACATTACCCCATCCACTAGACCAAGGGAAGGATGGTATACTTACCATAATTAATTACGGGTAACTTTTATGAATTGTCATACGTTTATTTTGTTTATTTGGATTTTTTCGCCGTTTTTAACAGTATTTCAGTCATATCACGGCGGTCAGTTAACCTACTCAGACTTTTCCTGGACAAGCATAGCCAATCTAAGTGGTTTACCAGTACTAAGTGCACATACTTATGCCAGTAACTGACAACTGCCTTACTTGAATCAGAGGTAGGGGGAGAATTTCCGTAGAAATAATTTCATGACCAAACCCCACACAAGTTATGTGGCCGGGATGGGATTCAAATTCATGATCCCCGGATTGACAGTCCAGCGCTCTACAAACTGAGCTATCTGGGCCCAGTAAATTTTTAATGAAAAAGTAATATTTCATAAACTTATGTGACATAATTGTTTTTAT
The DNA here is from genome assembly GCA_027627225.1 of Congeria kusceri. Taxonomy (NCBI): domain Eukaryota; kingdom Metazoa; phylum Mollusca; class Bivalvia; order Myida; family Dreissenidae; genus Congeria; species Congeria kusceri. The sequence continues at coordinate 21,444,111 of CM051033.1, read as the reverse complement.
CCCTTGTTTATATCCCTAAAACGTACCTTATTAAATAAGCGTAACTTTTATGAATTGTCATATGTAATGAAAAAGTAATATTTCATAAACTTATGTGATAAAATATATTTTGCATCAATTGTTTATGTTCCTAAAAACGTACCTTATGTCATTTTGTCGAGTGTATATTACAATTAGTGTAATGACAGCATGTATATCGCATTGTGCAGCAATAAATTCTGTCTGACTTCTCAGATAGATAAGTGTGCCACATGCAGCTATCTAGTGTGATAAAGTAGGCTGGGATTAGCACGTGCAATGTAGCATGTCGGTCATGTAAAATACCAACAACAACAACAACAATATCTACTAAGGTAGTATAGCACTTTAGATATGGCAAGATGTTGAATATTCTGATTGGTGCTGTTTTCTACAGCTGCTTCAGTGGTATCCATATAGTGAAAATAGACTATTGTAAATCTTGAAAGAAAAGTGCAATAAAATCAAAGTAATGATGATGATAATTTCTTGATGATGATGATTTCTTGACGATGATGATGATATCTTGATAGTGATGATGATGGTGATGATGATGGTGGTGGTGCTAATGATAATGCTGATGATGATAATGACAATGGTGGAGGTGATGATCTTGCATTTTTCGCAAATGATTAATGTTAATTTTGAAAATCTTTTTGAAGCAAACTATTGTACAATTTATTTTCACTGCAATTTCTTTTCTTCCATGACCCATTCTACATATATGTCAGAAATCAGGCAATCAGACAGACCTATTTATTTCCAATCCCCAGTTATCGACATCTTAAATGAAAACAAAATATTACATAACAAAGCTACCAAACAATTAGGTATCAATTTTCAACATTCCAAACAATTACTGGTGTTCTGTATGTTGCACCTAACCATCCGGAAGACCTGTTTGATTTAACAAGTACCCTGACCATTATTGTCGAGAAGTGGAAAAAAAGTAAAAGATTGTGTATCAGTGTAAAAGCTTTCAGAATAAGTAAATAAAGAAGAAAAGGGTAATTAATTTGCTTACAAAGAATTTATACTATCATTTAAGGTCATTTTGCACTATATGTTATCACATTGTAACCAAATTAGGCCAGTAAGCAATCAATAGTTAAGTATTTAATATTGGCCTTTGATGTCAAAAAATCAACACTTTTAGACTAAACAAAATCAGATTGCTTAAACACAATAAGAATGCCTTTAAAGATACCTTAACATTTAATGTTTTGTTTTCTTTCAAAACTTGCACCTTGATGTAAAAGAGATCAATATGATTTACACTTGATAAAATTAAATAAATAAAAATGTAATAGGCAATTAACTATAAAAAATAAAGACCACTGAAGTGTTTTTGAAGTCTTTGTTATTCTTTCATATATTTCAGGACGTGTAAATGATGTTTTTTGTAGCATTTTTTTACCTTACAATGGTAAGTATATATGGTGATAATTGTAGAAGGCACTATAGATAAGGCATCTTGTAAATTTGTCAAAAGTACTTGAAAGATGTTTTAAAGATGTAAGTTGTGTGTTTTACTAATTGTTAACAGTCACTGATATTATCTGAAAATCTGATGAAGTTTTCAAGGTGAAAATTACATGTTTAACTAATTGCTAACAGTCACTGATAATATCTGAAAATCTGATGAAAATGGTGTACATGCAACAATGTTAATTAAACATCAGATAAGAAGTTTCAATCAAATTAAAGACAATTTAGATTACCTTTTGTTTCACTCTGTAATAAATTTGCATACTCTAAAATCAAAATCATACATAATTATACCCATTAAATAACAAAGAGGTTGAGATTAGCACTAAATAATTTTATGAAAAGAAAAAACAACAACAACAATAAAACAATAGTGGCGCATTGTGAGAAAACTGATCTTAATGCATGTGTGTAAAGTGTCGCCCCGGATTAGCCTGTGCAGTCTGCACAGGCTAATCTGGGACAACACTTTCCGCTTTTATGGTATTTTCTGTTTCAAGAAAGTCTCTTCTAAACATAAATCCACTGTAGGCGGAAAGTGCCATCCTGGATTAGCCTGTGCGTAGTGCACAGGCTAATCCGGGACGACACTTTACACACATGCATTAAGACCGGTTTTCTCATGACGCCCCTCAATAAGATTTTGCTTCAAAAAAAATGCAAAAAACTAATAGCTTGCTAAATAACAATCATATTACAATTTGCTTAAGTTTCACGTTAAGTCAACTTAGTCTTGCAAAAAAATGTTCTCGCTAGACTTTGTTGGTTTCATCTGGAATCATGTATATGTTTATTATAATTTATGTAAATGTTTTGATTTTTAAATTAAAACTTCTTTTTGATATCTTAAGATGGTAACGAAATACTACTCAAAAATACATGAAAATAATTGCTTTTCCACGAATGATAACATATCAATTGCATCTTTTAAGTATGTAAATTCTTTCATAAATAATGCTCGTATTTCAGGTATTTTGTGGTGAAAATTGATCTATCGATTGATTTTGACAATCTTTTCAAATACACACAAAAACGGCAGAAATGGCAGAAATTTATGGGTGTGATTTATCGTGGATTCATATATCTCTCTATTCAAATCTTATAGACCATTAACTAGAATATTTTGGCAAATCTGTTCAGTCATAATCTCTATTACAAGTAACCAAGGCAACGGTAAACAATCTTATGCAAAATCATGTACGTGTCAAAGGTTTTTATAAATGATCACAAAGGACATAATTTTGAAATAAGTATTTGAGTATTTCTTCGTTGTAATTTGTAACCTTGGGCTTTTTAGAAGAAAATTTTGAAATTACCGCAATAATAAAGTTTAGGTGGAAAATTGTTGAAAAATGTACAAATGTACATGCTGATTTACTCCAGAGGCATTACCAGCTATCGCATACAGAAACTATACGATAAAAAGTTCGAAAACGTTACTACTTTATCGATTTCAATGCATTTTTTTTGTATTTTGATCGGTAAGATGAACATTTGAAACGATTTCTGCAAGTTTTTTTGTATTACATATTTCTGGACTGCTGCTTTAAAGCCCTCATGTTATTAAATTGGTAAATATGAAATCAATAAAAATTACTAAATAACAACAAAATATACAGTGGAAGTACCAGGGATGAAACCCGCAACGTCAGGAGTCAAAAGTCTGATGCTGTGTAACCCACTGCCCACTAGACATGATAGCAATGTAGCGAAGAATAGACACTTCCACGTGTCAATCATCATCAAATTAATCTGCAGTATTATCCAATCATCACACTTGGATATCACATGTTTAGCAGTTGAACTATTTCACACAAAAGAGCATGTGCATAATGTTTGTGCAATTTAAAAGAGCATGTGGTAATGTTTGTGATTTTTGATAAATAAAAATCCTTGAACAATAGCTGGGGAGGAGTTTAAACTTGTCATGGCAAAACCCAGATCAGTCTACTGCTTATCAGAGGCGTAGCTTGGGTATAAAAAATGTATTGGCAAAATAGGCACAACTGACTTTCAATAACAGGGTAGTTTATCTGTGGTTACAAACAACTAATTTCAGCTAAACCCCATTTTTTCAGAATAAAATAAAATAAGTGTGTATTTCTATTCATGAAACGTCTTTAATATCGATGTAATTGCTAATAAAAAAGTATCAACACAGCCAACGAGGATTACCCATCATATCCACCCCTTCTTGTTTTTTTTTATAGCTATTTTACATTTTTCATCAGCCACATAACTTGTGTGGGGAATGGTCATGAAATTATTTCTACGGCCATTCTCCCCCTACCTCTGATTCAAGTAGCGCAGTTGTCCGTTACTGGCATAAGTATGTGCACTTAGTACTGGTAAACCACTTAGATCGGCTAAGTTTGCACAGGAAAAGTGTGCATAGGTTAACTGACCGCCGTGATATGAATGAAATACTGTTAAAAACAGCGAAAATTCCAAACAAACAAACATATTTTTTATCTCTGGAAAAAATGTATAGGCATTGAGACAATTTGCATATAGGAAGCTATACTTTGGTGTATGGTGTACAGCTCAAGCGAATCAGATATTTTACTCGCTGTCGCCGAGTCAGAACCTACATGTAGTTGATAACTGCCATGAAATCAGACAAACTCACTCCGAGTACATGTATAACTAATAGCTAATATCGAGTGACACTGAGTAATTATGCCACAATATTTCGCGCAGTACACAGGTCTACTCTGAATTGACTCGCCACTGACTCATCGCCCAAACATTGCGATTCACGAAATAAGTCTGTTTTGCGTGACCTGTACTGTATATTTCAATACTAAAACCCTCAGATCCTAAAGTTTTTAGTGACAATTGTTTTTTTTCGTTAGATCCGTATTCCTCAGATTTTAGACCGAAATGTGTCTTTACAAAAATGTTTTTAAAAAATCAATCCAGACCCCACCAAACTTTTTTAGCCCGTTGCCCATACTAGACACAATGAAGCTAATTGTTTGTGACCGTTTTTGTGCCTGTTCTAGTTTGTCTATGTGCCTGTTTGTTTGTCTATGTGCCTGTTTGTTTGTTAGTGTGCAATCTTATGCAAAATGTTATTAAAGATTTGTGTGGAATTTTCTTGGAAGGTTGGAAATGGATTTCCAACAAGTGATTAAATTTGGTTGAGATCCGGATCACTGTCAGGATCCAGGATTTTTTTAAGGCATGAGCTGTCTAGAATATATTTTACGCTATTTTGGGCTATGTCACCAAACACTGTAAAAACAATATTTAACACTTTTCAAGGGTTGAGCGTAAAACTGTTGTATCTGCATAACATTTGTATATCATATACAATAGTTGTACGCTCAACCCCAAGAATGTAAATAAATCTGTGGCCTGACACCTGTCTTACAGAAGTTTTAATAATCTTGTTACCCAAACCCACAGTTTTTTATATGTGATGAATTCACACTTAACCAACATGAGTTCTAAGCCGTCATTTTCAATTAATTTTTATCATCTGACATAATAGCAAAATCAATCTCGTTCTCAATATGATCGAAGCAACAATTATTCATAAACCAACACCATAAGAGCTTTTAATTATTAAGTAAACGTTAAATTTTGCAAATTTGCGTTTAAGCAATAATCTCTAAGCAAACGCTGGGCAAAAATATTTCAATGACTTATTGAGTTTCTATGACAACATAAGTAACAATGCAAACAGCACATACTTGTGGATAAACTTCATGACGATTCTCCAAACAGTGAAATTGAATGTTGACATCGGCTTAGGATCAATGTGTTTATAAAATAACATGTTCGAAGGGTCTGATTCAAGGGGCTTTATTTGGTTTGAAAGAATGAGGTGGATTGCATAATTGTAAGAAAATTTCAAATATATATGTTCACCAAAGGATACATTTAAAATAAATTGTACGGTGTTCACTTGAAAAGAAAAAACCCTCAAAACTGCCAATGTAAAATGAACTTTAAATGAAAAAAAAGCGACAAGTTTAACAAACATTAAGGTTTTAAAATTTTAACATAAGTGATTGGTGAGTAGTTTAATTAATATGGTCCTGAGTCAAGGCATACAATGCCTGGGGGGGGGGGAGGGGGCTGACCCAGGGGAATTAGACTAATTTTATTTTTTAGGGGTCTAATTCCTCACCCCATTTTTGTCTAAATCCCCACAGTGGGAGATGCTCGGTGTATCAAATGGTACACGGGGCCTTCTACCTATTACCGGGATCTAAAATCAGACTAAAGTATATTTCCCGGGACCCGTTATTATTCGGCGTGTCAAATTCCCGCCTGTCAGGAATCGCTTTCAGTGTAAAGTCCAGTAAATGCCCGCCGCTCCCGTCCTGGGGGAAAAAACTGATAGGTGCACAGGTTTTCCCTACACAAATTCGTACATCAGTTACAGCTCTGACGCAATTACCTGACACTGACTATATGCATGAATATATTACAAAGCTGTTGCGATGAATATATTAGTTTCTGTAATGGAATCCAGTGAAATCAATGTAGGAGCATTCTGCTAAAAATACAGTTATGGCATAATAAACATGTGAAAGAAATGCACAAACAAAACCTAGTTTTAACATAGGAATTAGTATGAAAGTTCATGAGTGTCTGGGTAATGTGTCCGAGATATTGTCCGGGTAATGTGTCCGAGATATTGTCCGGGTAATGTGTCCGAGATATTGTCCGGGTAATGTGTCCGAGATATTGTCCGGGTAATGTGTCCGAGATATTGTCCGGGTAATGTGTCCGAGATATTGTCCGGGTAATGTGTCCGAGATATTGTCCGGGTAATGTATCCGAGATATATCTGTATTTGTTCCTATCTTGCGAGTCATATTAAAAACCTGGTACATTTATTTTTTTATGTTCATTCTTCCAATTTATAAAGTACCAGTATTAAAGCAAATTTGGTTCCCCATTTTCATATTCCTAGCTATTAAAGCAAATTTCACAATTTGGTTCCCCATTTTCATATTCCTAGCTATTAAAGCAAATTTCACAATTTGGTTCCCCATTTTCATATTCCTAGCTATTAAAGCAAATTTCACAATTTGGTTCCCCATTTTCATATTCCTAGCTATTTGGACATTATTATCAAGTGTTATTTCATTTACCATTTGGATGCACTAAAAAAAGCATGTTGTAATGTTACCTCTGAAATGCAAGTTCCCAGGACATGTTTGTATGTTACTGTTACAACCATCTTCATGATTGCCTCAGCCTTCTGAAATCATAGAACAAAACAGATTAATTAGCTTTAAACATGAACGAAACATTATGATTAATATGATACAAACTATGGAGCAATATGCTCTGAAACAGTGGTACAAGTTATGCATGTTGCAAATTATGGTCCAGAGGTCTTGGGTCATTGATGTGTCATTCATTGGGTCGTCATCACAGTCAAAGCACATGTTGGCCTTAATGAAGTGCTAAACCTAGCAGCACACCCAAAGACATATTACCAGATATTTCCTCTCTCCATGTTGCTTTTAACAAAAAGGAGTAAATGAAACGACTTGCAATATTCTGCACATCCCATATAATTTAAAGCCATTAACATGTACAATTTTATGTAGAAATAAACAATATAATATTTTCTGCACATTTCAGATATGCAGTCAATTTTTGGAGCATGATTTAGTGATGCAAACTACTGATATCCATAATGCCTTAAGTACAAAATAATATTTCATTTAAAGCATTGGATAGATATGAATCCTAGGCCTAACAAAAAAAATTCTGTGTACTGGGCAACCCGACCCTACCTAGCGACAACCCCGATCTGGGCAACCCGACCCTACCTAGCGAAAACCCCGACCTGGGCAACCCGACGCGAAAACCCCGACCTGGGCAACCCGACCCTAACTAGCGAAAACCCCGACCTGGGCAACCCGACCCTAACTAGCGAAAACCCCTACCTGGGCAACCGGACCCTAACTAGCGAAAACCCCGACCTGAGCAACCCGACCCTACCTAGCGAAAACCCCGACCTGGGCAACCCGACCCTACCTAGCGAAAACCCCGACCTTGGCAGCCCGACCCTACCTAGCGAAAACCCCGACCTGGGCAACCCGACCCTAACTAGCGAAAACCCCGACCTGGGCAACTCGACCCTACCTAGCGAAAACCCCGACCTGGGCAACCCGACCCTAACTAGCGAAAACCCCGACCTTAAATGCTAGTGATGATTGTATTCATCAGATTTCAGATAATTTCAAAGTTTTTTGACTGAAATACTGGTATGTTTAAAAAAAGGTAAAAAAAACAACAACTCAATCCCGACCCTACCTAACTATTTTGTAACTGTTGCCAAAACACACAATTTTTTTTTTGGCCTTATAATTTTATCATTTCATCAAAAACTCAAAACAGGGTGCAGGTCTAAAGAATTGTTAAAATGTTCACAAGGTGAACCTCCCTATCTTTTGTACAACACTAATTTCGACAAATTTGTTTTGAATAATTATAGATGAATGCCAATGTGATTTCACCAGATAATTCGTCATTCGATAATGAGCATAATGGTAGAGTTATGATCAATTTTAGGATCATATGGAGCTAATGACATATTAGAAGATACTCAATTTGTGTGGCAGAGACGTTAAAGTTACCAAAGACTCACTGGTGGGTCTTCAACAATTCATGTTTGTTGAGTAAAATTGTTAAAACAAATTTAAATCTGTCACTTTTTTAGAGAGATATAGAAACAAGAAATGTCTTTAAAAAAGACAATTGGCGTTGAAATTAATATTGAGATGTCATTTAAAAATTACCTAAACAGACGGCCAAGATGATCGGTTACGTGACTTCTCAGACCCCAGATTTTTTGGTCCCCACCAATATGAGGAGACTTATTGGACCCCAGATTTTTCGGACACTATAAGAAAACTTCTCGGACCCAAAAGTTAATTTGAGATACATTTATACATTTAAAAATTAAATAAATTTATAATTAATATCTATGCCGTGAAAAAAACAATCATACAACTCCATGTTTCCACCAGTGATATATGATTAACCAAAATAAGTTAGGTTAACGTAAGTGTTATCTGAATTTTTCAAGCCAATTTAACAAATTAACAATGTAAGAAAATAATTTTGGGAATGAAATAAAATTATTATGTATCAGACGAGTCTACATAGTTATTTATAGTACCGGTAATATACCATTCATTTTAGTTATCTAATATAATAACGATTTGAAGTCAAATAAGCATTTATACTGTGTATCCCAATAAAAAGCAAAATTCAGAGAACATTCAGCGATTTTTGAAATGTTAAGACTTTATTTGACGATTTTTAAATTATATCAGTAGAAATATGATATATCAAGAGTTCCTGTGTATAATTAGTATTGCATATTGTGTATTCATGCTACATTAATAACAATTCGACGTATTCCGGATCTTCTTTCATAGCATTTTATCTATAAAAAATGTAGCATCTTTTTACAGACTAAATAACATCTACTAGAGAAGTTGATAGAAAGATGCAATTATAAATAATCGTAAATAAATCGTAACCACAATTTTAATTCAAATTAACAGTAAGTTTATCATATATAAGTTCCCCATTTATTGAAATTTTTAGGTTTATTATTCTCTGAACGCTATTATTGTTGCATGTACGAGTATATTAACACAGCTATACAATGGTTTGCTAGCGACGCGCGCTATTTTAGAATGACACTATTGTTTCTGGAATGCGATGAACTCGCTAGAATCAATTGACGACATGGAACGGCAACTCTGTGAGTGAGATTTATGACTAGGAACATTACACAATTGCTATTTATAGAGCGTACTGCTTATATAAATGTAGGCTAAACAAAACAGTTATTTCGTTACGTCTGTTTATGGCATACAATGAGAAAATATGTTCATACTTAGCCTCAGTTCTCGAGTATATGTCGAGGATATGTTTATAACTTCATTTTAACCGCTTATGTAAACAATTATGTACATTTTTAATCCCAGAAAGTATGCAACAGTTATTGGTATACGTTAAACCATTGTTTGAAGTTTGCATTCCCTAAAATTAGAAAATTTGCCCAATTCTATTGGCATTCAATTTTCCCGCTGCATAATTATCGCAAGAAATCTAGATCAAAAGTGTTCTTAGACAGCTATGCCGAAAAAAAAATTATGAGATTTAAAAGCATACCAAAAACATCAAATATTCTATCTTGGCCTTAACCCATTATCTCTCTATTGCACATCCACATTAATGTCATTATATTTTACTACCTGTAAATCCATGAATGACTTTTACCGGCTTGACTACTAGCCAACTTGCTTCTAAATATAGATAACATGTAGGTGTATATAGAGTCATATCATTCTCCAATATGATACTCCATGAATGCAGGCTTTAAGAATTTATCTGCCTAGCATACGGCTATCGAAGACCTAATTGAGAAACAAAACTGCTTAGGCTTTTCAGCTTTAATTAAAAGAGATATTTTTAAGGAATGTCACATTGAAATGCATTTTAAACTATCTGAACTGAAGCCTTTAGTATAAAATGGCAAAGTGGTTAAGAACTTTGTATTAATCCTTTTTTATCACTGCATATTTACCAAATCAAAATGTAACAGTAGCATGCAAAAAAGATTTTACCTGTGTGATAGCATACAATAATAACATTTTACTTCGTTATGATTTTATATATGGGGTGGGTCTGTCCAAAGTCATACAACATGAAAACACAATCATCTGTACTGGCTGGGGTGGTAGAATAGGAGTAAGTTACTCACATGTCTCTTGGTGTGAAAAGACATTAAACTTAACAATGTAACTGTTTATAAAACACAAGTGGGTAATTACCGACAAAACTAATGAGTATCATCTGAGGAGAAACAGTAAAATAGTTAAAATACCGTAATTTATTGTTCAGTTATGGCTAAAAATACAGCTTCCATGAATTAATCACAATGCCATGTTTGAATGGTTACACACCGAAGATAGAAAATAACCGTTTAAATAATTTATCAAAACGGACTGGGCTAAAGCAAATACTTTCTCAAACAGGAATCAATATCTGAAAGACATTGGTACGCCTGCTCAAATTGGCACAGTGCACTAGCTGAACTGTAAAGAAGCTTGCAAACAGCCCTCTTGTATGCATTAACAGTAAATTCTAATATAATTTCTGCACAGAATATGTGCTTTGCAACATTGCAAACACTATAAACAATTAGTGGTTTGTAACCACATGTTTACAATATTGATCAATCGAAGGACTTTGAAAGGTTCCAATAAACGATCACAGTGAATTTTAAATGGGGAACTATGAAGCATATAATCCATATATGCAACATTGTTATATTCGGAATTACTGCAAAATGTTCCCGATTGTGTAGAAATTGCTGAAACATATTCTTTTAAAGAAGCTGACCAGAAATATATTAATAATTTGCAGAAATTATTTCTAATGGACATCTTTAACCGATCAAAATTAAAAAAATGCATTGACATCAGTAAAATAACATTTTGGTAACTTTTTATCGTATAGTTATCTGTATGTAATATCTAGTGATGCCTCTGGAGTAAATCAGCATGTACATAAGTGTATATTTTGAACATAGACATTATAAAATGCCTTTTGTAAATAAGAAACAGTTTTCAGCCGTATTAACGTCATTTACGTTCATTATAACTAATGCCAATTTAAGATGTATTGAATTATATTCTATGGACTGCGGCTTTAAATGTGCTACTTATCTTCGCATTCACATCATTAAATACAGAACCATCTCAACAATATCTCAATGTTTCAACATAAAAGTTAAGGGTCCCATTGCTATCTGCCTTGTCCTACTTACACGATCCTTCAGGCCCTGGCGTTATCTGCAGAGATTGAATACAAATACACTAAACCCTTGTCACATAGCAACACATAAAAATGCTCGAAACCTTTCGCTCATAATCGTATAATAAGAAATGAAGACAAACAGTCAGACGTGCTCAATACTTTTCACTCAAAACAGCACAATAAGAACTCAAGACCTACGAAGAAAAACACCTAACAAAGTGATCAAAACTTTTCACTTAAAACATTGCTGTGACGTCATCCCATTGTTCTCAGTGTACCATAATTTTAATAATAGACGAGTAGCCGTCCTTATATCTGGCGTGTTCTGGTGAGATTTTGGCGTGTAGTCGGTTAATATTGGACAGCACGTGCTAGCTTAGGTAATCTAAAAACACAGTATTGCAAGCAGACGATGTTGGTACTGGCGCCTATTTTAAAACTGATATAATACTGATATTTAATGTAAAAATGCATTTCGGCTTATATCTATTACTTAAAATTATACATTTTATTAGGACTCATAATATAAGAAGACAATATCCCTAAAATGTACTCATAAAAATACTTCATAAAATATAGAATAAATAGCACGTATTTAAGATGCAAATATAATCAAAAAATTGCAGCATTCCCATACTGGTTTGATACATTTTAGTAGGACTAAAATCTATGAAGACAAAATCCCAACAAACTGCATTCTCATACTAGTTTGACAGATTCTAATCTACATTCGATGAATGGACACAATACAACACTAGATTTTTGGATAATTAAGTTCATTAATCAAGATCACCCTAGCATTCATGTTTCTTCATTTATTTCTAATAAAGCTATCATATTTAACCTCTAATATTATCATCTGACTTTTGTCTTTATACTCATACATAAATGTTTGCCTCTTAATGCAATAAACTGTTCAGTGCCATACAATACTTACAAAGGGGGGCAAAAGGTGACCTTATTGTGTAGGCAGTGTTTTTTAGGGCCAATTTGGGGCCTAAACGTGGCCCCATCCCCTGCTTAAAAAGTATATATTTTTCCCCTATATTGACCCTAAAATTCCCCTCTTAAGACAAGCTTTATTTTGAAAAAAAAAGACCAAAATCGGACAAAAATTGGCTAAGATAGGGGAGTTCTCATAAACAATCCCAGCAATATTTCATCAAACCATCTTAATTCAAGTTATCATTTGTAGCAAAACAATTCATATATAAAAGTACAATTTAAACATGTAATAATGCTTTTCTAAAAAATATCCCCTTTTGCAGTAAAATTCCCCATGTGAAGGGCCCTGCCACCTTTCCCCCAAACATGAAAAAACCACTGGTAGGCTCTACACAAAATTAATACCCTAATCAAGGGTCTCCACCATTAAAAAATGTCATAAAATTAGATCATACGGGCACTTGGTAAAAAACAAATCCTATTGAACTCAATCTATTACTAATAAATGGCTGATTAAAAATGTCTTTATTGGGTCAGTGTCTTAAAAATTAAAGGGGGCCCATAAAGTGGAATGCATGATGGGTATAGGTTGTAATTTAATAAGATAACAGAAAACCCAAATTTTATAACTGACTGCCCGCTTTATTTGTGTAAGAAATACTGATAAATTATAATAAATTTTGCTGAAATAATAAGCACACTAGTGATCATATAGATTGAACAATTGTCTAAATATTGAAGTGATCATAATTATAGTTATTTTGTCAAAAAATGTTCATATATGAAATTACCTCTTCAGACTTAAGTTGTTAATATTTATAAAAAATAAAACAATTATGGTATTTTTGCATTTTGAGTACCGGTACTCGCACAAGATCCAATTCTTAAATTAATTATCAATACATAATAAAATTGTGTCACACAGATTGGCATTCATAAGTGTTATTATTTAATCTCATCTAATTCTTTAATAATAAACATATAACAAGGACAGTTTTCTAAGAAAAAGTGTGTCATAATGAATAGCATTTCTAAATAAGTAATGTCAATCTATGCCAATATGTCTGAAATTACTAGTATTTAATAAAATTTCAGTTTTCAATTAGCATCCGTTTCAAAACCAATACATAAAACTAACTTGCTTTCGTTTGTATTCTTCAAAGAAAACATGCCAGCATGGCAGATGAAGAAATACCGTAATGGCATTTACAGTATCCCATTTGTTATATACTGATTGCGCAATAATTAAAGCTGCATAATCCTTTACCAATATCCTAGCTGCTTTAGCAACACTCTTGTGAACACACAATTGTCATCGCGAAATAAAACTGTCAAACTGTCAGAAAACTGCTGTGGTTTTTTCTTCTGTCAATAATCCATCAATTAAGATGCAGATATTGCTCAGGATTAGAGGATTTATTAAAAGTTCCATTGTCCATGTTGATAGCTCTGTGGATTTGCATTTGGGATTAGAAGACTGTCTTGCAGCAACAACAATTAACTGATATTAACAGATGATTCTTGCTACTTTCAATCCAATAAAACCTTCATTGTAGTCAACTGGACTTAGCAGGCCCCTTTTTAATTTCTGTAAATAATGCACCCAGGTGATACCATAATCTTTAAATGTCAACAGGGGACTGAGGGGATTTTAGGGGCCAAAGGAAAATCAAAGTTCCTACTGCAACATATTGTATCAGCCCCTGTAGCTCTGTTTCAATAAACAGGGAACTTCAAAGAGTTACAGATTAAAGAAAACTTGGAACCCAAATCTACTACAGATCCCAATCAAAACATTGTCTTATTTACAATTACATCATAGATAAATTTCTGGAAGTAAATGAAAATATTGGTGCTAATGATCATGCAAAACTTATCCAACTGTATTTATGTATTTAGTATGTACCAACAATAATGTTCATTTAAAATGCTGCATTACACTTACCATATTTATATAATGTTAACTGGAATGGTGACTCTTTTTTTTAAGCTGGCAACTCTCGGTTACACCCAACATTCTGGGAAAAATCAAAATAACTGTCTTGCAAAAAATACTGCTACTTTTTTTCAATAATTTTAAATTTTTCTTATAAATTGAAATCCCATAATTATATAAGGTTACTGATTCTACTAAATTAAGTAAGTAACTTAAGTGAGTACATATGTAAAATGCTTTCTGAAAAAAATAGATAGTTGACATTGGCATAATGACATTTTAAATTAACAAAAACTTACAAAATATAATTAAACTAATTTTTTTAAACTTCCAATAACAATTAGCTATTTAGTATGTATTTGTTATTTTAATATATTTCATCATTTAGGAAGCAACATAGCTAAACAATATTTCTGTACAACAATGAAATGATTTACTCAACAGAAATGAGTAACACATGCAAAAAAGGAGTAATTTTAATCACTCATGGTAATTAAATCAATCACTCAATATAATTATGATTTAATGTCTGTAGCAAATTGTGTGAAACCCAAACTGAGTAAAACCTGACTATGAAATAAAGGTATATATTCTCTGCAAAGTTTTCATATTGCACAAAATTAGCTTTTACACGATTTTAGCTGTAAAAAGCTGCATCAAACTAGCGATTTTTATTATAAAATTAATTTTGCTTACAAAACGGAAAATGGGAGTGTTTGCACATGATGAAGAATTACATCATGAAGAAAGCATTAAGTAAGTTAAAAAAAGTTTTTACAAGAAATGCATATTTATTAAGTAATATTAACCCAAATAATACAATTAACACGTTAATTAATTGATATTAATTGCCAATTAATGAGAAAATGTTTATATGATAAATACAATATATATGCATGATGAACAATGTCAATATTTTCAATGCACTGTAAGTTTGAAATTATTACCAATAAATATTATGTAAAGAACACATTACTACTATTTACTATCATTTAAATCGAAGTGAAAGCGAAAGTAAAATCAAACGGACTGCTTTGATATTCCGCAGGCCAATCTACCCCCGTGAGTTTTCTTCATAGCCGAAATTCTTTAAAGTTTTTAAGCATATTAACCAGCCAATCAGTTAATCATAACGGTTATAGGTAAAATAATTAAAGTCGGTAGAGTCAAAGGCAGCGGCTACTTTGTTTTCACACTTATTACGAGCGACGCTCAACCGATAACTGTGATACTACCGCTCGCTTTTCATTGGTCGATATCGTAATCCCTTTCACTTCGCGTTATAAATACCTGTAGAAGGTAGTTCGAAAATCAAAATTGTGCTTAACTGTAAAAATGGTGCTTAAGGTTGAAGCAGACACGCTTTCAAATAATATTACCATTGGACCTTGGATTGGCCAAGGGTATGTTATTTTTTTTATTTTTTTTCGTAATTATTTAACAGGAAGTTTATAGTAATTGGCGCGTGCAGAGTTATGTATTCATACGCTGCACTAAAACACGTGTATTCGTTAAACAAAAACATTGTCAACTAATGTTCCGGAAATCCTTGTAAATTTCGCTAATTATACATTGACTTCGGCGTAAATGATTATATTGATGCATAAAATATATGGTAGGCACTTCATACGTTATTTGGTGATGAAATCGTGAAATATTTCGGAAGTGAAAGCTTGGAATGTACATTTCTGAACTTGTATGCAAAAATGGCGGATAACGCAGGAATGTGTATTGAAATTATAAGATAGAGTATTTACCGTTGTTTAGCAAATTAGAAAGTTTGTCAACATTTAATTTCAATTTATATTTGTTTAACTCGTAACATTTAGCAACTCGGATATGTAAATATATTTGTGAATATATGTTCATTATAATATAATTTTACTGAATACTAGATATATAATATGCTGGGTTTCCAATGAAAATTCAATTTAGTATTAATTAATGATGCTGTTGATGTTATAATATTTGCAAAACATGTTTTTATATAAATAAAAAAAATGATTGTGTAAAGAAAAAATGGAACAAATGCATTGAATGCACAAATTAAGTAATGAAACATTAATTAGTATTGATTTCCAGATAGCAATTTAATTGTGAGATCTCAAATAAATAGTTGTAACATTTGTTCATAGGTCATTGTTTCCAATTATCTGGTGTTCTCATCAGTAGCTTAATTGTCAGCAAGCATGCATAGAATTGTGAAGCTTTAAATCAATACTATGGAAGTACAACTTGAAACATGTGGTGTAATTTGTGTGTATTCGGATTGTTGGTAAAAAAGTTTTTTCTTATGTTTGGTGCTTTTTCATAAAAATAAACATTGAAGCATTAAGTTTCTATTGATGCAGTTGTCTTAATTTAGATTTAAAAAATAATGCAATTCATATTTTTATGTTCATTTATGTGATGGTTGACCTTTGGTCGCTGTAACTTCATTACATCTTACAGTTTACTACAAATACTAGACATTTAATCTAAAACTAAAACAACCAGATCATATTTTGTGTATGCCGGTATTAAAGAATTTTTAATCTTTTTGTTTTCAGGTTTGGTAGCATAAACACTGGGGCATTCCAAAAGATGTCTCAACTGCAACTTTACAACGGTACGCCACCAAACCAACCCATGTCCCAAGAAACTTTTGACTACCTCTGGAATACACTCGAGGAGGTCACAGACCATGGGTGAGCTAAAAACTTTGCAAATTTGGTTTAATCTCGGGAAATTTAACCTTTTGTTTGACCATTATCCAGGGTTGTTATTATTAACCGATTGCCGATCAAATCATCGTTAAAAATCATGAGAAAATCTGTTGTTTTTTAGGAACTTTAAAATTACGAATAGTAATATCACAAAAGAGCCTCCTAGACCCCTGACCGAATCTCTTAGATTTAGATACAAATTGCTTGTTTCATTGGATAATGACAACCCAGATTATCTATTCCATTACTGAGTTACGTTTTTTACAACCATGCAACAATGAATTAAGATTAGTCTCCCTTGAATAATATTGCATAATCAGCAGTTGGGTTGTAAACTGTGGTTACATGTACACTGCATGAGTATTCAATTAGTGTTGGCTAAATGTGTTTAATTGCTGCAGTAATGATGTATTAAATTAGAAAATTTGATGGTAAATTAGTAAAAAATAACCGAAATTTAAAATACTGTTCAGTACTTTACTTCGAAATAAATAAAAATAAAAATGTGTATAATGTGTAAAATAAGACACTGTTTACTAACATATGTTTGCATATTCTAAACATTAAGTTAAATGTTTTCAGGGACTACACACACATCAATGCCAGGGAGCTGGCCTATGCATATGATGACAGTGATGAGAGCACAACTATGCAAGTGGAGAAGTTCAAAATCTCCCAACAAGATGTTTCAGACTTGGTGAGTCAATATTCCTTGTCAATGTTGTTTTGTTAGAATGTTTGTACACTGTTTATTTTATGTAGACAAACAAAAAACACTAAATTACTGACAGTTAAAATTAAAGAGGAAAAAGGAACAGAGAAAATGCATTTCACTTTAAGATTGCCTCTTGAAGTGACTATTTGACCATATAACAGTTTGTTTGTGGCTTTTGCAGTTTAATGACTGCCCTGTCCACAAATTGACATTTGCAATTGAAATTGCCATCCAGACCTATCAGTTACCCATAGTCATCACCCTGCCCTTTCAAACTCTTTAGAAACTGTAGGTGTTTCAAATTGTTGGTGATGTAACTGTAAGGACCGATTGTCATAAACAGATAATTGTGTAATAAATGTGCCATCAAGATGTATTTAAGGCGTCATAAACACTTATTGGAAATTGCTACAATACCAAAATCACAAGTAGGTGTAACAAATTGCATGACCTTAACTTCTTTACTTTAGACGACAGAACCCAAATACATATTATTAAAAGTTATTAGAGTTTTTCCTGCAGACCAAAATTAAATATTAAATCCTTGTAAGATTGAGAAATGATCTTTCATACGAGTTACTGAAGATTAATAACATGAGTGTCAGAAAAGGAATGGTTTTGATAAATCATTGGTGCATGAACACATCATTGATAAATCAAAATCAATATTTATAATTGATGTATCTGTCAGGTGGAAAGCTGTCCCAGGGAATTTCATGGTCGCAACTGCCTCTTCGGTATATTGATTGCCTATAATTCAAAGGGCATTTCTTTAAACTGATTGATATTTCAAAACATTTGAGCCATTCATTTGTATTGACTCTTATAAAGAGTCCCCCAAACCGGCTATGAAAAATGAGCCAAAATCAATAATGTTGTAAATCTCCGATACACAAGTTCAGCATACTTCACTGGCCATTAGATTTAGCCGGGACCTGTATGCAAACAATGCTTTGTTCAAATATAATGCTCTGTTTTATTGATAAGTTTGAAAGACCAGGTGATATAAACTTAACCGTTAGAGAGACCACAAATTTGAACTATTTATAGACCCAAGTGAATTGTCCTGTTATCGTCATGACAACCTAGGTGACGCTAATTTAGTTCCCATGTAAATAAAGATTTTTTATCTAATAAGGATCAATATAATGATTTCAAAAGCCATTGAGGGAGTTTACCTGGGGTACAATTAAGGAGTAAAAATTTAACCATTATGCCTTCAATACTAAATGGCAAACATGTGTGCCAAAAAGGCATATAATCTGATATTCAATACACAAAAGTTTTAAACCCATAGCCATCTAGTAAGTAGACTTAAAGCCAGCAGATATAAGCATTTACCTATCTAGCCACAGTATGATAATGCGAGGCGCAATGTGATTGGACACGTTATTGATCACCAATCAAGTTTGATCATGCCTTAGCAACTGGTAGTGGTAGAACCTATAGCGCCCGCATACAAGAACAGACTTGATATGTTTGATGACAATATTCCATAGTTTATAAAATTGTGCATTACTTTCATGTTGTCTGTGATAGATTGATATTTAGTATTTTATATTTATTTATTTATTTGTGTTTTAAATTTTAAAAATATTTTTAAGTCTTTGAATCTTGTTTTAAATTAAAAAACAAACAAAAATGATAAAGTTTGAAAGGACTGGGTTTACTACATACCGGGTGAGTACACTGATTTTTCATTGGTTGAAATTTGGTTTTGATGTAGATAAAATAGATTGCTTTGGTCAGATTGACATTAGGTTGATAAAAATGATGATTTCTCAATTGAGTTTAATTGTGCTTTATTAAATTATTAATAATTGAATAAAAATGTGTTGTATAATAATTATGATATTGTACATGAACAAAAGCAATTATAAACAATTGTATTTAATGTAAGTAAAGAGAAATGTTATTAAAATTGATAAAAGTAACTTAAAACCTTTGTATATTTTTTTTATTTAATAAAATAGGTTTGTTAAAATAAATACATAATTCATGTTATGCTATATTTTACAAATATTTTTCATCAATTTGAAAGGGAACAATACTCTATTGTAATGATTACTAATAGATGTAAATTAATAATATTAATAAAAACAGCAAACTGGTAGCTTATATCTCGCGTTGTATGGCTGCTATCCATAATAGAGCTTCATTCCTCAGATACAGAGTCGATATTCATCGACGTAAAATATATCAGTGGACTCCGACCTAATCTTAAAATCAATATTCCAGCAAGGTGACAGGTTTCAGTTGATTAGAATAGGTGCGCGATTCTAATAAGCTCCGTTAATGACTACTGCTGAAGAGAACCAATTAATTAGTCGCCCTTTTATAGGTGATTAATAATTTCTTCTAGGCTGGAATAAATATATATGAGGCATGTCGCGGAAAAACCGGCTTAATGCATGTGTGTAAAGTGTCGTCCCGGATTAGCCTATGCAATCTGCACAGGCCAATTCGGGGCGACCCTGTCCGTCTACAGTGGATTTATGTTTAAAAGAGACATACTTGAAACAGAAAATACCATAAAAGCGGAAAGTGTCGTCCCAGATTAGCCTGTGAAGACTGCACAGGCTAATCCGGGACAACACTTTACGCACATGCATTAAGCCCGGTTTTCCCACGACAAGCCTCATTTGTATACCTTGTTGCTTGTAACTTTGTTTCTGTTTAATGCTTAAGATGAAAGTGTGAGAAGCTTTAATCTGAATAATGTATACATGTGTAAAAAGAAATAAACCTGACAGACTTGTACATGTAATAATCATTGGGCTGAAGTTTGAAACTATTCTCCAGTCATTGTTCTTTGCGCAGTTACTTTATTTGTATGCAGTGGGCCATGACAATATTTTGGCACTGGCTTGAAAAAAATAGAAAAGTGATATGTATCAGCATGTCTTAAACCACTGCTTGAAGGCGATTATGTAAAAACATTTCAAAATAGATATCAGGACTTGGGTAAATAAAACTGGGTGTTGTTATCTAGCCTAGCACTTAACCAACTGTAAAGATTGCCTGTAAAAAGTTGTAACATATTACAATGTAAAGATATGATGAATAACTCAGTCTTCATGTTTACATTGGCAAACCTTTTACCATCAGCTTAACATTAAATTGACTGTAATTAGTTTATAGCTGTGGACTTGATATGGATTATAAATATTTATATGGGGATCACTCATCCCACGCATATAAGGTACTCTCTGGTAATTTGCTTTGTAATGATATTGTACTAAAAAGAAAACTACAGAAACATATGAACACGTTCATAATCACACTTAAAATAGTTTAATGTATTTTTTTTGCTCTATAAATGGTTATGTTGTTATTGTTGCTGAGCAGAAGTAAAGACTGAAGTTCAAAATAGGGATTAAATGGGATACATTACTCAGCATTCCGCACACCTTGTTGGTGTCGCTGACTAACAGGATTACAGATCCATGTGATTTTCAATAAGGGACTTAAATGTCAATACCTTTTGATCTTCTTATGTCAACAGTTAAATCACTGTTTTCAGTCTCCTAATGTTGCTTTAATATGTTTAGAAACAACAAACCAGTGTTTGCAGAACATCGCTGTTGTTGACATGCTTGCAACAATAAATCGTCTGTGTTCAAAAAGAATCTCCTGTCTCTGAATGTCATACCATGTTGAACAAATACTTCAGACAGTTTGATATTGCTTTGATGGTATAAAATAGCGCAACCATTTTCTGCACATTGGGAAATATTGACCACAGGAATGGTAATAGCGGTAATATTACAATGATGGCAAAATAATAGGACATTTGATGCCTAGCCCTTGTAATAAAGTGGGTGATGATTGTGTTGTGCATAATCATTAGTTGTCTGGAAAAATCACAAAGGTTTTGCTCCACCACCTGTCTGCATATTGGCAATATTTGTTCCTGGATTAAATTCGCAGTTAATTTTAGCATAGTTTATCAAATGACTGCAAGAACAGTGTATGTGTTATACAGTCAACCTATCAGTTACACAGTTGTCGCTCCGAGTGGTTAAATTAGCATTTAACTCCCAAGTATTGATACCTAACTGTTGAATTCTGTCAGGTTTTGGTCAGTTGTTAATGAGATGGTAAACTGACCACTGATAACAGCAGGGTACCTGATAATGAAAATATTGTACTGTCACAAAGGGCAGAATGGCTGGTTTCCTTTTGATTTGTTACCGTAGTTGCATATCTGATCCCTTAGCTTAAAATTTGCTTGTCATTCTGTGTACAAAATATTATTATGAAATTTAAGTGTATAAATTTTCTAGATTAGTCAGTTAATTAAGCAGCTAATTGTTTTACGACTGTACCTGTCCTCTATTTGTGGCGCGTCGTGAGAAAACCGGTCATAATGCATGTGCGTAAAATGTCGTCCCAGATCAGCCTGTGCAGTCCGCACAGGCTGATCCAGGACGGCACTTTCCGCCTAAAGTGAATTTATGTTTAGAAGAGACTTCCTTGAAACAGAAAATACCATAAAAGCAGAAAGTGCCGTCCCGGATTATCCTGTGCGGACTGCACAGGCTAATCCGGGACGACACTTTAGGCACATGCATTAAGACCGGTTTTCCCACGACGCGCCACATTTGTGTTTAATTCCCTCTAATGAATTCCATTGGTGGTGAAGCAACCGTTAGTCCTTGTTTGTGATTGCATGTCGGAAGAAATTAAAGAGCCGACCAACATGTGTGAATGTGTGCGTGTGTGTTTTATTGAGTATTTAATCACGGATAACATCATTTCCCCATTTATACATCACCATTCATCAGGACGATGCTATCGGAGGAAATGGGAAGATCGTTGATTGTTGAGGAATATGTCTGGAAGTATTGTGTAGTGCATTTGAAACCTAAAAAATACTTTTACCTCATTTTATCTGTCAAGACCACTGCATTATTCTACATAGCTGAACAAAGCTTAGTTTCTTACTCAAAAATGTTAAAGAACAGGTATGGTTTTGATATTCTTCATAGCCCAGCAAAGATTATTTTCTTGCAGAAAATTGTTCAAATATGGTTTTATAATCTACATAGCCAATTAAAATTAGTTTCTTGCGCAAAAATATTCAACTGTGTTTGGTTGATGTATTTTCAGTTGAACCCGATCATCGGCACCACATCATCATCGTCCATGTCACCAGACTCTCAGACGAACATCAGCGGGTCCACTGCTTCCTCCCCGTACCATGAAATGGTGAGTACCTGCGCACTCAATGTCACAGAGAAAAAATCCTCTATTTGAATCATTTCATGTTTTGAGTTAATAGCCCACCTGAACGATTGATTTTATTGATTGTGTAACCTGGGCAATTAATTATTTCAATGGGTTAATCAGATTTCAATATCTCGCGGTGGGTATGGGGGAGAAACAAGATATTGGTCGAGATAAACTTAAATTTTAATTGATGTAATGAATAATTAAGAGCTCTTTTAAATGCGTTAAATTTCATCTGCGTATTGATTGAAATGTGGCTGGTGTTGCTGTGACAATTCAGCAGGGCAATATAGCCTGGGGAAGTAGCAGCTTATTCAATTTTGACAGGTTAAATGATGAAGAGGCTTTAGGGAAATTGAAGCTGGGCTGAAAGAGGGTCAATTCTTCAGCCATGGAGAGCTAAAAGCAGATTTACTCTGACAATGGCATTGAAAGATTGGAATATGAAAGAAAAGTCGTGATGATTACAAAGAGCATTCTGCAACTAATGTGCCCAGTGACTGTTTCACCTGATCAGATTAGTTTTTCTTCCAGCCAGCAATGTGTTTAGCAATTACCAGAGTGTTTGAGGTCCAGGAAAATTGTTGTTTGCTAATTCTACCATTGCAATCTGCTTATGGGGTTCATTAAGGAAATGGGCGCTCCATGCATTGATCAGTGTTTGAAGGAATGTGTCTTTAATTGTAATAAACAATGAGAACTTGTTTGGTGTCTGGTTTTCTGGAAAAGTTTTTTTGCCGCTAATGGTAAAGTCTGTACAATTCATTAAGAAGTCGGTAATATGGAAACTTGCGTTTTATTTGTCAGCTAAAATCAGTATCATTATTATAGTAGTCCATTAAGGAGAAATTTCCTTTTAACTGTCAGACTAATCAAAGGAAGCTTAGACGAGCAAAATTAGTAATGTCTACTGCTGGGAGCATTAAGATGATGTGAAATCCATCTGACAATGTCTTACACAATTATACATGTGGCTAGGCTAGTAATTCATATTTGTATGTTTGTTTCATTTTCAGGCACTCACGAGTCCACCTCCGTACAGCCCACACACCAACATGGCATCTCCAATCCCCACCGTTCCATCAAAGTAAGTATGAGAAATCTATATATGTATACGTGTATATCTGCAGCATATTCACTTTCCCACCCACTTTCACTTGACTGTGTACTGTGGAATCACTAATTTTCGCGGAGGTCTACTTTTCATGCTTTTCACGCTCCTGCCATTGCGCAAATTTATGACCACCGCAAATATATACAGATTTCGTAATCAAGCAACACCTCGGGAGTTTACACGTTGGTTCAAATGTACGTCGGTTATCGTTCATAAATATGCGCAGGTATATGTGACTGTCCCGATGTTTTAATCATTTACTTCATAAACAGTTTAGTTAAATATTTCTTACTACATTGTAAGCGTCATAATTTTTTTACATTATATTGTGATCGTTTTCGTACAATAAAGTGCTTAATACCTCCATAACACAGTTACTCATAGGTGCCATTTTGAATACTTTTAATGTAATGAATAAAATTAAAATGCAAATTTTATGTTTAGATATAAAATATTAGTACATTATAAACTCTGAAAATAAGTTCCAAGTCTTTGAAAATTTATATTTGGTATAAGACAGATAAAGCTGACAGTTTGATTTTACAAGTCTACATTTTGAGTGACATATCTATTGTCTCGACGAAATATGCGGCCCCTATTCTTCAGAAGTGAACCATTGTTATCAAGAGCCTAATCCGGTACTGATACACGTGTTTATTGCAACAAACAATGTGTCACAATTAAACCCTTTACTGATATTCTGCCGCGTTTGGCGTTTCATGAAATAATTGACACGTTTTTTGTAAAGTACAAATGACGTTTTTGGGGTTGTTTTTTTGCAAAATCAGATTTGCGCGAATGTAAGACCGCGCAAATATGTCCGCGATTGCAAGTGCGCGAAATTTGTACCCCGCCTGGGGATTCCACAGTATCTGGGCAGTTATTCGAAACTAGGTCAATGTGATATATAGATCTGCTTGTAAAATTTATGGCAAATATTTTCACAGTAGGCGTGGTATTTCGTTTTAAGACTTTTTAGCATTGAAGTGAAGTCAATATATGAATGAAACTTTCGAAGGTGATTAATGGTTATGTCTGTGTTGTATGTTAAATTCACAGTGTAAAAGTGTAATATCTCATTCGGTGGAAAGTCCAGGTATTGATTTGTAAATCAATAATCTATGTCAGGTCGGTTTGAACTAAGCTTATCAATCGACTGTCTAGGCCTCTGTAGAGCAAACAATTGTCAACCAACAAGTACACTAGACTGATTTACATTGGGTCCCAACTTATGTGTAAGCATTCCAGAATGTAAAGTTGTGTGAACCAGTCACAAGATAAAATGCATTCTTTGACTACAAAAATAGCTGTAGAATGTCTGTTTGAGTGCATATACTCAGTGAAATACTTTATGGCCCAGTGTAGAATTTTTTCTATATTAACTTTAGTTGGTCCCAGTACATGTATTGCTCAATATTTAAATATATGTTTTTATACCTTAAAATGCATTTACCTAAATACTTTAAAATGTATAACATACATATCTTTTATTAAATATTAATGTCTTAAAACCTTTTTCCAGCACAAATTATCCAGGAGATTACGGTTTTGAAATTTCCTTCGCCACACAATCAAAAGAAACGAAATCGACCACCTGGACGTACTCTGAGTTGTTGAAGAAGCTGTACGTGCGCATGGCCACCACCTGCCCCGTCAGGTTTAAGACCGCCCGCCCTGCCCCCCAGGGTTGCATCATCAGGACCATGCCCATCTTCATGAAGCCCGAGCATGTTCAGGACCCAGTCAAACGGTGCCCGAATCACGCCACGTCCAAAGAGTTCAACGAGAGTAAGTACATTGTCCTTGCGCAAAGTTTTATGAGTCTAAACATTTTGTTTAAGTATTAGTTTGCAAATAAATCGTGATATGAAAATAAGGTTTAAACTGGTAGTAGAAATTTGAACGTTGCTGTTCATGATTGGAATACGTCAAGAAGTACAAAAATAATCTTGATGCAAAAGCGTGTGTTACATGAGAACTTTTTCTAATCATTATTGCATAACTTAAAATTAACAAGTAATTGCAAAAGTAACACCAGAAACATGCGTTTATTTTTATTTTCTGTTTGTTAGATCACCCTGCCCCCAATCACCTGGTCCGCTGCGAACACAAGCTGGCCAAGTACTTGGAGGACCCTTGCACGTGTCGTCAGTCGGTTATCATCCCCCAGGAGATCCCTCAGGCCGGGTCCGAGTGGGTCACCAACCTGTTCCAGTTTATGTGCCTTGGCTCATGTGTCGGGGGACCCAACAGGCGTCCTCTGCAGATCATCTTCACCCTCGAAAAAGAGTAAGTGTAACTTAATCTTGTCTTGATGCTACTTAAATCGTTTAGTAGGATTTATTTTCTCGAAAAGAGTAAATCTAAACATATTTATGATGTTTCCTATATGCTTTAGTAGGATTTATATTTAAAACTAAACATAAATATTAAGGTTGAAAAACAAAGTGTTTTGTCATGTTATAAACTCACCTATTAAATCAAATGAAAGCCTTTCTGATTTTAATGTTTTAGTTGTATAACAAAATTTTTTGTAACTTTATAAAATCATATATTAATAGTTCTTATGCAGGTCAAAGTTATATTTACTATGTTTTAACATCCATTTGTGTTGTTTGTTTTCAGCAACCAGGTTCTAGGGCGTCGTTGCGTGGAAGTTCGTATCTGCGCATGCCCAGGTCGCGATCGTAAGGCAGATGAGAAGGGAATGCTGCCCGTTGTGCCGGGAATGAAGAAAAGTAAGTAGCTCAAAATATTCCAGAAAAATGGTTTACAAAATACATAAATTTCTATATATTATTCAAAGGTAAAAGTTTTTAGTATAAATACTGTTTTCAGTATTTTCTGAAGTTTTTGTGCATCATAAACTATAATACAAAGGATGTTTGTCAGTATGTAGAAAACATGATTTCAGTATTTTTCAGAATTCTCCACTTTCATACATGAATATGTGATTTGTTTTACCGGTAATGTTTTTCCTAGTATGTTTGAATGAAGTAGGTAAAATCCATGTTGGTTTTGTACGAGTAATTCTGAATAAGCATCTGTACTTTTATATGAGAAATAATTCTGTAAATCTGATGGTGTGTTCTCTTGTTTAGATCTGCAGAAAATCACCTTGGGAACAGAGATGACAACAATATCATCAAGCAAGAAAAGGAAGCTGGATGACGACGAAACATTCACACTGACTGTAAGTTAGAAGTAAAAACAACTGAAAAATAGTAACATCAGAGTTGTAGTTACGTAGTAAAATGTGTTCAATAAATATCTAAAAAATAATGTATACTGATGATCCAGATATAAATATTCCTTAAATGTTTAAATTAAAAAATTTTAATGTTGTGTTTAAGAAAGTGTTTGTTTATTTTTCAGGTGCGAGGAAAGGAGAATTACGAGATGCTTTGTAAAATAAGGGACAGTCTAGAATTAGCTGCCCAAGTTCCACAGAACCTCATACAAAACTATAAACAGCGCCAAGTGGAGGTGCAAAGACAGTGAGTACTGCCCCTTTGGAAACAATGCTTACTTCCCTTTGCATACTCTTCAAAAGGAGGCACCAAAACACCTCCCGTGGATGAAAATTATCTCCCCTGAGAAAAAAGAATCTTCCTAAAAAAGGGAAGGTAACAAATCTTTCCTCTGACACGGTTCCTTCCCTTTTTGCATTCTGAATGTTGGATTCACAAAAATTGAATGCACTTGCTTGTATTTGATTGGTCAGTTGCACTTAACTGACCAGCATTTCAGGCATTAAATGGACGATAAAAAGGGCCGCAGATGTCTGTAGAGTAAATGACCAGCTCGGACGACAGTAATGTAAAACTGTCTAGACTGTGGAATAATGTGTTCAGTTATATAATCAATGTGTTCAGTATAATGTATCATTAAGAGCCTAAAAGCCTCTTATTTTTATCAACATTCCGTCCATTTGTACAGAAATGTGTGTTTCTATGTATTTATATATTTATTTTAAATTATATCAACAGTTTGATTTGTGAAATATTGCCAGTATGTTATTTAAATAAAATATTTATTTGCAAAAGCCTGTGATTAAAAGAATTCCTGAGCAATAAAGAATTACAATGCTATACTATTCAGTATGATGTTATTATTTATTTTTACTATTTATTTGATAAAATTAAGTTATTGTTAGTGGTTGCTTCTTTATGAGGGGAGATAACATCCTTCCCTGATGTTTTCCTTTAGCGCTTCTATAATTACCTCCCTTGCCTGCTTTTTCACCCTGATATATATCTTGTGTGTGAGTCGACTTCTTCGTGAATTTGCATAGTTTTTGACAGATTTGCAGTCAGTTGTTATTCAAATCAAGTTTCGGTAGGTGACTTTGCGCCAGAAAAAGTCACTGCTTTTGCCAACACAATGGAGAGGTGATTATCTTAAAGACAGTGGAAACAGATTTTCTTTGAAGATACATATGTTTATTCAAAAGAAGAAAGCAAAACTAAATCAGACTAAATTTCTCCCCTCATTTCTAAGCAGCCATTTGTAATAGTCCAAAACTAGAACTAGATTTAGTTTAGATTGGTGGAAGGTTAGCCACTATCACCTGTTTATTTACAGGTGGCTCTCCAATGTTTTGGCAAAAGAGGGAAAGTCGCGATTAATCAAGAAAAAACATCGACCTGGCAAAATTATTAGAACACCGCTAAAATAGACATTCCGCTCTGTTAAACCCTACCGTAACTTTTCGCTTAGACGAGGGCTTTTTCGGTACTGATTCCGCGTCGAGGCAACAACCGCCTAGAGTCGTGGACATGAACGGATTGATGCACCGTCTCCGATGAGCAAATGCACAGCCTTCGTTTTTCTATGGGAAATAGCTTCGCTATACATTTAGGTACTAAGATCTGATCACGGAGATCTGTGAAAAGGTATCGTCAACCTCGACTTATCATGGGCTTTGGAAATACTTGATAAATATTTTGTTGACCTTTGGACATTATTGTAACGTTTCTTGTAGTGTTACAACTCTTCAAGCAGACTTGAAATGCAGCTACTTACGAATGTGTTCAGATTAGCGCTTATTCAACCATTTTAACATTCCATCATTCGTCGTCGTCGTAATCGTTTAGATTTTACATATTTCAAAGAACTCGTCTCATTTTCCAATTTTCATCTTTTCTTTCATCTTTAAATTAACAATTACTGCATGCAATCCATGCACTAAGTGCCTACACTGAGGAATTGGAAGTTATTTTTCATGCACCAGATTTGTCCAGATTTTCATCAAAATATCAACATGTAGGTATTTATAACTTTGTTAAATTATGATCAATATGAAAGTATCATATGGATATTAGTCACTCTTTCCGTCCAGGGAATTTTGTTAGAGTTTATGTTGTTTTCTTTTGTTTTGCTCTTTTTCTGAAAGTACAGTGTTTAGTCTCAGATCTGGAAGATAGACCTGATGTAGTGCTATGTATATAGATGTATACAAAAACTGGAAAGTGTACAAGTGGAAAAAATAACCATATTGTATATTTTATCATCTGTGTTAAATATAAAGGCAGTTTTCACACAAAAAAACTTGTTATACAAAAAGCTTAAAAGCATATGTAAATTTTTAGTTACGTTTTTGCTATAAATTTGTGAATACTTTTTTAAACGCCTGTTTTATTTTTCATCGCTTTCTGACTTTGAAACTTCCATTATGCAAGTGTATCATATATAATCAACCAAGATTGCATTTATGGAATCCAAAATGTTTACTGCCAGTTATTTAATATGCAGGTTGACTGTTAATGATGAATGTTGATTTTCTGGTTGAAAATTTACATATATATATTTATGTTGTATATAATTTATTTATTGTACTTTATTGGAAATGTTAGTTGTATATTTGTATGATTTATTTGAAGTTGTGTAAATGCATGACAGCGAATAAAAGTTGTAAAAGAGTTGCAAATTGGGTTTCTTGTGTCAGCGAGTTATAATTATTTGCATATGTGTCGTCCCGGATCAGCCTATGCAGTCCGCACAGGCGAATACGGGACGACACTTTCTGCCTATAGTTGATTTATGTCTAGAAGAGACTTCCTCGAAATGGAAAATACCATAAAAGCGGAAAGTGTTGTCCCAGTCTAGCCTGTGCAGACTGCACAAGCTGATCTGGGACGACACTTTACACACGTGCATTAAGCCCGGTTTTCCCACGACATGCATCAAATAAATTCACAATCCCACAATTGGTAATTGATCATATCCACATTGTGTCAGAATTGAAATTGGCTCACAAAGCCATACTGATGTACATAATTCCACACGTTTTCCGAAGCAATCGGCAAAAAAACATGTTGCTGCTATTTTTGGTGCCAAGCACATGTATTTCATAAGCATACATACTGCAGCATTATCTGACGTTTAATAAAAACACTTGTCTAGAGATACTAAAATAGCTGTATGACAGAATATTCACAAATATAGAAGTATGATCTCTCATAAATAAGTACCATTGTTCAGTCTTATGAAAACAACAGTTTGATCATGCAAGAGTTCACTCCGCAGTATGTGTGCAGCAGTGTGGTATTGCACTTTTACAGCAGTCTGTTGTAATACAGTAATACTAAAGTAGTACAGTAATCTGAAATGTACATGTAGAACTGTTTAATGTAAAATGCATACATACTAAACTTAAAAGACAGAAGTGCAGCACTATGATGTTACGAGCACAAGACAGTATAAACAAATGATCTTACCAGCACAAGTACATGATCGTACGAGCACAAGTACATCTGCATGATCTTACAAGTACATCCAAATGATCATACAAGCGCAAGTACAGCCATATGATATTACAAGCACAAGTACACCCAACTGATCTTACGAGTACAAGTAGGATCCAAATGATCATACAAGCACAAGTACATCCAAATGATCTTACATGCGCAAGTACATCCAAATGATCATACAAGCACAAGTACAGCCATATGATATTACCAGCACAAGTACACCCACCTGATCTTACGAGCACAAGTACATCCATATGATCTTACAAGCACAAGTACATCCATATGATCTTACGAGCACAAGTACAGCCAAATGATCTTACGAGCACAAGTACAGCCATATGATCTTACGAGCACAAGTACATCCATATGATCTTACGAGCACAAGTACACCCTACTGATCTTACGAGCACAAGTACATCCATATGATCTTACAAGCACAAGTACACCCATATGATCTTACAAGCTCAAGTACACCCATATGATCTTACGAGCACAAGTACAGCCATATGATCTTACGAACACAAGTTCAGCCATATGATCTTACGAGCTCAAGTACACCCATATGATCTTACGAGCACAAGTACAGCCATATGATCTTACGAGCACAAGTACAGCCATATGATCTTACGAGCACAAGTACATCCATATGATCTTACAAGCTCAAGTACATCCATATGATCTTACAAGCACAAGTACATGATCATACAAGCACAAGTACACCCAACTGATCTTACAAGCACAAGTACACCCATATGATCATACAAGCACAAGTACATCCATATGATCTTACAAGCTCAAGTACACCCATATGATCTTACAAGCACAAGTACACCCATATGATCTTACCAGCACAAGTACACCCATATGATCTTACGAGCACAAGTACATCCATATGATCTTACCAGCACAAGTACACCCATATGATCTTACGAGCACAAGTACATCCATATGATCTTACGAGCACAATTTCACCCATATGATCTTACGAGCTCAAGTACACCCATATGATCTTACGAGCACAAGTACACCCATATGATCTTACGAGCACAAGTACACCCATATGATCTTACGAGCACAAGTACAGCCATATGATCTTACGAGCACAAGTACACCCAACTGATCTTACGAGCACAAGTACAGCCATATGATATTACAAGCACAAGTACACCCAACTGATCTTACGAGCACAAGTACATCCATATGATCTTACAAGCACAAGTACATCCATATGATCTTACGAGCACAAGTACACCCAACTGATCTTACGGGCACAAGTACATCCATATGATCTTACAAGCACAAGTACATCCATATGATCTTACAAGCACAAGTACACCATATGATCTTACGAGCACAAGTACACCAGTATTTTTGATAAATATTGCAGAATGATCTTAAATCATGTAAATGTGCATGAGTATGGACAAACATGGACAGAATTATTAACTTTTTGCAGACGTATGGTCTTAAGTATACAATATATGGGTTGTGAGTGTCGTGTACAAGTACAGCAGTGTGGTATTTCATGCACAGATAAATCAGCAAAATTTCAATTGAATAAGTAACAATACAAGTCATATAGCATCCTAAATAATAAACATGATGCTTTATAAACACCAAAATGTTTGACTTGTGGGTCCGATAGCAAGATAAGTATGGTTCATTACCCTGAAATCTGTTGCTTATCCGTATAAATAACATGTGGCTTAAGTTAAGCAAAGACTTGAGCCCCTAGAGTGATTACTCTTTGAAGATGTGATAATCATGTTTACGCTGCTAAAAAACATGTTGCAGAAGTCGAGTCACACCAGATATATTCTTCATAGCTTCATATTTTATCATAAGTCATCTTTTATTTGTGTCAAGGAGTATGGCTTGTTAATTATGTTCATGTCTGGTTCATGTCTCATTCACATCTCATGTCTTATTAATCCCCCGCCGCGAAGCGGGAGGGGGATTATAGGAATGCCCTTCGTCCGTCCGTCCATCTGTCTGTAACATTTTCGTGTCCGCTCCATATCTCCTATACCCTTTGAAGGATTTTTATGAAACTTGGCTCAAATGTTTAGGTCATTGAGACGATGTGCAGAAGGCATGAGTCAGTCACGCCGGCTCAAGGTCAAGGTCACACTTGAAGGTCAAATATTCGAGCCTCCATTTCGTGTCCGCTCCTCATCTCCTATACCCTTTGAAGGATTTTCATGAAACTTGTCTCAAATGTTAAGGTCATTGAGATGATGTGCAGAAGGCATGAGTCAGTCACGCCGGCTCAATGTCGAGGTCACACTTGAAGGTCAAATATTCGAGTCTAGATTTCGTGTCTGCTCCATATTTCCTGAACCGTTTGAAGGATTTTCATGAAACTTGGCTCAAATGTTTAGGTCATTGAGACGATGTGCAGAAGGCATTAGCCTTTCACGCCAGCTCAAGGTCAAGGTCACACATGAAGGTAAAATTTTTGAGCCTCCATTTTCGTGTCCATTTTTCGTGTCCGCTCCATATCCCCTAAACACTTTGAAGGATTTTCATGAAACTTGGCTCAAATGTTTTGCTCATTGAGACCATGTGCAGAAGGCATAAGCCAGTCATGCCAACTCAAGGTCAAGGTCACACTTGAAGGTTGAATATTTGAGCCTGTATTTTCATGTCCGTTCTATATCTCCTGTGCCCTTTAAAGGATTTTCATGAAACTTGCCTCAAATGTTTATCACATTGAGGTAATGTGCAGAAGGCATGAGGCAGTCACGCCACCTCAAGGTCAAGGTCAAACTTGAAAGTCAAATGTTTGAGCCTCCATTCTTGTGTCTGCTTCATATCTCCTATGCCCTTTGAAGGATTTTATGAAACTTGGCTCAAATGTTTATCACATTGAGGCCATGTGCAGAAGGCATGGAGCAGTCTTGCCACCTCAAGGTCAAGGTCACACTTAAAGGTCAAATGTTTGAGCCTCCATTTTCTTGTCTGCTCCATATCTCCTATGCCCTTTAAGGAATTTTCATGAAACTGATTAAGGTCAGTGTGATACTTCAAAGTCACCTTTAAAATCTAATAAAGGATCACGGCGGGGGATATAGCTGTCCTTTGGACTGCCTTATTAATTTTTCATTCATGTCTTATTTATGTCTCATTCATATATCATTTATGCCTGTTTCATGCATTATTCATGTCTAGTTAATGTCTCATGGATGTCTTGTTCAAGTCTTATTCATGTCTCATTTACATCATGTCTCATTCATGTCTCATGTCTGGTTCGTGTCTCATTCATGTCTCATTCCTATTTACTCCCCAGGGACTCTGCCAGCACCAGTACCTCCAGACAAGTTTCCGTGGCAACAACACAGTCAACGAGCCGCACATTGTCTCTGACAGCAGACGGAAAACAGCTCACTGTGCCATTCAATTCCACAGAAGTATGTGTTACACAAAGTGTCCCAAGAACATAGTAACTTGAAAAATAATCATTAAAGATTTTGGCCGATTTCGGGGTGTCAGAAAACATGGATCAAATATGGTAATCATTATGTAGTCTGGGTCATAGAATCTAAAATTACTGGTATTTCGGCCTTCTGCCACATTTTGCAAACACAGTACATTTCTAGAAATCTGGTAACCCCTTGAGCCTATTCTGATCGCATTAATTTCCAAAATTGGCTTCAGGGCTTATTGTCCGAGGTGTGATTCTTTCTCAAGTTAGCTGATTTCCTGACAATTGAATAGCAATGTTATACTCTCAACAAAGGTTGTAGCGCACCAAATGGAAATTGTTGTATTTTCTTTATTTATGATGCACCAAATGGAAATTGTTGTATTTTCTTTATTTATAGCACACCAAATGGAAATTGTTTTTTATTTATAAGAATTTCAGCTTGAAATGTCAGTTATGATAATTCGAGTTATACATGCATTCATTCATACCAAAATATTGGAAAAAATAAACCGTGGCACAGCTGAAATACGAAATTGAAAAGTTACAGCACTTTTAGTCAGTGGTGCGTCGTAACTTCTGCCTAGTGTATACAAAAGTTGCCGAAATTTGCTGGATCTGTAATTTCTGTTACATAGAAAATAGTTTTAAACAGTATTTTTCATAATATAAGAATTGATTACTATTGGCTTTGATTTTAAGTGAAGACTTAGTTTGGTAGTCATAGTCATGAGGTGAGGTCTTAATAAAACTCATAGCAGAAAATGTACCTGTTCTAAATGTAGAACTTCCTAATGTATGTTCAGGTGCAGGTTACAAGCTCTGATGTGAGCCATGACGGATCCAATGGCGTGCCGCAGCCAATCAAAGAAGAGACGGTCATGCACGAGGACAACACTGTCGCTACGTAAGTTCCACTGTAATAGCCTCATGATTGTTAGTATAAACATGGATTAGGAAATTCTGATGTTTGAGCACATGCCTACTGCTGTAATTAACAAAATTTCTGCCGTAGAAGTATTTGAGATGGGTAAGACTGTAAGTCAGAAATATGAGATTGCTTGGCATTATAATGTCATAACTTAAATTATGAATATCCCACACTTACATCAGAGTAAATTTGCTATTCCTATTACCAGTTATTACACTGGCACAGTACTCCCTACGTGTACCCACATTCTGAAACTGACTAATGTGTCGTTGCATGTCGCTGGTGCTGTGTATTGACACGACACTATCTAAAATTCTGCTCCGTTCTTTACAGCTGGTTGAATACCATTGGGCTGAGTGCTTACATTGACACGTTCCACGAGCAGAACCTGTACAGCGTGCTGCAGCTAGACGACTTCTCATTGGACGTGAGTAGAACCACCGGCATAGTACAGTGTTTGTGTTAAGAAAATTGATTGTTATTAATGAAAAAGTAACAGGGTACACCTTCCCTGATTGAAATAAGGTTGGTATCAGTTACCTCAACTAAGAATGTTCTTGAATGAAATTTTAGTCTTAGATTGGCATCGTGCTTAAAAATAAGGTTCTGTAACTACCAACACTCATAAGTTTGATTTGGGTAATTATTGTTGATAAGCCATCATAAATGAACGTCAATATGTAGCAATGATTTTCATGGCTAAAATATCTTTGCTGTCTCAGGTCACGTAATAAACACTTCACTTTTTGGTTTTCAGGATTTGGCGAAGATGAAGATTGGTAACGCCCACCGAAACAAGATCTGGAAGAGCATTCTGGACCTGCGTAGTGGGGGTTTCACCGACGGCAGCACACAGGACCATGTCCTGAACGCGCAGAACTCGACAGCGTCCACGATAAGCATTTCCTCCCAGAATTCCATTTCCCAGAACAGCACGTACAACCCGGGATTCTACGAGGTCACACGCTATACTTTCAAACATACTATTTCTTTGACAAAAGAGGACAGGCATTTGGACGTTTCCCCGAAATGTCAGAAAAAAGGATGCTAGAATGTGTATCTTTGTATGTTGATTTGTTATGTGTTCCTTTTTTAACTGTTTTCTACTAAAAAATCATTTTAAACAAAAGTACAAGACTGACATTTGAACATTTCCCCCCGAAATGCCAGAAAAAAATGAATGCTAGAATGCGTATCTATGTGTTTTTGTTTGTTATGTGTTCCTTTTTAAAGTGTTTTCTATATTGTTGATATGATTGTTTACTGTTGTGCTGTAATATATGTTAAATGCTTCATAATTACATAATTCATGTGCTTGTAACGTACCGGTACAGGGTTTTATATGGCGTAGGTCTGCACATTTGCATTTTAAAATATGATCACATTTATTTTGTGCAAGACTGCTATACAAGTATTTGAAAGAAATGAAGAATGAAAAATGTGACATCTAAAATTGTCTGGTAGACATAATGATGATTTGTTAATGTGTTTAGGCCTGTATTATGATTACATTTATTATACTCGTGTAAAATTTCTCAGCAGTGTAAAATCTCCTTTTAGATAATCATATTTTGGCGAAATCAAATGTAAACTGGGTATTTTTTAACATCTGTATATTTGTGCAATTCATAGCATAATTAGATATTTTGCAAGTAAATAGTTCGTAAACTAATTCTTCAGCGTACAAAATTATGTTTCAACTTATCACATAAAACTTATATATTAGTATGTTCTGCTTGATATGTTTATAAAAGAAAGGCTCTTAGTTCTGTATTTTTTGTTATGACTTGCAAGTTTCAGCAAATAATATGAGGCACGTCGTGGGAAAATCGGTCTTAATGCATGTGCGTAAAGTAGTGTTTAATCTAGAAGGGCAGAGGGGCATGGCGCTTGATTTGGAAAAGGGGCATTTTGTGCGCTGTGAAACTGTTAAAAAGGACACATTAGATTTAAATAGTTTTTTCTTGAATTATTACTGACTGATACCTTTTATATATTTGATGATTTTATTAAGTCAATTTTTTAACACATTTTAATTTTCCAATATTATAAATTCTTATTATTGTTATTATTTGCAAAGAAAAATTATTCCGATTGAAATGATTTATCCGATTATGCTTGTCCGAAATTATAGCTAGTTCTGCAATTCGTTTTTTCATGGATTTTTGGTTATTATTGGAAGAAATATTGTATACACATGTATTTTTTCATAGTTTATGCATAAAGACCACATTGAGTCTACATTTATATGCATTCTGCCCCTTGTTGTCACGTTTATCACAAAAAATTCACGAAACAAAAACATGTTATAAATTGCATGTGAAAATGAGGCTATTAAAAGCAGACAATTTATGCTCGTTTTAAAAACAAAATCAGCATGATTTTATTGTATCGGGACACAAACTCGTATGCTGACTGCCCCCTCAAGGTGATCTTATCAGTTGGTCACAGATTAGTTTATAATAACATGCCATCACAAAGGGCCCTCGTTAACAATCAGTACAGTCGATAGATAAGAGGGCACGAGGCGCTAATTGCATTTGAAAAGGGCAGGGTGGCGGATCAATAAAGGGGCGTGGCGCGGCGCCACATTGATAGGTCTGGATAAAACACTAGCGTAAAGTGTCGTCCCGGATCAGCCTGTGCAGTCTGCACAGGCTAATCCGGAATGACACTTTCCGCTTTTATGGTATTTTCTATTTCAAGAAAGTCTCTTCTAAACAAAAATCTACTGTAGGCGTAAAGCATCATCCTGGATTAGCCTGTGCGAACTGCACAGGCTGATCTGGGACGACACTTTACGCAAACGCATTAAGCCCGGTTTTCCCACAACACTCTTCGTATGTAGTTTGTGATGTTTTTCTGAAAATTGTTTGGCAAATTTGTATATTTATGTGTTCAGGTGAAAAGTTAAGAGTATTTATTGAATCTTTGTATATGTAATTGTCAACTTTGTTTGTTTTGAAATGTAAACTATAAAAGTATATATTAGATAATTTGCTAGCGTTAAAAGTACAAGGAAGATATATGTTTGTCAGTTTTAAATGAGTACAGTGCAGACGAGAAGTTGCAAAAATTGTGGGTTATTTGTAAAATAATTGAAACAAATTCACAATAAAAAATGGAAAAGTGCTTTTCTCAATGCAAAAGCATGTAATAATATCGACGACCTGCATTTAAATATAGAAATAAGATTGCAGAAAAGTTTAAAGGAAAGTGTAACCTAATTAAATTATATAATGGTATCTAAAATTGTTTATACAATGAATGCACGAGTGATGCTTGTTTTGGATGATGTTGTATTAGCAATAAATGCTTATAGTTTTGTATAATATTTGCTAACTGCTGTATAGAAAACCCGGTGTTGTATCAAACGTCCAAATACAATAGGTTTCTTTGTTTAGGAAAATATACAGTAGACAATACTCATTTATAGAGGTCGCAGTGGTGTAGTTGATATGGTGTCTGCCTAGCGATCGGGAGGTCCCGGGTTCGACCTCTGGGAGCGTTCTCAAGATCTCCCCCAAAGAGACCAACAGAGAACTGGTTCTACCCAGGAAACAGACTCGAAAGTGTCTAAATATGCCTTAGGCTTTCGATGCAATCACGCTAAAATAAATTCGCGCTAAAATAAATAGGTTTAAACTTATATACATTTATAGAGAGTGTGTAATGTACATTTCCGACAGCTAAATTGCTAATCTACACTAGAATTTTGGTTGAATACCTGAAAGAATTTATTTTACCATATACTCTTGTACTTTAATGAAAAAAAAGACTTTAAAATCAAAAGGTTAAACTTTGTATAGGAGTGATATTTTAAAGTAGAAACAATCAAAAGGTTCAACTTTGTATAGGAGTGATATTTCAAAGTAGACACAATTCTTTGTACTCGTAAATTATTCTTTTTCATCTAATGTGTTT
The DNA here is from genome assembly GCA_027627225.1 of Congeria kusceri. Classification (NCBI taxonomy): domain Eukaryota; kingdom Metazoa; phylum Mollusca; class Bivalvia; order Myida; family Dreissenidae; genus Congeria; species Congeria kusceri. Next base: position 21,405,114 of record CM051033.1, on the reverse strand, counting down.
GTTAAAAAAATCGCTATGGTATTATTGGTATAGTTCAGATACAACACTGGAGTTTTCCCGTCACACAAATTCCTTCCATAACTATTGTGTTCAGCGAGTGAATGTCACAAAATTGACCTAACAAAACTAATGTGTTCATACATTGCTAACAATTATGCAAGTTGTTCTCATCAGTCGTACTAATAGTTCATGTTTTCACTCGATTTAGACTATCATAGTGCTACATATATCCATTTGTCATTGCAGTACACCGCGATACACACAGTTATGACCCACATTGGGCTAAGTGCATCGATATATCATGATTTTTTAGATAGGAATCATTAAATCAATCATTGACAACAAAATATAGTTAAACAAATATATTTTTTCTGAAATGTATGTCTTTTTTTCACAGGGTTTAAAATATAGTGGAAGTTGGATGACACTTGGCCAAACTTGTATTATTTTTGTCTTAAAATGATTATTCATTTGTTATTATTTTCAGAATTTATTTTTAAGATAAAATGGCAAGCATTTAAATTGAGAAAAACATCCAGTATTTGAACTATTTTCTGATTTCGTTTCGAGACCAGCTGATAACCCATGTGTACCCATTAGAAATGGGAACATTATTGAAATAGACAATAGTTTTTGTTGATGATTAATTTTGTTATATTTTGTTATTATTATTCTGTAAGAAAATTCTAACGCCGTTTGCCAACCTTTAGTTTCATGGACGATTAAAAAGCCATGTGGAGAAAGCTAGACACGGGAGGTCAAGTAAATCATTTCATTTAATCAGTCATTCATTTTAAAATGCTCAGACGACATAGTCTTGTTTTACCGCTCACTTATGTCCAAGATTTAAGTGGCCATATTTGTTGTTGTCCTAATTGATGTGTTCAAATTCATTATTCTGTTTATCATTTAACTTGTGCACGTAATCATTGTAGCACATTAATCACTATTTTTGTTCTGATGTCACAATTATTTTGTTGTTTATGTTTGCTTTTCCTTCAGTTAAAAAGCTTGTTTACCAAAGTAGGTTGTTTTGTGGAACAGATTATTATGGAAACAAAATTGTACCCATTCTGAATACCCAAGTACTTTCAAACTGTATGCCAGAGAAAGAATTGTCTGCAGTTTTATGTTGCCTCAAAGATAAATGAACCTAGCAACTTTAAACATTCCAAAAATAATTAAGTACTAAAAAGTGGCTGCAAAGTTTAACCCTCTAGGAATTCCTTAAGAATTGTTTAAATTCTCTTCGTTAAAACAAAAAAAATACTGTTGATGATTTGTATATTTTCATCTTCAAAGACAGCGACTGAAGTAATTTGACACTGCAAGAAATGTTTTGCTATTTCCCCCAGTGTGTATGTAAATACCACACTGGTAAAATGTCTCTGAAATCACCACAACGCTTATAAATACTAAAATGCCAGTTTAAATGTATTTCCAGTATAAAAATTTAAAAGGATGTTGTTTTTTGGAATGATCAAAGTGTTGAACTTTACTGAAATAAGTGTAACAGGTCTGTAAAATGACTTGATCGTGGACTGGAAATACAGTTTTAAAGTTCATTCTTTGTAGGTGTTTTACTTATAATATTTCTAGTTTATCAAATATGGATCTTTAAAAATATCATACACAATTGTTTAGCCTGCTCTACTTGTTCATGTATGCCACCGGTTATTTATAGAATTAAGTTCCGTCCAGTTGTGGATTTCTAAGATTTTCTGTTTGTTTACTTGTACAGATTTGTATTGTTAACATTTTGAGAATTTATGGAGATAGAAAATTTCAATTTGTTATTAACTTTCAAATGTTTATATTTAAAACAGGAGTTGAGGTATTTACATTATTTTGAATTCTACCTATATTCAATTCCACGAGAAAGCATATTGACAGCTAACATATGGAATAAAAACCATTGAAAACAGAATGATTTTTTTATATTAATTACAGAATTTCTACTCCTTTATTAATCATACGTTTATTTGACCATAGTTCACTAAACTTTCCCATACTTTAAAATAGGTACCTAGCACTCATCTATCCTGTGTGTTCAGTATTACATCGTCAAAATCAAAATATATGACCAGGGTCCAGCTGCTCTTAACTGTACCTTAACTGTACCTTAATTACGATAACGAATCATATATTTCGTACAAAAAAATAATAGAGGTGCGTCGTGGGAAAACCGGTCTTAATTCATGTGCATAAAGTGTCGTCCCGGATTAGCATGTGCAGTCTGCACAGGCTAATCCGGGACGGCACTTGCCACTTTTATGGTATTTTCTGTTTCAATGAAGTGTCTTCGAACCATAAATCCACTTAAGGCGGAGTGTTTTTCCGGATTAGCCTGTGCGGACTGCACAGGCTAATCCGGAATGACACTTTACGCACATGCATTAAGACCGGTTTTATCACGACGCGCCACAATAGTAAAACAAACAGCTATTCTTTCACACTAGTTAAATTTACTGACTGAAAACTGTTGTTGAAATTTAAAAACAAATGTATCCTGAAAGAATAATTTTGTTACTATGATTGTAAACTTAAAAGTTTTGAACAAATCGTAATTCTTTACAAGAGACTGGGGTTTATGGAAATATTTTTGTCTCTATGCTGTTAAATTAATATTGAAACTTGTCATCCATAATGAATAAGATGTATGGAAATTAATTTTAACGGAAACAAATGTTCACAGGAAGTGTTTACTTTAAAGATTCATGTTTATTTTGTTTTGTAAGATGTTATATCCTGGTAATACAAATAATCATGTTCTCAAAGTATTGTACACGAAATGTTTTAGTTTTTATTCCATTCTCGTTCGTCTTCTTCATAACAGAAGATACTATGACATTGTACATGTTTTGATTTTATATGAGAATAAAAACTGATTTGCAGTATTTAAAAAAACAAACTGTGTTGTTACTATCGTCAATTTGATATTCTACAAGGAACATTATGACAAAGCCTTCAAAGAGTTTTACTAAACATCCTATTCTCTACCCCCAAAAACTGGATCTATCCTTTTATCTTACCTCATACAGAATACTCGCTTTTCATTGGTTAGCTGGGTCACGTGCTTACCGTGTATGATCCCATACTATGTCAGTAGCAGTTAATATCCAGACAGTAAAATCTTTTGTTCAAAATAAACGTGATATCCATGTTCAATGATTGGATAACATTGCAGCGTAATTTTAATATGATTGACATTTGTGGAAGTGTCTATTATAGTAGTTCTAGGCAGGAAGAGTCAAATTCATCAAAACTAAATTACTTAACTACCGGACAGTTGTGAAGTCCATAATAATTGAATGTTTCAATAAAAATTCCTGTTCTAACTTAACTTAGTTCATCTTAACTTAGTTTGAACCGGTGACCATTTGCATTATACATACAACAATGCATTCAGCAAGATGTGTAAGTGTTGAGTTAATTTTTCCGAGATATACTAGAGCTATGTCACAATCATATTCAAACCATCATTCCAACTGAACTACAGATTTACTGAATAACTGAAATAGCCACCATTCAACTTGGCTAATGGTTCTATACCATTCTATTTTTAGCTCGGCCTTAGATTTGTTCGGCAAGCGTTGAAATGTCGGTCTGTTAGTATCATAACACACGAACTTGAATATCTATGCATGAAAAATTTCTTGAAAGGTTGGAAATGGGCCATTGAACAAATGGTTGATTTTGGTGGTAATCCAAATTACCACCTGGATCCTTGGGGCCGTATTCCACCCTTCTCGAAGAAGTGTATTAAGCACGCATTTAATGCGCATTAAACGCTGCGGTATTGGCACCGTGTTTTTCTGCATTAAATGGGCATTAAATACACTTCAAAATGCAGAAAAAATACACTTTTTTATTACAGAAAAAAGTGTATTTTTTCTGCATTAACACACTTAAGTGCATTTAAAGTGTATTTTTCTCCTTGAAAAATACACTCTATCTTCAAAAAATACACTGTTTTTTCTAGTGCATTAATACACTTTTTTTAACGCATAAAAAAGTACAGAAAAAATACAATTAGTGTACTAAAAGTGTATTAAATGCGTATTTAACGCAGCAAAAATACGGTGCCGATACCGCAGCATTTAATACACTTCATCGAGAAAGGCAGAACATCTTTAGTGAAATCTTATCCTTAACCTTAAAGTCATAATTTTTCATTAACATTTTATTTCATATTTTAATGGAATTGTGCTCAGTGTGTATTTATTATAAACTTTTAAATTCCTATTGTCCACAAAAGAGTAAAGGGATTCACAAATTTATATGTGGCGCGTCGTGAGAAAACCGGTCTTAATGCATGTGCGTAAAGTGTCGTCCCGGATTAGCCTGTGCAGTCCGCCTACAGTGAATTTATGTTTAGAAGAGACTTCCTTGAAACAGAAAATACCACAGAAGTGGAAAGACACTTTACGCACATGCATTAAGTCCGGTTTTCCCACGACGCCCCTCATGTGTAGTTTTAAACATATTACATTACCAGCATTGGAACTTAAGTGAAAATATTTTAAAATAAACTCAAGATGTTTCTGGAATACGGACCCAGGAATTTTTAAAGGACTTATTACTAATTTGAGATAGGGCAAGGGAGGTAACCTAAAAATTCATTTTTTAAATTTTTAAAGGACTTATTACTATTTTGAGATAGGGCAAGGGAGGTAACCTAAAAATTCAAAGTAACCCTGGAAAATTGAAAGTGATTCCTAGTTTATGATAAAACAAAATATCAAGTTGGTCATCTCCACTGCTTCCTGGATGGGCTCATGCATGTGTTTGCTGTAACTTCTTTCTAGTGCTTAAATGGGTAGCCAGGTACCAGGCGCTAAATTACCCATGGGTTCTCGTAATGGATATTTTCCTTGAACACTACACAATTCGCGTTCAACTCCACTTGTAACAATATCACTTAAACCTTCATTTTTAAAATGGTATTTGTAATCATGTCTATTATCAGGCTGTTTTGAAAAGCCTACTCTGGCAACATGTGTATCTACATGTCTTCATAATAAATTGTTATATAATGCCCTAATGGTCTGGCAACATGTGTATCTACATGTCTTCCTAATAAATTGTTATATAATACCCTAATGGTCTGGCAACATGTGTATCTACAAGTCTTCATAATAAATTGTTATATAATGCCCTAATGGTCTGGCAACATGTGTATCTATTCATAATAAATAGTTATGTAATGTCATAACTCGGTAGAACCAAGATTCGTAATAATGTAAAGAAATATTATGTAGTTTTGCAAATGCTTAATGAAAGCAACGTTTCTTAAAAGTTAAATCGCAAACTGCATGGGCAACCAGAAAATACAAGCTAAAGGGCTAGTTGCATTTTACCAGTTTCCTAAGTTCTCGTATGTCAAACCTCTTTAATGATACACTTAAGAAAATTTCTTAGATTCATATAATTCCTTCAGTATGTGGCTTTTGTATGTGTAGGTCTTGTTACAGTCAAATGCTTTAACTAGTAAATAGTACTCAGATGTTTCTTATGTTAACCTTTTGTCAACAGAAGTAATAGCATTTCACATAGAAAATTTGATCTGAATGTACAACTTCAAGACAAATGTCACTCTATTGTTAGAAACACTGTGTTGATTTTCTCATGTTTCATGCTTTCCATGAATAAATGTACTTCTAATGGTAACATTAACTATGTCTTCAAATGGACAAGTCATTTTAAGGGCCGTCTATGAAACATGTTGAACATTATGAGAAGTTTACAATATATAATAAATTCAACAATTTACGAACTAAAAATCACTTGGTAAGTTTTTGTCCACCAATAAGTAAATTTGCATGGAAAAACCACGGCAATTTTTTCATAATTTACCTATTTTTTCTCCGTTTGCTGCAACAATCTTTTTTGTTCAATTTTGGATACTAGTATAGATTTATGAGACAACCCTCAAACTTGAAACACTTCACTGACCACAACAACGGGATTTCTCCATGCAAAAATCATGCATGGGATTAACATTCCTTTGGCGGGAAACTAGGACACCCAATGTCTTTAAGTAAAAAAATGCCTTAAGAGCTTTGTGAATACTGGCCCAGAATAATAAAGTTATACTAAAATATTCAAATTCAACTTTGGTGCCCAGAAAACATCTAAATATAATAAGCAATGCATATAATCTGCAAACAAATAAGCGATTTTTTAAGGTAGAGCGTGAAACTATTGTATCTGACATACAAATGTTAAGCAGATAAAAGTTTTATGCCCCATCCTTGATTTATAGAAAACTACATACAACAAAGCTTTATTTAATAAATATATATTTATATTTTATACAATTATCAAGGTTTGTATTCACCATTACAAACGTTTAAAATGTGTCATACATTGTGAACGTCTCCTGTTGTTTCAACCCGATATACTAGTAACAATTGCGAATAAAAATCAGGGCTGCATGATTCTGTCATCTTTCAAATTAACTTATCGGCCGCAAATTTTAACACCTGAAAATTCGTAGATTATGAATTGAATTTGAATAATAAAAGCACATTTAGCTCGGGAACTTTGGTAGCCCTAAATATATCCTACAGTGACCTTGTTCCGGTGACAAAAGGAAATAATGATCAAAAGCTCTCTTACTGCGTTAATGATGCAACAACAAATGAATTACCTTGCAAGAATTATTAAACTCCATTATATTCAATCTGAAAATTGCAGAAAGTAATCCAATGCAATAAAAAAAAATCGATGCCGACTTCATTCCGGTGACATTATTTTACACAGAACAAAGGGACTTTACTCTGTAGAAACCGGCATATAGGCGGGAATGAGGCTGTCAATCGGAAGTTTTGTGTTGACCCTAGATCAGTCGTCCACTTTAAAATAACAGTGTTTAGTAAGTACTGGTGTTTAGTGATGGTAGTACAATCACATGTTTGTAAAATGGAGTAGTTTCCATCAGGATAGATATTTAAATTGATAAATACATGTTCTCTCCAATTTTATTGCAATGTTTGTTTTTATTTGAATTAAAAATCATGTTGGTGTACAATATTGGGTAAGCACATGCATGTGACGTCATACAAATATTTGTATATAGAAACCACCAGAATGAGGTTTGCCCCCGGAATGAGGTCACTTGACACTGTTAAAGACGTTCGCAACAATTTCCTTCAATTTTTTTCCAACGACAGATATTCGTAAAACTTGGCACAAACATGCATCAATGTATTCTAAAACTAAAACAGTCTTAAAAAATAGGGGTCACCGGCCTTTTTCCGGAAACATTGAATTTTGAATACGGTACCTGTCGAAGCCTTTTTCAGTTTGTGTTACTTAGAAGGTTGAATTTTATAAAGCGTTTATATTCAAATAAAGATTGAGATTTTAAATGCATCTTTTTTAAAATGTTTCGTTTGGTAATATACAAGTGCAGTTTAATGATAAAACGCGCTTTATCTACAGTTATCATTTACCAAATTACCTGTAATGGACGCTTAACGAGGTGAATTTTGCATTAAATTTGCCTGTGAAAACATCAATAATTTATCAAATATACGAATATATTTTGTTCCAAACGACAGATTTTGTTAAAAGATCCCACATAGATGCGTCATTGTATACTGAAACTAAAACAGTCTTAAAAAATAGGGGTCACCGGCCTTGTTCCGGAAATATTGGGTTTTGAATACGGTACCTGTCGAAGCCCCTTGTTCAGATTGTTATCAATGTTTTAAGTATATAGGAGAGTTGTTTTTGTATAAACAAGGTTATGATTCTTTCAACTGATATGTTTGTACATGCTTTGTTTGGCAATATACATGTGTATGATGTTTGTACATGCTTTGTTTGGCAATATACATGTGTATGATGTTTGTACATGCTTTGTTTGGCAATATACATGTGTATGATGTTTGTACATGCTTTGTTTGGCAATATACATGTGTATGATGTTTGTACATGCTTTGTTTGGCAATATACATGTGTATGATGTTTGTACATGCTTTGTTTGGCAATATACATGTGTATGATGTTTGTACATGCTTTGTTTGGCAATATACATGTGTATGATGTTTGTACATGCTTTGTTTGGCAATATACATGTGTATGATGTTTGTACATGCTTTGTTTGGCAATATACATGTGTATGATGTTTGTACATGCTTTGTTTGGCAATATACATGTGTATGTTGATAATAAAAACGCTTTACCTACATTTACTGCTTAAATAATGAATCTGACTGGACGTTTAAGTGTTTCAAATGGGAACTAATAATGCTTTCTGAAACTTCATTTTTATCAAATGCATATTTTGTTCCAAACGACAGATTTTCTTAAAATTTCGCACAGACATGCACCAATGTATATGAACACCAAAACATTAATAAAAAGAATGGCTCACCGAACTTGTTTGGGGAATATTGGATTTCATATAGGGTACCTGTGTAGCCTTTTTCCTGTTTCGTTTTAACACACATAAACAACGTATCAATAGAATTAAGATATTTAATGGATCATTTCTGAACTAAATTTGTTTGGAAATACATTGCAAAGTGTGTTTTTGATTATTATATATGCTTTATGAACTTTTACTATTAAAAATATTTATTTTGAATGGACATTAGAGATGAAATTAGTATATTGTAACCTATATACAATAAAGAAAAAATGAAGCAAAAGGAGAAATTAACCCAATTATTTTCTTTTTGTTGCGAACGTCTTTAAAACAAACATTAACAGAATAACCCCAAACTGGAGTTCTGTATCAACTTTGTGAAAATCTTTCATAGCAAAGAAATAAACTTCCTAATTACACAAACACAATCATGGAAATTAAACTACAAAGAATACAGTTATTGCATGCATTTTTTAACAACTCCGCAAAACTCTCTAAGACCATGGACAAAGCCAGTAAAACTGTACGAGATCCTGGAAAAATGGCCGTCATGGTTGGTGAAAAATTCTGGCCAGTTACCTACTTGCAAGGTAACTGTTTTATGAGTGACCAGTAAAATAGAGTTCTGGCCAGTAATAATAAAGCGATTATCAAACGTTGTGGCCTGTAATGGATATGGGATTTTCGCCGAGACTTAGCGAAACTTGAAAACAAATACATAATTACGTAAGTTGTACGGAAAGTTAAAATTCAGATTAGTGAGAATCTTTACATCCCAAATGAGGTAGATAAAGGCACTACAATGATAAACGATATAGAAATAGACCTAGAGAGAAATGGTAAGGTGGTGCACCCTGCTCCTTTTTGGCTCACCCCTGCTGCCCCCTTGGGCTAGTCACCAAAGGAATGTTAAATATATTTTGAACTCGTATAAATATTTTGGCAAAGATTCAATGATAGATGACAATTCCATACTTATAAACTCAATTTAGAAACATTAAAATGATAAAAAACATCCAAATTATTAGACATATCCAAGAACTGGTCCAGCTTCCCCCAACTCCGTTTGAGCAGCACCTATTCTGATCCTAGATCTTTCCCTCTACTATAATTACACAAACACAAGAACTGGTCCAGCTTCCCCCTACTCCATTTGAGCAGCACCTATTCTGATCCTAGATCTTTCCCTCTCCTATAATTACACAAACACAAGAACTGGTCCAGCTTCCTCCTACTCCGTTTGAGCAGCACCTATTCTGATCCTAGATCTTTCCCTCTCCTATAATTACACAATAATAACCATGGAAGAGCAGACTTGAAAGAATTAAGTTATTACATCCATATTGTATTGGCAAAATATGAAAACAAGTAGAAATGTACATTGAATGGTGAGTCAAAATTTGAGTTCAGACCTGAAAGAATAACAACACCAGGACCCATATCCACATAGCTCTATAGTGATAACTTCAGTAAATTTCTAAAAATCATGAATTTCCTTAAGTACTTGGTTGGTTCATTTGAAGCTTATTTGTTTTGAAATGGTTTTAATCTTGTAAAGAATCAACAGATGCTTCTTATTTTACCATATTTTAGATATAAAATCTTGATTTTCCTAATGGAAGTTTTGTTTGAATTTTTTACTCAAATATGATTTCAGGGGTCGTATTCCAGAAACTTCTTAAAAGAAATCTTATCCTTAACTTTAAAATTATTATTCTTCAGCATTTTATTCCTTGTATACATGAAATTCTGCTAAATGTACACTGATTTTCAACTTATTATTAACTACTATTTACTTGACGATAATTGGAGTCATTAATTTATATGTAACTTTAAATATATGACCTTACAAAAATTGGGACTTAAGTGAAAATATTTTAAGATAAACTTAAGATGTTTCTGGAATATGCCCCCAGTTAAGATTTTCCTACGGGGATGTGGCACCTAAACGAGACAGGTCGAGGAAATAAAATGACTGATGATAAAATACATACAGCGTTTTTTTTATGGCCTATTTGGGGCCGAAATTCGGCCCCATTCCCCTGCTAAACAAGTATATATTTTTCTCCTATATTTACCCTCAGAGTGTAAGCTTCATTTTGAATTTTTTTTTACCAAAATCGGACAAAAATTGATTAAGATAGAGGAAATTTTCGTAAACAATCCCAGCAATTTCTTTATTAAACCAAATTTGTGCATAATCTAAGTTATCATTTGTAGCAAAACAATTAATTAATGTTTTATAAAAAGTAGAATATACAAATGTAATAATGCTTTTCTACCAAAAAAATTCCCCTTTTGCTGTGAAGGGCCCCGCCAGCTTTCCCCCAAAGGTGAAAAAAAACACTGACATAAAAATTCACCAAATGCATTCCAAGACTTCTGGCCCCATCCTCAAAACTTCTTAGGTATATTATAACAGAATTAGCTTAGACTCTCTATTTTCATATTACTATAAAGTAAGCGTAGATAATATTGTAAAGACATATAAAACGACATTTTGAATGTAATTGTATGCCAGATAATCGCGAAAAATATATTACGCGTTGTAACATAAATTCTAAAATAATAAATTTGATCATTTAAATATATATTATGTGTTGTAACATCAATTCTAAAATAATAAATTTGATCATTGAAATAAGAGATAAAAGCATGTTAAATTCGAAAATTGGACCCAAGACATCATTATAATTTTCGCCAATTTTCAAGGATACAATATTACATGTACGTGCAATCTAACATAATCATTTTAAAATGTTCACACAATCTCTTTCTTTCTCGGCTTTTTTTTCTTCGGTGCCTTCGGTTTTATGGTAGGGATAGGTTGGATGTATGTTTCCATGCTGTCCAAAATCACGTCAATTTTACACACGTGTTTATATGTAAGTTTAGTTACCTCCTGAAAACCAGGCATTGTTTTCGAATTATTAATTACCACGTTCTCTGTATACATTGTAGTCGTCGTCACTCCGACCGCTGGATTGCAATTCGACTCAAGTTCGTCCGTATTCACCAGTGTATGTGGAAGAGGTGTTATACCTTCTGTCTTTGGTTTCACAAGAGACCGAGGTTTACTGACTGTCGAATCGAACTTAGGACGTTTCGCTGATGGCTCTTCTATGCTTTCAACTTCCAAAGTATTTCCGACAACTATAGCATCATCCTCCATCGCATCGTTTATTTCACCATTTTCATCTTCTTCGTCATCCCCTGAGGTGAGATCCTCAGGTTCATCTTTTATTAAAATTTTGCGTTTTGTTATCTCACCAATAAATTTCATTATAGTTTCCACTATTTCTTCACCAATACCCCATGATGAAAGTTGCTGTAATAAGATAATATTGTAGTATTAACAGAAACCTTACAAACAATACCACATATACATGTAAAATAAAATCAAAGTAGAAAAAAAAAAGAAAGTCACTTAATGTTGTTTGTTTTACGTGGCAAGTTACAGTCATAAACTTATGGTTTTATTTGTTGTTAAAGTACTACATCAGACCATTTCTCTGATTTACTACATTTATGTCGCAATCTTGGCAATCTTACCAATCATGTCTAATAAACGCATTTATTTAACAGGGTCTGGTACAAGGACCCATTTCCAATGCCAAATATGGTTTATTTTTCCCAACTGAAATGAAAAATGTCCCAAATCTGAGGTGACAAAATCATTAACAGATATTTAAGATTCCCAATCCTGTTAAACCTATAGCATACATACCATTTCTGTAAGATAACCACCCCTGTTTCTGTAAGATTCACCACCCCTGTTTCTGTAAGATTCACCACCCCTGTTAAACCTATAGCATACATACCATTTCTGTAAGATTCACAATCCTGTTAAACCTATAGCATACATACCATTTCTGTAAGATTACCACCCCTGTTTCTGTAAGATTCACCATCCCTGTTAAACCTATAGCATACATACCAATTCTGTAAGATTCACCACCCCTGTTAAACCTATAGCATACATACCATTTCTGTAAGATTACCACCCCTGTTTCTGTAAGATTCACCACCCCTGTTAAACCTATAGCATACATACCATTTCTGTAAGATTCACAATCCTGTTAAACCTATAGCATACATACCATTTCTGTAAGATTACCACCCCTGTTTCTGTAAGATTCACCATCCCTGTTAAACCTATAACATACATACCGTTTCTGTAAGATTCACCACCCCTGTTAAACCTATAGCATACATACCATTTCTGTAAGATTCAACACCCCTGTTTCAGTAAGATTCACCACCCCTGTTAAACCTAAAGCATACATACCGTTTCTGTAAGATTCACCACCCCTGTTAAACCTATAGCATACATATTGTTTCTGTAAGATCCACCAATCCTGTTAAACCTATAGCATACATATTGTTTCTGTAAGATTCACCACTCCTGTTAAACCTAGAGTATACATACCGTTTCTGTAAGATTCACCACTCCTGTTAAACCTATAGCATACATATTGTTTCTGTAAGATTCACCACTTCTGTTAAACCTAGAGTATACATACCATTTCTGTAAGATTCACCACTCCTGTTAAACCTATAGCATACATATCGTTTCTGTAAGATTCACCAATCCAGTTAAACCTAGAGTATACATACAGTTTCTGTAAGATTCACCAATCCTGTTAAACCTATAGCATACATATTGTTTCTGTAAGATTCACCACTCCTGTTAAACCTAGAGTATACATACCGTTTCTGCAAGATTCACCCACTCCTGTTAAACCTTGAGTATACATATCGTTTCTGTAAGATTCACCAATCCTGTTAAACCTAGAGTATACATACAGTTTCTGTAAGATTCACCACTCCTGTTAAACCTTGAGTATACATACCGTTTCTGTAAGATTCACCAATCCTGTTAAACCTAGAGTATACATACCATTTCTGTAAGATTCACCACTCCTGTTAAACCTATAGCATACATACCGTTTCTGTAAGATTCACCAGTTGGTATGTGTAGATGATGTTATGTTCGGAGAACACGCTGCAATGTTCCCCGAGACCATGACCTCGCAGCAAACTTTAAAATGCAACAATGTTCATGATAAAGTTTGCAGTTTAAACTATAATGGAATTCTTTAAACAGAATATAAAAGCAACCGAATGAAGCTTCAAACAGTAAACCTGCAAGCATATAATGTAAAGTTTCAAATACTAAAAATATAAGTCAATATTCAGTGTTTCTTTTTAGATTTGACAAACTTTACCAAAATACTACATTCAAATTTAAAATAGAAAACCTAACTTTCTTTTTGCAATATTCATCAATGAAACTAGAGAAAGTTCTAGGAGCAGAAAAGATTCAGGATGCATCCTAAATTGAACTCGATAGAAGCTGCAATAATGCTTTGCCATTAGTTATTTATTTGATGATTCCATGAGTTTTATACCCCAATGACTACAAATTTTCTTTAGTCAATTTTGCCACAGGAAATCTTTATAATTATTATTATGGGCATTTAATAGATTTTATGAAGGAAACAGGCCTGCACTAAGGTAAACATTTTGGCAGTCCTCACTTCCAAGCTTTGTATATTGGGAGTCTGAGCATTTCAGACATAAAATTACATGTAAGTATCAAATAAAAGCTTTGTTTAAAGTCAGTTCTTTATCAGGTTATTATATGCCAATTAATTGAAGTATATATTTCAATAAAACCCTTTTTTTACTGACTTGTCCATCCTTTCATAATGGGACTTCCATGGCTACTATTTTGGACATCCTGTAACAAAATCTGGGAGTAAATAACTTCAACATTTCCTTTAATGCAAGCCCAAAACGTTGTATCCAAATGGAAATTATGTTAGCCAAATATTGCCATTGGCTAATGAAGTAAATGGCAGAGTGCACTCTTCCTCATAATCTTATTTGTCTCCTATTGAACACGAATCTAACTTACCTATCCACATTGTCCTCTCCTGCTTTCAGCTCAGTGGGATCTCTATCAAGGTGGTCAAACAGTCTCTACAATGAAGAAAGAACGATGTTGTTGAATACGCTCTATGATGACGAAATCAGGCACCGTAATTAATCATGTATAAGATGGCTCCATGCATAATGTATAAGCTAGGTTAGCACTTAGAAAAAAATTAGTTGCCAAATTTTTCAAATATGTGTAAGCACACACAATTTTGAAATTATTTTCTTTAAAAATGTGAAAACACACCATGCGGCAGGCATATCCGGGACTTTAGACTGAAAGCGACTCCCGACAGGCTGGAATTTGACACACCAAATGATTCCAGGTCCCGGTGTAATAGACTTTGGTCGGATTTTAGATCCCGGTAATACAGGCCCCCGGGCCATTTGATAGCTATATAGCATCTCCAACTGAGAGGATTTAGACAAATATGCTTGACTCGAGGGTGGGCAATAAGACCCCCAAAAAATTGTCAACTTCTCCTGGGTCAGCCCACCGCTCCTTCCCTGGGGCAAAATACCGATAGGTGCATAATGCTAACATAGTGTATAAGACAACCAAAGGAAAACTGTCCGAAGCAGTATTCACATACAATCTGAAGACATGGTTGTGAACAGGGGTGGCAAAATCAATTGGCCGCATTGCCCAGGTTGTCCCGAAGCATATGTTCAGACAAAGGAAATGTTGCCAGCATTTACTATGATATTGTGTCGTGGGAAAACTGGGCTTAATGCATGTGTGTAAAGTGTCATTCTGGATCTAATCCAGGAGGGCACTTCCCACCAACAGTGCTTTTAGGTGTAGAACAGACTTCCTTGAAACAGAAAATACCATAAAAGGGAAAAAAAAAGCGCCGTCCAAGTTTAGCCTGTGCGGACTGCACTGGCTGATCCGGGACAACACTTTACGTACTTGTATTAAGCCCGGTTTTCCCTTGACAAGCCTCCTATATATTTACTCTACAGACAACTGGCAACCAACATATGGCAAAGCTGACAAGTACGTAAATGTTTTGCCACCCAGGTTTGTAATCAGTCAGCAAACTTATAAGCTATTTTTGTTTAAATGTAACATAAACATGCAAATCATACAATGTAGATAAACTGTCAAATAATTTTAGATTAATTTCATGAATTTATTGACAACACAGTTTCAAATTGATCAAGTCTAGTTCAAACCTATCTAAAATGTAAGACAAAACATACAGAAATTACCAACCAATAACTTATTAAATGAAAGTGATTATGCTCATGTTTTCAAAGGGAAAGCAATCAAATAAACATTATTCGAGACTAGAATGTAAACTGTTTAATCAGCAAAGCTTTGATTGTTGGGATTTTTCGCCGTTTTTAACAGTATTTCAGTCATATCACGGCGGTCAGTTAACCTACTCACACTTTTCCTGGGCAAACTTAGCCCATCTAAGCAGTTTACCAGTACCAAGTGCACATACCTATGCAAGTAACTGACAACTGCCATACTTGAATCAGAGGTAGTGGGAGAATGGCTGTAGAAATAATTTAATGACCAATCCCCACACAAGTTATGTGGCCCGACTGACAGTCAAGCGCTCTACCAACTGAGCCAGCCTGGCTCGGCTACTCTGCAAAGCATTTCTATATCAGATACAATAGTTTAAAACTCAACCACCAATTTACCTTTAACTCCATTTTCTTCCTTTCTTTCTGCATCAACTCTACCGTCCGTATCTCCTCAGCATCAGTCAGCTGGGTTATGTCCTTAACCAGAGTCAGAGGGTGGTTGCTGTGTTCCCCGCAGAACAACACGTACACCTTGAGAACTTTGTCTTCCGGCTGTAACTCCGCCTCTCGGAGGCGTTTTAGTGCCTTGATTCTAACTGATCTTTTATTTTTGGTAGAATCAGCCTGAAACAAATGATTTTTTTTTTTAAACAATATGTCACTTTTTCAAAAAGTTTTTCTTCAAACTGAGAGGTGGTTGTCTGGCTAGCACAGTGGTGAGCACACTCACTTTTCAACCGTGGCAATCAGGGTTCAATTGACGCTTCCACAAATGTCATTCATAGTCAAATTAGTCTGCAATATTATCCAATCATCGCACTTGGATATCACATGTTTAGCGGTTAAACCATTTCATACAAAAGAACACATGCAAAATGTTTGTGATATTTAAAACAGCCCATGGCAATGTTTGTGATATTCAATGAATGGAAATTAATCCTTTAACAATATCTGTGGAGGAGTTTAAACTATTAGTGGCACAACCCGGATCGGTCTATTCAAGGTCCTGGTGCATGCGAGTTTGGTTGGTGGTCAATGTGCCGGACAGGTGGGGTTTCCTCTGGGCACTCTGTTATCCCCCACAGCACAAGACAGCACAGTCAAAATGATATTTCAGTAAAGAAAATATCTGAAAATTGTGGCTATGACTTAAAATTTGGACTGTCTCTATAAAGTAAATTAGGTGGGGGTGCTGTGACACAGATAATGCAATTTCGGCTTGGAAGATCCTTATAAACTTCTAACTACACCCAAACTGAGAGGTGTCATTTTGCTATATAATCTATATAAACCATGTGACCCTCGGGGCGTAGCCCGTTTTGACCCCAGGGGAATAATTAGAACAAAATTTGTAGCGCGTTTTGACCCCAGGGGAATAATTAGAACAAAATTTGTAAAGGACCACCAAGGATGTTACATACCAAATATGAAACCTCTGGGCCTTGCGGTTTCAGAGAAGATTTTTAAAGTCATTTTGCTATATATTTCTATATAAACCATGTGACCCCTAGGGCATGGCCAGTTTTGACCCCAGGGGAATAACTAGAACAAAATTTGTAAAGGACCACCCAAGGATGTTACATACCAAATATGAAACCTCTGCGCCTTGCGGTTTCAGAGAAGATGATTTTTAAAGTCATTTTGCTATATATTCTTTATAAACCATGTGACCCCTGGGGCGTGGCCAGTTTTGACCCCAGAGGCATAATTTGAATAATCTTTGTAGAGGACCACTATAGGATGTTACATACCAAATATGAAACCTCTAGGCCTTGTGGTTTCAGAGGAGGAGATTTTTAAAGTCATTTTGCTATATATTGTATATAAACCATATGAACCCCGGGGCATGGCCCGTTTTGACCCCAGGGGCATAATTTGAACAAACTTTGTAAAGGACCACAAAAGGATGTTATATACCAGATATGAAACCTCTGGGCCTTGCGGTTTCAGAGGAGAAGATTTTAAAAGCCATTTTGCTATATATTCTATATAAACCATATGACCCCCGGGGCGTGGCCAGTTTTGACCCCAGGGGCATACTTTGAACAATCTTTGTAGAGGACCACTATAGGATGTTATATACCAAATATGAAACCTCTGGGCCTTGTGGTTTCAGAGAAGATTTTAAAACTCATTTTTCTATATATTCTATATAAACCATGTGACCCCCAGGGCGTGGCCAGTTTTGACCTCAGTGGTATAGTTTGAACAATCTTTATAGATGACCACTATAGGATGTTATATACCTAATATGAAACCTCTGGTCCTTGCGGTTTCAGAGAAGATTTTTAAAGTTTACACTTTTTTAATCTATTTTTAGCTCTGGCGACCTACATATGCAGTGGACCGTAACGATTTGAACAACTTTCAAAGAGGGTCACCTAATGATCATTTCTGTGAAGTTTGGTGAAAATCTGCCATGTGGTTTAGGAGGAGATGTTGTCTGAATGAAAATTTCACGACGCATGCACGCACGACGGACAATGGTCGATCACAAAAGATCACCATGAGCACTTTGTGCTCAGGTGAGCTAAAAAGTGGTAGTGTTCATTAGGGTGGGAGTGTTTATTAGAGAATATAGGGTATATACTTACGGAGTTCTTGCACAAAGGTGACAAATTCTTACCTTAAATTGAGGAAGAAATATTCTGATCTTCATCTTAACAATGGCTGTGCACCCAATCTTTTTGCTTGGCGTAGGCATACGTCGCCTGCGAGGTTTCTGCGTGTATGAATGCTCGTCTTTGTTCTTATCATGAAACACAGGACAATACACTATGCTTTGTAAAATGTGGCGTGTCGTGGGAAAACCGGGCTGAACGCATGTGCATTAAGTGTCTTCCCGGATAAGCCTGTGCAGTCCACACAGGCTAATCCGGGACAATACTTTCCGCCTACAGTGGATTTATGTTTAGAAGACTTCCTTGAAACAGAAAATACCACAAAAGCGGAAAGTGACATCCTGAATTAGCCTGTGCAGACTGCACAGGCTGATCCGGGACAACACTTTACGAAGATGCTTTAAACCCCGTTTTCCCACTTCACGCCTCAAATGTTGTCAGATTCACAATGAAAAAGCAAAATAATTACAACACAATATTAGCTGGTAAAGGTGTGCGAAAAGATTGCATTTTATTACCAAAAAAAAAGTTAATGGCGAGTTAATTGTTTGATAAATACAAGAAGAAGGAAATTTACTTCTAGGAATCTTGTGTTTATGTGCAACCCACTTTCTGATGAGTAATCATTTAATCCAACAACTTATTGGACAATTCCTCCATGCATAAAAATAATAGTTTCTAAACCTGTAGTTGACCATTTGATCCTGACCTTGGACAAAGTGACCTGGTTATTGTGTCTGGCAAAGTTTCATAATGCTTATCACTTCCTCCCAAGTTTTTTGAAAATCCTTCCAATCTGGACAAAGATACGATCCGGATATAGTCTAAAGGATTCATTTCTTATAGATGACCTTTGCCCGTAAATTGTGACATTGACCTTGCACCTAGGGACGTGGTTCTTGCGCATGACACACCGTCTGATTATACTTGTCACTTCTGCCAGCTCAATTGAAAATCCATCCAAGCTGGACTAAGTTATGCTTTGGATTGTGCCCCCCGCCCATCAGATAAAATGTTCAAACCGACAGTTAAAAACAAAATTTTGAGGTACATTGTCATACAGATTGTTGTATATTTTTTACCTTTTTTCCACTTTGGATTCTAACTGGGCCATATTCACAGCCTTTCTGCTGAATTCCAATATTTACAAAAGGAACGCCAGTGTACTTTTCTTTAAAATCAAAGGTCAGATCTTCGAAGTGTATCCTGACAGTTTTTAGATCTGAAAAAACATCAACATTAGTTTTACATACAAAAGGTGTAGCAAGTGAAAAATGATGTGCATAATGCAAAGCAAAATTTGAGATAAAGATATTGAAAAAAATTATAAATAACTTGGTTATTAAAACTTGTTTAACAAGAGCACGCCTACAGGAGCTGGACACTCGACTTTCTCGTATTCGATAATATTCTGGCATTTTGTTAATAGAATAAAATCATCACTGCGATAAAGTGTGTTAAATTTCAAGTAAATATTTTGTTAAATTTCAAGTGAATACCTCTCATAGATTGAAAAATTTGACCTAAAGCTAAAATTCTAAGTTGATAAAAAAGGTAAATACTCCACCATAATCCTTGATATAGTTACCTCATCTTGTTTACAGAATGGGTTCAAAACTATGATGAAATATTTTGAGTTTCAAGTCAATACCTCTTATAGTTATTGTGAAATTTGACCTAAAGCGAAACAAGTTCAAAAAAGGGCAATTACTCAAACGAAATCCTTGATAGAGTTACCTCTTCTTGTCTACATAATAAATTCATCACTGCAATCAAGTACTTTTAGTTTTAAGTCAATACCTCATAAAGGTATTGAGAAATTTGACTTAAAGCAAAAATTTTGTTGAAACAAAAGGGTAATAATTCCAACAAAATCCTTCAAAGAGTTACCTCCCCATGTTTGCAGAATGCGGTCATCACCATAAACAAGTATCTTTTAGTTTCAATTAAATGTCTTTCAAAGTTATTGAGAAATGTTATATTTTAACAAAAGAATGTCAAAATATCCAAACAAGGGCAGATAACACTGGAAATACAAATCACAGTGTTACCTGCCTTAATTGTTGTAATGAATTACCCTTTTCATAATGAACAAGTATTGAAAGTTCCAAATGAATACCATTAATAGTTTTTGAGAAATGGACTCAACCAAAAAACTTAACCAAAAACTTAACTACAAGCAACGCAAACACTAACGCAGACGACAGAGCGACGACAATAACTTGATCTGTGTTTAGTGTGTGTTAGGTTGGAGATACGAAATAAACTTTATAAAGCCTAGTACCAGGGCTTGATTAAGGGAAGTTACTGCCAGTTTTTGTCACAGGACATTCACAATTACAGCAATTCCCAGGTCAGAATGAAGTCAGAATAAAACTTATTTTGTATGAATAAATGTTTACCTCTTTCAGGGTTCGAATTAAAAAAAAATTGCCACTTGCAAATGTTTGCCAGTGACCTATATTTCAGCTGGCAAATATTAGTTTCTTAACTCACTTCATTTAGTAATAGCAAAATTAATAAAATGCCCTTATTTTTGTTCAAATGTGTATTATTAACTTTAAACTGAGTTTGAAGGCATGCAAAAACGAAATCAACATTTTTGTTTAAACTCAAGCTGCACATTTAACCTAAGGTAAAGACTGTCAGTTGTATTTTTTAGCTTGACGTTGTCATAAACTTGCCTGTTGAAAATGTGTACCAGTCTCCGCAGTGCAGAGTCAAGACGGCCCAATTCTATGATGGACCAAGCCATATATGGCCCATATCATTGACAAACCAGACAACAACCCAAAATTCAAATTGATAGATTCAAATGAGTTCAGTTTGTGAGTTTTACAATTGAGGCGAGTCGGGGGGAAAACTTAATGCATGTGCGTAAATGTCGTCCTGGATCAGCCTGTGCAGTACGCATATATTTTGCAAAATTATCATGCTGATAGTACATGTAGTAGCTTTAGTTAATAAAGCACTTTCAAGTGTATATTGTATGAGTTTTCTTCAAAGATATTGTTTTTATCGTATTTAAATATTTCTTGCAAAAATAAGTGGCCAGTAATTGTTTGTCCGGGCCAGTAATATTTGGGGCATTACCGGTCCTCTTGGCCAGTAATAAATTCACGACTTTCGCGGAGACTGGGTGGTCATATAATCCGCAGTCACTAATTGCTGTTAGTTATAATGTGGAGGGTGTATACAGTAACTGTATGTCATAGATCAATACAGACCTATCTAAACGAGAATTACGTTACCGATTCGGCTGTTTTGTTTTTCATTGATAAAGGGGATATGTCAACTGCATATGTTTGCCATACTGATACCTAATTTTGATGTTATGCACTACGAAACTTCTAATCAAAAGTAAAGATCTCACAGTTCTCTGCGCTACAAAGTTTTTATATGGCAATTAATACACCCACACTTTCCATGCGGATAATGTGACGTTGTGCATGTCAGCATAATGTTCGTACATGTATACATATTATGTACATGAATGATATGACAATTAATAAGAACATAACGATCCATGGACCATGCGACAAAATAACAATATTTAGGTGTCCAGCTGAAATGTCAAATGTCCCGCCAATTTTTTGTCAGTCCCGTTTTGGTCTGAAAAAATTATGGCATGTATGTATATGCCAGTGCTAAATTCATCCCCAGATATATGCAAATTTTTCAAATAATTTCACATTTCAGTGATTGGTAAATTTAATACAGTAGCGAGTCTAGCGATCGCTCTTTGTTAATTCATCCGAAATAAAAGGATAAAATATTGGTACGAATGAACATTTGGACGAACGAACTATGTGTGAGAGTGGTTACCTAAGTAAACATACACCAAGGCAGAACACCTACCGAACATTTTGTTTGGGTCCATTGATTTTGTGTATTGGTGTATATATTTAACATTGGTTCTAATCTCTTCTTGTCGAATGTATTCATTAGCCTTTTCGAGGGAATCAAAAACGACTGCTTCCATTCTGAATCAAGCAGTTGGATGATACGGACATGCAAGTGGTTAAAAACCACTATGAAGTAATAGAGCTGGTTCCTGATTCGAAAAAGCGGCACACGCATTTAGAGATGGTAATTCCTAAACGCTTCTTCGGACGTCAAACTTGAATTACAAAGGGAATCCGAAACGTTTGTAATGCAAAAATTATGAAAGTGTGACCTGTACAGTACATCAGTTACAAAGCCATTCATAGAAATAAGTAACATTTCTTCAATAAATGAGCTTTTTCATTTCGCAAACTAATACTTTTTTTATCAACGTTCTTGTTTTAATTTTTTTGCCAGACTGAGAGTGACGACCGAATCATTTGCGCAAAACAAAACCATTTCGCATATGTATATATACATTTTTGTACATGTTTATTTATTTATCTATTATGTTACAAGTATGAGTCTGCGTGTGATTTGGAGATTAATAGAACGGCTCTATCCCCGCTACATGCCCATGTGCAATGTAAATATTGCTCGATGACCGTGTAAATATACATCTATGTACATGTTAGCAATTAAGAAACGACTTTTAGAGACCACAGGCATTCAAACGCTTCACATTTTGCAAATTAGTTTACCGTTTAAGTCAGTATAAAATTTAAAGCGTGTTAATAATTAACTCATAACTAGGCTGCGATCTTCTGGAGACTCACATGGTTACAGCAATGTAATGAAGGTTACACTTGCATTGTAAACAAGGTGATTGTATTTTCTCAGTTGTACGCATTGTGACGTAACAAAAGTCGTTACCTGTCAAATAATGTATGTTTATCTAGGAAAGAACACTAATAGTAATCCTCAAGTTAGACAAGTTTAACATGTGATGCACTTAATTTACGAAATATCTTATTAAATATGATCTTAAAATACACATTCATGTATGTTTGCCAACGACGAGGTTCCAAGACATCATGGCATTGCTCGGTGCGCAGCAAAAGTGTGACTTTTGGTGCTGGAGTAACAGAACGGGCCGGCGTTTATCGACCTGCTGGCAAAGGTCACATCAACCCTCCGAGTATGGAACGTGGACATCGTAATTTTAAGTCATTACCAAGGTCTTACCGCACCCAATGAACATGCATTTGTTACTACTCATAAATTTGAAGGTGGTACATGTATAATTATCAGAGCAAGTTAATTTATTAATACTCCGAAATATGTTATTTTAATTACAGCTCCATATATTATTATATGTACGTTTAAATGTCCTTGTTGTTTTTTTAAGTGTGTATTTTAGGGTAAAGCAGTAAAGCACTTGACTTCAAAGACGTCTTAACATTGCGACCAACATAGGGACAGAAGCAATGGAGGGCGTGGAAGGTCTGGTCAATGTCGGAGAACTATCCAAGCAGAAGTTGTCGAGAACTATCAACCGGTTTCGAAGAAATCGACGTCCAGAAGAACCGAAAGATATGGAATTTGTGGTGATTACTTTTGTAGATGAAATGGCGTAAACTAACATTACACATATTATTTAATATGAATAAATTTATTAAAACAACGTCTTATAACCTATTGTAGCTCGACAGACTTCTGGGCGGATTCTATCGACGGGAGGTCTCAGCTGGGGTCGGCGTAATGTGATTTTTGCTACTGACCAGCAGATAGACATGTTGAGGGAAGCTCGTCGATGGTACATTGACGGAAGTTTGGACATGAATTAATTAAATGTTCGTGGTTTACTTTTTGACTTGCTTCGTTTTACAAACCCGTTTGAAAAACGGGACGTATTATGGGAACAACCCTGGCGGGCGGCCGGGTGGTCGGCGGAAAAAGCAGCATGGATGGATTTTCAAATAACTTGGCAGAAGTGACTAGCATGATAAGACGGAGTGTCTCGCACAAGAACCAGGTCTCTAGGTCCAAGGTCAAGGTCACAATTCAAGGTCATAGAAATTTAAGAAATCAGTCCAAAAAAGATTATGGAGAATATCTTTATCCAGAATGGATGGATTTTCAAATAACTTGGCAGATGTGACATGCATAATTTGGCGCAGTGTCGCGCACAAGAACCAGGTCCCCAGGGCTAAGGTCAAGCTCACAATTTAAGGTCAAAGGTCAAATTTAAGAAGTCAATCATAAACACTTTGTCCGGAGCATATCTTTGTCCAGCATGGATGGATTTTCAAATAACCTGGCAGAAGTGACAAGGATGGTGAGACGGAGTGTCACGCGCAAGAGCCAGGTCCCTAGGTCCAATGTCAGGCCCACAATTCAAGGTCAAATTTAAGAAATAAATCATAAACACTTTGTCCGGAGCATATCTTTGTCCAGCATGGATGGATTTTCAAAAAACCTGGCAGAAGTGTCAAGCATGGTGAGGCGGAGCGTCGTGTGCAAGAACCAGGTCCCTGTGTCCAATGTCAAGGTCACAATTCAAGGTAAAAGGTCAAATAAAAGAAATCAACCCTTAATACTTAGTCCGGCGCATATCTTCGTCCAGCATGGATGGATTTTCAAATAACTTGGCAGAAGTGTCAAGCATGGTGAGGTGTAGTGTCGCTTGCAAGAAACAGGTCAATGTTACTAAAATATAAAAAAGCGGTTTCCGCTCAATAATTTGAGATCGAATTGAGACATTTGAATAAAAATTCATACATAAAGACCTCGCTTGGGATTGCGTTTGCGCTGGGTATGGTCAAGGTCAAGATCACCATTACTGAAAATAGAAAAACGGTTTCCGCTCAATAACTTGAGAACACATTGAGATATTTTACCTTATATTAAGAACCCTCTTGGGATTGCGTATAGGGTGGGTGGGTCAAGGTCAAGGTCAAGGTCATTGTGTCTAAATATGAAAAAAGCTTTCCGCTCAATAGCTTGAGAACATTGAGATAGTTTAATGAAACCCATACATAGACATCTTATATCTAGACCTCGCTTGGGATTGCTTATTGGGTGGGTGGGGTCAAGGTTAAGGTCACCACTACTAAAAATTTATTTTTGTGCAGACTTTAATGCATTTCGTTTTAAAAATTTGGTTTTCTGGCAATATCCATGTTTCTTGTTTTGTTTTGTCATATTGATTATAGATTTAAGAATATTTATGGAGTAGTTTTGATACCTCAACTCACTACAGAGAGAGCTTTGGAGATGTATTAATTGCACAAATACCATGAATCTATACCTTAGTAGTTTTTTAATTGTTTCACTCTAGTCATTGAATTTTTACCCCCTCTTTGACGGACGTATCTTTGTGACAATGGCACTCTTGTTACACTTTCGTTTATATATGGTCGCAGTTTATCTTTTAGACTTGCTTCAAGTTTGCACTTGTGTTTTACTCTCGTGTCATGCGACCTCCGTTTACGATGCTGCTGTCAATTCACGCGTTCATCCGACTAGGTAAGTGCTCCAAGCAACTTTCAGTGATATTCATCTTGATGACCGGTCGCAAGACGAGTGACTACATCAAAGTAGTGCAGGTAACGTAAACGCGATTATTGTAATGTGTATTAAATATATATGATTTGTATTTGACATTTTATTGTTAAGTGAATTATTATATTTTTATATGATCAAGAACCGAAGGTTCATTTATAATTGATATAGTCTAATTTTAAACGAATTATTGCATTGTTAACGGGCCGTAAATTCATTTATAACTTCCACAGTTTCACGTATCATATTACGTTGTTGTATTTAGTATATTTATTTAAGGTAATCAAGAAAGGCTTACGAACATGTTTCATGGAGGAAGTCGTGTGCGACTTTGAGAAGGCGCTATGGAAGGCTTTCCTATTCGCGTTTTTGCAGGCAAACATGAAGGGTTGTGAAAGAGAATAATAATAACTAATAAAGATAAATCTAGAAATGTACCACTTTCTTTTTTGTTATTTGGGGCCGGTTTTGTCTTTATGCAAGCACATGTGGGGCCGGATTTGCCTTTTCGGGGCCTGTTTAGACTTGGGCCGGTTTTGACTGGGGCTGGTTTTGCCATAAACCTATATTAGTACCCTTCAAAATCTTTATATCATTACGAAATAATTGTATGATAGTAAGCAAATAGAGTTATATTATTACTATTAAGTATATACAGTCAAATCAATAAAACTTTGATATAGTAACAAAATTCGCATACGACATTAATTATTAATTATTAGTAAAGATAGTTATATCCAATGGCTCCAATGTAGAATAGTACACAGAATCTTGGGAACAAAATCCAATATGTTTAATATGAAAATAGTTACTGATAATCTCTGTACATTTTGTAAAAATGAAGTAGAAAATATAACACACTTGTTTTGGAACTGTGTACATTCTCAATATATTATTAATTTTGCTATACACGTTGTAAATAAAAATAAACAAAACTCACCTATCCATCTAACATGTCAGGAAATGATACTTGGTATTACAGATTCAAAAATGAACAATTTAAATATTTTATGCCTAGAAATTAAAAGATATATTTTTCATTGCCAGAGAAAAAACAGAAAGCCGTCTAATTTTGGATTAGTAAATAGCCTCAAGCACTCATTAGAAATATATAAAACTACAAAAAAACTTGACGAAGGATTAAAAGATTGGTCACTAGTCAGCATGTTTACAGATATTGCTTATAATGAAATTGAAATAGTACTTAATAATAATAGTGATTGAATACAGTCATCAGCATTTTTATGTCTACAATGTCATAACACATATAATATATACTCAAAGCAATTCATTCTCCTTTGTTTATATTACTTTTGTTGTGCAATATTATCTACGACATAGCATTGGTACATATACATGTAATGAGTCTATACATTATATTGTGAGTATATACATTTTTTGGACATGATTATGTATTAATGTTATATATGTGTATATGTCTATTATGCATGCCTTCATGTATGTATGTATGTATGTATGTATGTATGTATGTATGTATGTATGTATGTATGTATGTATGTATGTATGTATGTATGTATGTATGTATGTATGTACCTATGTAAATATACTATGAGCAAATAATATATTGCACACAAAAAATAATTAATTATTAATTTATTATATAACTAAATTGTTAAAAAACATTTTTAAAATGCCCCTACTTTTTAGATTGCGTTTACATTTTGCATTCTCAGCATGCAATTAATACGCAATGTTTCTGGCGCTATTTTTTGGTTATCTACCACCTATGCAGTCATTCAGACTGGTTGGCAAAACAGCAGGCTCCAGTATACCTTTGCTGGATATCTTGAAAAAGGAAAAGATATTACAAAAGCGCACTTATTCTGAGTAAATATACGGCATAACTGAAATCTCTATGAATTTCTATGTGTAGTTAATGCTAATTTCAAGTTCACAGCATATAAAACATAACGTACATTTTCGGGGGTTTCCAGTCATATGTTGTCTATGTCTGGGGACCATTCAGGCATTCAGGCAGGCACAGCGTTTCCAACCCAGTTATCAAGAGATGTGCTTACAGCTTTGGGCATGCTCTTTAGAGGAAGGATCAATAATGTGGAATGCAGGAAATGACAATCTTTTGTCGATTTCAAATATACATGTACATTATTTGTCCTGTAAACATATATATTTCGTTATATCATACATGATACATGTTTTAAAAAATAAGTATGTACCATTAGTTAGCAAACATGAGAACTCACGAAAACTCATGAGAATAATTCCCAAACTCACATGGATCTACAGACACTGTTAGAAAAATCGCTTTCCCTGCAGAAGACATTCCATCTGCTTATCAGAAACTTCGAGAAAACTGATCGGAAGAAAAACTCGAGCAATTGCTCAGCTATGTTCGCCGTTGGTTATGGAGAACCACTTAGCAGTCGACAGCAGAAATGCAGACAGATGAAAATAAATGTAAAACAATTTATTATTAGTTTAAAGAAATAAAATAGTCAGAAATTGAACTGTTTTTGTACAGAGTTTAAGACTCGATGAATAAATTAATTCGTTTCAACATATAGTGGTGATTTAAATTTAAAATCAGGCTAGTGTCATGCTTATCTGTTTTATAAACGCGTGTTGTCTCAAAAAAAAAAGTCATTCTTTTGGAAACACGTTTTGAAATCTAACAGTAACATCTATTTTGTGTGCCTACGTGATAGCGTGGAAACAAGTCAAAGTTCTGGTACATTTAGTGATTTGTAACCATCGATAATCTCTATCACTCGAACGCACAAGTATGGCGGTTGCATTCAATACCTACGCGGAAGCTGAGGAATACATTCGTCTACACGAGTCAAGAACAAATGAAAAATATATTTTATCGTTTAAAAAGAAGATATGCAGTTCTGGTAGTGAAATTTACAATGACTTTGTAAAATTTATGTTTGCTTGACCGTGTTTTATGCGGTAACTGGTCAACTCGTACCCTATTCAACTCGTTTTAGTCAATAAAAGTGGGGGTCCCATTCATTTGTTTTGTCTGCATTTGTATCAACATTTTGAATGTTTTGTATCAATAAGATAGAATGAAGGCATTATAAAATAATGTTAATAATTTAAAAAATTACATCTATGAAATAATTAATTTTAACACTGAATTGTATCAACACATCAGAAAAATCACGCATCCAATTACATGTTTAAAAAAAGGCAAGGTCCTGACTCACAATTTAAGGGAAGCAGAAATGGAGTCCGATAAATCCCTGTAACGGACCGTTAGGTCTGGGTCGTCATGGTCTGATCCGCCACCCACATTCAAATGACATGGTCATCATTTGGAAAACCCAGACACGTCTATAGTTCGTGCAAACATTATGGCTGTCTAAAGTTCAGCTAGCTTGCTTTTTGGACCTTGAATCCGGTAGGATTACTTTTTAAGCAAGTTCATTTGATTTTCTTCGCTTGGTGTGTTAACATTAAAAATTGCGATGAATGTTGTAAGTGTTCATTTAACGTCAATGGAAGCTAACATATAGTCAATTATTATCAGGCCCAAATCGGACCGCTAAAGCGGCTTTTTCACACATCATTTTGATAGGTGTTTTCCACAAGCTTGAAAGTGTGTCTGCAATTTTTGACAATGGATCGTTTTTTGTTCAAATCAGATATAGTAAACCAGTAGAAAAAGCAAGTCAGATTATGATAAAGAGTTTGATAAAAACGTTAACTGTGTTTCCAGCTTCAGTGGTTGAAGAAATTCCCCTGGTTGAATGCAGACGACACAGATCTTTTTCACATCATTGTCAGTTACTGTCTAAATTGAGATATTTATTTATACATAAGTCTCTGCTGACAATTTATTATTTCTATTTAGTTGAAAAACAACAAGGAACACCAATATAATGGATTGC
This sequence comes from Congeria kusceri, assembly GCA_027627225.1. Classification (NCBI taxonomy): domain Eukaryota; kingdom Metazoa; phylum Mollusca; class Bivalvia; order Myida; family Dreissenidae; genus Congeria; species Congeria kusceri. The sequence continues at coordinate 21,375,646 of CM051033.1, read as the reverse complement.
AGTACTTTAATACCGTACTAAGCATATATACATTACAAAATATACACATGCAGGTTACAGAAGAATATTTTTACTTGGACAAGTGACATTTGCTTGCGGACAAGTAGTTTTTTGCAATGAAATTGTTAGTTGACAAGTGAATAATTTTTATATTTCCATACCCCTGTTACATGTTTTATATACAGTAGATTCCACTTAATTGAATATCGGATAATTGAATATTTCGCTTAATTGAATAAAGATTGAAAACACCAAACCGTTTGCATTCATTCCCATTGTAAAAACACCGCCTAATCTGATAGAAAATATGGTGTCCTCCGGTTAATTGAATAGCCAATTATCAGTTGTAGGCGTATAGTCCGCTCGATAATCTCATAATCTCCGAGGATACGTATCATATCGCAAGTTTTGACAGTCACGCTTCTATGACCGCCTTTGTTATCATTTCACACCACGCATGAATGCAGCGTCTGTTGAATGTCACGTGACTAATAGGTGTAATGTGCGGGTCAAGTGCAGCGCATACACATCTAGAAAGCAATGTAGCCTGTTAGTGATTATTACAAGTGAATTATTTTTCAAATGCACCGTATAATGGATAACAAACATCTATGAACGCTTTTCTGCATATTTATTAGCATTCTAAAGTATGAAACATTTTGTTACGTAACAGGTTTGACATTATATCATCAAAATGGATTAAATAAGATCATAACATATCTGATTAACATTGAAATAATTGAAATATGACTGATTCCGCATATATGAATACTCCGGTTATTTGAATATTCGGACGTGACAAATGGGCTATTCAATTAAGCGGAATCTACTGTATAAGCAACATAGAAAAAGATTGTGATTTAATAAAAATCTTAATCTTAAAAACAGTGTATTTTTACCAACTACATGTATTATGCAAACAATTAATCCAAAAGTGTGAAAAACATATGAATTGTTGGCACCCGTGTGTGTGATAAACATGTATTTGAACTAGTCTCAATTAGTAATTACAAAGTTTATTTACATAAATTTCATCTTTTTTTACTGTCAACCAATGTTTGAATACTAGTACCGTTAATTATATCAGTCTTAAACAACAGCTGTCTTAAGCTATTTTTGGCTGTCATGGTCCTTTCTGTTAACAACTTGGGCCGTCAACGACTAGGGCTGTCATGGAATTGGGCTGTCCTGACCCGACACCAAAAAACCCATCTGTTGGTTGGTAGGCAATTAGAGACCAAAGAATAAAGTTAGTTAAATTGCCCTGGGTCAGCCTGCCGCTCCCCCTGTGGGGAAAAATATTGATAGATGCATAATCTGCATTAAAGGGACTTGTTCACAGATTTTTGCAGTTAAATGTCTTAACTTGACAGAATTAAGCATTCAAACAAAAGAGCTTGAGTATAATGACCAGAAAAGGTTAAAAAAAAAGAAAAAAAATTCTCCCACTGGGGTTCGAACGCTATAGTAGACCTCCGGATAAAGTCTATGGCCTTAACCACTCGGCCATTCCGACTCTAAAGTCTATTGCCTTAACTACTCGGCCATTCCGACTCTAAAGTCTATGGCCTTAACCACTCGGCCATTCCGACTCTAAAGTCTATGGTCTTAACTACTCAGCCATTCCGACTCTAAAGTCTGTGGCCTTAACCACTCGGCCATTCCGACTCTAAAGTCTATGGCCTTAACTACTCGGCCATTCCGACTCTAAAGTCTATGGCCTTAACTACTCGGCCATTCCGACTCATATATTTAACACTGAATTTTTTACTTCATGTAAGTAATCCACGTGTGGTCAACGATGTTAACGAAAACAACAGAAACACTCCAAATTATTCCTTCGTTTAGCGTTACTAACGCTTAATAATTTAATCTATTTCAATTGATGAATACTCATTAATGAAACATTATTTACAGTATATTGTAAGGCCCGGGAGTATGCACTACCATGTTTATTATTGTCAGGTTCATAAAGTGAACAATTATTATTTGTTTATTGTAAATTCATTCATCCATCTCACTCTGTCATTAAAATAGCTGTTAGTATGTTATCACATATGAACTGAAATTAATTATTAAGGCATGTTTACTATAATGAAATAAACATAACTTCATTTCCAAAACTTACTGTCACTGTCCGTCTGCAATGATGCTAGCCTTACCATCATCTTGTTGCGATTTTATTGTTATATTATTATCCAAGCGATTTAACTTAGCATATTTATAATAATATGCTGACATTTTACTCTAAGACACTATTCATTGTTGTTAACTGTTTATTATTATTGTTATTTTCGTAAATTTTGCCATTCCTAAGGAAGTTTTTAGCTGTGGCATGTTTTCGGATATTTTGTACCCAAAATATTTCTTCTCTGTTATAACTGCAAATTTGTTTAGGTCAGACAGTAGTGTATTTGTCCATTGTTTAATGCAAAGTCTTTTGTTTATATATATATGTAAACATAAATTGTTATTGTTAGTGTAAAATATGAATTTTATCGTTAAATATTTGGCGCTGCAGAACTAGTTTTAGGATTAGGATTCCTAATGCATTTGATTGGTTGTTGTAAATCCGAAGTCATTTTGATTGGCTGATGAAATTCCTAAGTCATTTTGATTGGTTGGTACTCATAATCCTAATCCTAAGTTGCTGTACGACAGGTATTAATAGCGCAGATAAACAAACATTCGGTATCTCATGATCACCAAAGTCAGATCTTTCATGATCACCAAAGTCAGATCTTTCATGATCACCAAAGTCAGATCTTTCATGATCACCAAAGTCAGATCTTTCATGATCACCAAAGTCAGATCTTTCATGATCACCAAAGTCAGATCTTTAATGATCACCAAAGTCAGATCTTTCATTATCATCTAGTTCCGATCTGTACAGTTACTAAGTCGATCCATAGTTTAGATCATATTATTAGATCTTCATTCAACATTCCCAAGATGGTAAGCTTAATCTTTAATCAAAATTAATACAGTATAGATCTTACAGTAAGCTTCTTAAGCTCTACCGAAATGAGTTATATGAAATCCAGAGAGGTCAAAAGTTTATCAGCGCTATTTCAACTATTCTTTTATACATGATAGTACATTGCTGCATATGTGCATGATGCTCAAATTTATGCAACAATTAAATATATGTTGAAACAGAAACCGGTTGTCTTGGAATAATTCGTAGTTGCCTTGTTGCCATCCTGAACAGAATAGAACTATATTATACCAAATATCCCTACAATATTTCTATGTCTGTAGTGTTATTTCACTCCTTTATATACACTATTCTTTTATTTTTGGAATCTGTGACAAAAAATTTGAAAATTGGCAAATCATCAATCTGTGAACAGGTCCCTTTAAGGGCATAGAAGATCATTTAATATCCCGAAATATTAAATTCATCTCACATTTATTGATTTTAAATAATAACAGTAATATCACATTAAAAATAATTAATTGTCCATATAATTTCTGATTTTTTTTGTTTTTGCAACGTAAATAAATTTAAGACTATTCAAGTTTTAACAAATCGCATTTCACTTTCACTATATTTACGTGACAGTCTGATTATGATTTTCCATTATATGGCCCATCATGAAATCTGTTTTATCCAGAGATCCAGATAACTTTTTAGCCTAAACGGTATTTTTCCCCCTGATCTTTTGGTTAAATGGTATTTTACCCCCTGTCGGTCAGCTTTAAAGGGTATTTGAGAAATTTAAATGGTATTTTCATTTTTTATACAGGATCGAAAGAGTATTTTATGTGTTATATAACAAACACATAATTTACTCTTTGAAGTAGAATAAATTGAATGTAGACAATAATCTGTATGTCTATCAAAACATTACATTTACTGATCAAAGTAGTAGTCGTGTCCAGCGTCTAGATACTTTTTACTTTTTTTCAGTTCAAATCCTACATGACAACCTGATAATTATCCAATGAATTTTTTTTTTCCACGTTTACAGCGTGTGTTTTTTCAGACAATGTTCACCCCCATGGTGCTTAGGTTTCTTATCCGATTTCTGAACCACTGTGACAATGAGATGGTCAATTATCATCTTCACTATACGAAAAGCATCATTAGACTTGTCTCAATTAAAATATTTCAAGATATTGCCTACTGGAGCTGGCTGCTGGAGCTCAAAACAGCCTTTTTTCGACCCAGATACACAATGTGAAGTAGAAAGGTTTGCTTGATTCACTTAATCGATTCAAAGGCTAACTTACATCATAAGCCTAAGTGGATTATTGGTAAAACCGGTTACGCAGTTTTAAGCAATTAAAAATATTTATTATATACCTGATCTTAACAAAATACATGCTTTATCAATCAGTGAAATACATGTCGACAGAAAAAAATCCCGTATTATGCTACTTGCTATTTTTCCGATCCCGTATTACCATACTAGCCGGACTACTTTTTAATGACGTCATCATAGAGTTATGTAAACAAATATAATCTATGCATACAATGATTAGTCAAAATTGTAGTTTTTAAACAAATAAAATAAGGTAATTGCACATTTGAAGTTTATCGTGGTATATAATAAAAGAAATATTTCGCAAGTCAATTGTTCTAAGATTATGTATTAGTTTCGTGGATTGCGCTATTGTGTATCACACTCCAGGCTCCGCCTCTCGTGTGATACGTCATCACACAAGCCACTCGACTAATACATACTCATGGAACAATTGACTAGCGTAATATTCCGTATGTATCGAGATTTGCAATGCATAACGTTAAGCACTGGGTCGATTTTCAATGTGTTTTTATTAAATTTCAATGCGTAAATACGCGGATATGCGTCTTATCTGGAGCTCTGTTTATCTTACTCTTACGCTCTCTTCATTCTCTGTACACTTCTATACCAAGAGGTACAAGTTAACTAGGGTATGAGTTAACCAAAAAGGGTATGGGTTGACTAGGGTATGAGTTGACTGCAAACCTTTTATGCCATGTTATTGTTAATGAAGATGTGAGTGATGGTTGGTTTTAGTTTGTGGTTTATTAAAATAGTATTCACAGTATTTTATTTGGAAAGATTTCCCGTTCGGGAATAACTTGTGGGATTTCAGCATGCCTGAATATAATTCAAGCTTTTCTAGTAAATGATCATGGCTGTCATCTTAAAGGGACTTGTTCACAGATTTTTGCATTTTTAGCTCAACTTTTCGAAAAGGCACGCTATTTTACTCACCCTGGCGTTGGCATCGGCGTCCGAGCTAGGTTAAATTTTTTCGGTAAGCTAGTTTCTCAAGAATGGCTGGAGGGATTTCATTCAAACTTGAAACATTCATTCCCCACATTAAAATGAATCTATAGGCCAAGTTTGGTAACTCTAGTTTGAAATTTGTCAAACTTATTGGCCTTTTAACACTTTGAAATTTTACATATAAGCTATATGGACAGGTTAAAGTTTTTCGGTAAGCTGGTTTCTAAGGAATGGCTTGAGGGATTTCTTTCAAACTTATAACACTTATTCCCTATATTAAAATGAACTCGTAGGCCAATTTGGATAACTCTGGTATGAAATTTGTCAAAATTATGGGCCTTTTTAAACTTAGAAATTTTACATATAAGCTATATTTACTGGTTAAACTTTGCCAGTAAGCTGGTTTCTCAGGAATGGCTTAATGGATTTCATTCAAACTAAGAACACTTATTCCCTATATTAAAATGAACTCATATGCGAATTTTGATAACTCTAGTTTGAAATTTTTCAAAATTATGAGCCTTTTTACACTTAAGTGGGTGGAATGTCGGCATCAATGTTTGATTTCCCCTCATTAATTTGAGAATCAATCTTCATACATAAATACTCTAAAGGAACACTTTACTCGGGATTGCATTTGTGGTGGGTTGGGTGGGGTCAAGGTCACTGTTACTAAAAATAGAAAAAAAATGTTCTGCTTTATAACTCGAGAACAAATTGAAATATTTTAATAACATTCAATTTATAGATACTGTATAACGAGACATTGCATGAGATTGCATATGGTGTTAGTTGGGTCAAGGTCACTGTTTTGAAATTTAGAAAAATGCTACCATTCAATAACTAGAGAAAGAAATTAATTTTGTTTAATTGGACCCTACTATTCTGTTTGTTTTAGAAAAAATGCCAGAAACTCTGACAAGCACAAGAAAAGTCGAGCGCGCTATTCGCCTACAGCTCTTGTTTGTTGCATGCTATTAAATGTCTTAAATTTATAGATGTAAGCATTAGAACTAAAGAGCTCGAGTGTAATAACAAGAAAAGGATTGAAAAACAGAAAAGAAAAGAAACATTGGTCACACTGGAATTGGAACCCGGGACCTTTTGAGCTTTTGTGATTGCCTTTTGTCCGTCGTGCATCGTCCGTCGTGCGTCATCAGCATTTACCATGTGAACATTCTAGAGGCCAAATTTATTGGCCAATCTTCATTTAACTTCGTCAGAACATTTGTCCCAATGATATCTCGTCCAAATTCGAAACTGGGTCATGTGGGGTCAAAAACTAGGTCACTAGGTTAAGTTGAAGAACAAGCTGGTGAACACTCTAGAAGTCTTATTTTTTGCCCAATCAGCATGAAACTTGCTCAGAACATTTGTTCTTATTATATTTGGCTGAATTTGAAAATGGTTCTGGTCCGTTGAAAAACATGGCCGTCAGAGGGTGGGGCAGTTTTCCTTATATGGCTATAGGAAAAGCTTGTGAACACTCTAGAAGTCACATTTTTTCCCCAATCAACATAAAACTTGCTCAGAACCTTTGTTCTTATGAATACTCGACCAAGTTTGAAAATGGTTCCGGTCCGTTGAAAAACATGGCCGCCAGAAGGGGGGGCAGTTTTCCTTAAATGGCTATAGGAAAAGCTTGTGAACACTCTAGTAGTCACTTTTTTGCCCAATCGACATAAAACTGTATTTTAGGCCAACCTTAAAAAATGTTTTTTTGCCATTGCCAACCCAAGGTTGCTGGTAACAGGTAGGTAGGTAGGCAATTTAATTTTTTTTTTGGAAAAAAAAGCAAATTTATGAATGACCCATTTAGCGTACAAGTATAACACAGACAATGCTTTTGATAATATAATCACGTGTTGATATAACGAGAGCTTGCTAGCTATCATCTTTAATTAGACAATGAAGCACTGACAAACGGCCCGATGTTTTCACAAGTTTGATAAAACATGATTGGAATTGCATTTTAATATGGCCTATTAAAAGCCAGGGTCTAGCTGATACAATTTATAAACCTAATGGAAAACGACCAAAATGAAAGAAGAGTGAGCTTTTATTTAACCCAAAGAAAAGATAGAATAATCGGAATTATAAAAAAAAACTGGTTTGATTTAAAAAACTTTTTTGTCTGGACTTTTTCGTCGGGAAGGTAGGCAATGACAAACAAAGATAATTTTAGTGTTAGCCTTATAGTATATTTCTATGTCCGTAGTGCTATTTCGCTACCTTGTATGAACTGTTATTTTAGTTTTTAGCTCAAATTTTCGAAGAAAAAAAGTTGAGTTATTGTCGTTGCTCTGCGTTAGTAAAGTTTTTGGTCTGAGTCCATTTCTCAAAAACTATCAAAGATATTCATTTGAAACTTTCAATACTTGTTCACTATCAAAAGGGTAATTCATTACAACAAGGCAGGTAACATTGTGATTTGTATTTCCAGAGTTATCTGCCCTTGTTTGGAATTACAACTTATAATACATGTATTTGGACATTTTTTGTTAAATATAACATTTCTCAATAACTATCAAAGACATTAAATTGAAACTCAAGATACTTGTTTATGGTGCTGACCCCATTCTGCAGACATGAGGAGATAACTTTTTCAATGATTTTGTTGGAGTTATTACCCTTTTTTCAACTTACAATATTTGCTTTAGGTCAAATTTCTCGATGCCTGCATGAGGTATTGACTTGAAGCTGAAAGTACTTGATCACAGTGATGAAATTATTCTATAGACAAGAGGAGGTAACTCTATCAAGGATTTCGTTTGAGTAATTGCCCTTTAAGCTAGACTTTTCGAGAAAATAAAAGTCGAGCTATTGTTGTCGTCCTGTCGTCTGCGTCAGTGTCTGCGTTAGCGTTTGTTAAGTTTTCTGGGTAAGTTTTTTGTCAGAGTCCATTTCTCAAAAACTATCAAAGGTATCCATTTGAAACTTTCAACACTTGTTCACTATCAAAAGGGCACTCCATTACAACAAGGCAGGTAACCCTGTGATGTGTATTTCCAGAGTTATCTGCCATTGTTTTGACTTACATCTTAGCATACTTTGACAATTTTTTTATTAATTAAAAATTTCTCAATAACTATCAAAGACATTTAATTGAAACCCAAGGTGCTTGTTTATGGTGCTTACATCATTCTGCAGACAAGAGGATTCGTGTTGGAGTTATTTCCCTTGTTTCAACATACAATTTTCCTTTTAGGTCAAATTTCTCAATACCTATATGAGGAATTGGCTTGAAACTCAGAGAACTTTATTACACAGGCTGACCCGGGACAACACTTTCCGCTTTTATGGTATTTTCTTTTTCAAGGTAGTCTCTTCTAAACATAAATCCACTGTAGGCGGAAAGTGTCGTCCATGATTAGCCTGTGCAGCCTGCACAGGCTAATCCGGGACGACACTTTATGCACATGCATTAAGCCCGGTTTTCCCACTACATGCCTCATTTTTACTTGTACTGTGCTTCGGGCAAGTGGGTTATTTCGAAGACTGCAACATATACATATCTATGTTATTCTTTCAGACTTCACATCTCGCAACATATACATATCTATGTTATTCTTACAGACTTCACATCTCGCAACATATACATATCTATGTTATTCTTTCAGACTTCACATCTCGCAACATATACATATCTATGTTATTCTTACAGACTTCACATCTCTCAACATATACATATCCATGTTATTCTTACAGACTTCACATCTCTCAACATATACATATCTATGTTATTCTTACAGACTGCACATCTCGCAACATATACATATCCATGTTATTCTTACAGACTGCACATCTCTCAACATATACATATCCATGTTATTCTTACAGACTGCACATCTCGCAACATATACATATCTATGTTATTCTTACAGACTTCACATCTCTCAACATATACATATCCATGTTATTCTTACAGACTTCACATCTCTCAACATATACATATCCATGTTATTCTTACAGACTGCACATCTCTCAACATATACATATCCATGTTATTCTTACAGACTGCACATCTCTTAACATATACATATCCATATTATTCTTACAGACTGCACATCTCTCAACATATACATATCCATGTTATTCTTACAGACTGCACATCTCTCAACATATACATATCCATGTTATTCTTACAGACTGCACATCTCTCAACATATACATATCCATGTTATTCTTACAGACTTCACATCTCTCAACATATACATATCCATGTTATTCTTACAGACTGCACATCTCTCAACATATACATATCCATGTTATTCTTACAGACTGCACATCTCGCAACATATACATATCCATGTTATTCTTACAGACTTCACATCTCTCAACATATACATATCCATGCTATTCTTACAGACTTCACATCTCTCAACATATACATATCTATGTTATTCTTACAGACTTCACATCTCTCAACATATACATATCCATGTTATTCTTACAGACTTCACATCTCGCAACATATACATATCCATGTTATTCTTACAGACTTCACATCTCTCAACATATACATATCCATGTTATTCTTACAGACTTCACATCTCTCAACATATACATATCTATGTTATTCTTACAGACTTCACATCTCTCAACATATACATATCTATGTTATTCTTACAGACTGCACATCTCTCAACGTATACATATCTATGTTATTCTTACAGACTGCACATCTCTCAACGTATACATATCCATGTTATTCTTACAGACTGCACATCTCTCAACATATACATATCTATGTTATTCTTACAGACTTCACATCTCTCAACATATACATATCTATGTTATTCTTACAGACTGCACATCTCTCAACATATACATATCTATGTTATTCTTACAGACTTCACATCTCTCAACATATACATATCCATGTTATTCTTACAGACTTCACATCTCTCAACATATACATATCCATGTTATTCTTACAGACTGCACATCTCTCAACATATACATATCTATGTTATTCTTACAGACTTCACATCTCTCAACATATACATATCTATGTTATTCTTACAGACTTCACATCTCTCAACGTATACATATCTATGTTATTCTTACAGACTGCACATCTCTCAACATATACATATCCATGTTATTCTTACAGACTTCACATCTCTCAACATATACATATCCATGTTATTCTTACAGACTGCACATCTCTCAACATATACATATCCATGTTATTCTTACAGACTGCACATCTCTCAACATATACATATCCATGTTATTCTTACAGACTTCACATCTCTCAACATATACATATCCATGTTATTCTTACAGACTTCACATCTCGCAACATATACATATCTATGTTATTCTTACAGACTTCACATCTCTCAACATATACATATCTATGTTATTCTTACAGACTGCACATCTCGCAACATATACTTATCTATGTTATTCTTACAGACTTCACATCTCTCAACATATACATATCCATGTTATTCTTACAGACTTCACATCTCGCAACATATACATATCCATGTTATTCTTACAGACTTCACATCTCTCAACATATACATATCTATGTTATTCTTACAGACTTCACATCTCTCAACATATACATATCCATGTTATTCTTACAGACTTCACATCTCGCAACATATACATATCCATGTTATTCTTACAGACTTCACATCTCTCAACATATACATATCCATGTTATTCTTACAGACTTCACATCTCTCAACATATACATATCTATGTTATTCTTACAGACTGCACATCTCTCAACGTATACATATCTATGTTATTCTTACAGACTGCACATCTCTCAACGTATACATATCTATGTTATTCTTACAGACTTCACATCTCTCAACATATACATATCTATGTTATTCTTACAGACTTCACATCTCTCAACGTATACATATCTATGTTATTCTTACAGACTGCACATCTCTCAACATATACATATCTATGTTATTCTTACAGACTTCACATCTCTCAACATATACATATCCATGTTATTCTTACAGACTGCACATCTCTCAACATATACATATCCATGTTATTCTTACAGACTGCACATCTCTCAACATATACATATCCATGTTATTCTTACAGACTGCACATCTCTCAACATATACATATCCATGTTATTCTTACAGACTGCACATCTCTCAACATATACATATCCATGTTATTCTTACAGACTTCACATCTCTCAACATATACATATCCATGTTATTCTTACAGACTTCACATCTCGCAACATATACATATCTATGTTATTCTTACAGACTGCACGTCTCTCAACATATACATATCCATGTTATTCTTACAGACTTCACATCTCTCAACATATACATATCTATGTTATTCTTACAGACTTCACATCTCTCAACATATACATATCTATGTTATTCTTACAGACTGCACATCTCTCAACATATACATATCCATGTTATTCTTACAGACTTCACATCTCTCAACATATACATATCTATGTTATTCTTACAGACTTCACATCTCTCAACATATACATATCTATGTTATTCTTACAGACTTCACATCTCTCAACATATACATATCTATGTTATTCTTACAGACTTCACATCTCGCAACATATACATATCTATGTTATTCTTACAGACTTCACATCTCTCAACATATACATATCTATGTTATTCTTACAGACTTCACATCTCTCAACATATACATATCTATGTTATTCTTACAGACTTCACATCTCGCAACATATACATATCTATGTTATTCTTACAGACTGCACATCTCGCAACATATACTTATCTATGTTATTCTTACAGACTTCACATCTCTCAACATATACATATCCATGTTATTCTTACAGACTTCACATCTCTCAACATATACATATCCATGTTATTCTTACAGACTGCACATCTCTCAACATATACATATCCATGTTATTCTTACAGACTTCACATCTCTCAACGTATACATATCTATGTTATTCTTACAGACTTCACATCTCTCAACGTATACATATCCATGTTATTCTTACAGACTTCACATCTCTCAACATATACATATCCATGTTATTCTTACAGACTTCACATCTCTCAACATATACATATCCATGTTATTCTTACAGACTTCACATCTCGCAACATATACATATCTATGTTATTCTTACAGACTGCACATCTCTCAACATATACATATCTATGTTATTCTTACAGACTTCACATCTCTCAACATATACATATCCATGTTATTCTTACAGACTTCACATCTCGCAACATATACATATCCATGTTATTCTTACAGACTTCACATCTCTCAACATATACATATCTATGTTATTCTTACAGACTTCACATCTCTCAACATATACATATCTATGTTATTCTTACAGACTTCACATCTCTCAACATATACATATCCATGTTATTCTTACAGACTGCACATCTCTCAACATATACATATCCATGTTATTCTTACAGACTGCACATCTCTCAACATATACATATCCATGTTATTCTTACAGACTGCACATCTCGCAACATATACATATCTATGTTATTCTTACAGACTGCACATCTCTCAACATATACATATCCATGTTATTCTTACAGACTGCACATCTCTCAACATATACATATCCATGTTATTCTTACAGACTGCACATCTCGCAACATATACTTATCTATGTTATTCTTACAGACTTCACATCTCTCAACATATACATATCTATGTTATTCTTACAGACTTCACAACTCTGAACATATACATATCCATGTTATTCTTACAGACTTCACATCTCTCAACATATACATATCTATGTTATTATTACAGACTTCACATCTCTCAACATATACATATCCATGTTATTCTTACAGACTTCACATCTCTCAACATATACATATCTATGTTATTCTTACAGACTTCACATCTCTCAACATATACATATCCATGTTATTCTTACAGACTTCACATCTCTCAACATATACATATCCATGTTATTCTTACAGACATCACATCTCTCAACATATACATATGTATGCTATTCTTACAGACTTCACATCTCTCAACATATACATATCTATGTTATTCTTACAGACTTCACATCTCTCAACATATACATATCCATGTTATTCTTACAGACTTCACATCTCTCAACATATACATATCCATGTTATTCTTACAGACTTCACATCTCTCAACGTATACATATCTATGTTATTCTTACAGACTTCACATCTCTCAACATATACATATCTATGTTATTCTTACAGACTTCACATCTCTCAACATATACATATCTATGCTATTCTTACAGACTTCACATCTCTCAACATATACATATCTATGCTATTCTTACAGACTTCACATCTCTCAACATATACATATCCATGTTATTCTTACAGACTTCACATCTCTCAACATATACATATCCATGTTATTCTTACAGACTTCACATCTCTCAACATATACATATCCATGTTATTCTTACAGACTTCACATCTCTCAACATATACATATCCATGTTATTCTTACAGACTTCACATCTCTCAACATATACATATCCATGTTATTCTTACAGACTTCACATCTCTCAACATATACATATCTATGTTATTCTTACAGACTTCACATCTCTCAGCATATACATATCTATGTTATTCTTACAGACTTCACATCTCGCAACATATACATATCTATGTTATTCTTACAGACTGCACATCTCGCAACATATACTTATCTATGTTATTCTTACAGACTTCACATCTCTCAACATATACATATCCATGTTATTCTTACAGACTTCACATCTCTCAACATATACATATCCATGTTATTCTTACAGACTGCACATCTCTCAACATATACATATCCATGTTATTCTTACAGACTTCACATCTCTCAACGTATACATATCTATGTTATTCTTACAGACTTCACATCTCTCAACATATACATATCCATGTTATTCTTACAGACTTCACATCTCTCAACATATACATATCCATGTTATTCTTACAGACTTCACATCTCTCAACATATACATATCCATGTTATTCTTACGGACTTCACATCTCGCAACATATACATATCTATGTTATTCTTACAGACTGCACATCTCTCAACATATACATATCTATGTTATTCTTACAGACTTCACATCTCGCAACATATACATATCTATGTTATTCTTACAGACTTCACATCTCTCAACATATACATATCCATGTTATTCTTACAGACTTCACATCTCTCAACATATACATATCCATGTTATTCTTACAGACTGCACATCTCGCAACATATACATATCTATGTTATTCTTACAGACTGCACATCTCTCAACATATACATATCCATGTTATTCTTACAGACTGCACATCTCTCAACATATACATATCCATGTTATTCTTACAGACTGCACATCTCTCAACATATACATATCCATGTTATTCTTACAGACTGCACATCTCGCAACATATACTTATCTATGTTATTCTTACAGACTTCACATCACTCAACATATACATATCTATGTTATTATTACAGACTTCACATCTCTCAACATATACATATCCATGTTATTCTTACAGACTTCACATCTCTCAACGTATACATATCTATGTTATTCTTACAGACTTCACATCTCTCAACGTATACATATCCATGTTATTCTTACAGACTTCACATCTCTCAACATATACATATCCATGTTATTCTTACAGACTTCACATCTCTCAACATATACATATCCATGTTATTCTTACAGACTTCACATCTCGCAACATATACATATCTATGTTATTCTTACAGACTGCACATCTCTCAACATATACATATCTATGTTATTCTTACAGACTTCACATCTCTCAACATATACATATCCATGTTATTCTTACAGACTTCACATCTCGCAACATATACATATCCATGTTATTCTTACAGACTTCACATCTCTCAACATATACATATCTATGTTATTCTTACAGACTTCACATCTCTCAACATATACATATCTATGTTATTCTTACAGACTTCACATCTCTCAACATATACATATCCATGTTATTCTTACAGACTGCACATCTCTCAACATATACATATCCATGTTATTCTTACAGACTGCACATCTCTCAACATATACATATCCATGTTATTCTTACAGACTGCACATCTCGCAACATATACATATCTATGTTATTCTTACAGACTGCACATCTCTCAACATATACATATCCATGTTATTCTTACAGACTGCACATCTCTCAACATATACATATCCATGTTATTCTTACAGACTGCACATCTCGCAACATATACTTATCTATGTTATTCTTACAGACTTCACATCTCTCAACATATACATATCTATGTTATTCTTACAGACTTCACAACTCTGAACATATACATATCCATGTTATTCTTACAGACTTCACATCTCTCAACATATACATATCCATGTTATTATTACAGACTTCACATCTCTCAACATATACATATCCATGTTATTCTTACAGACTTCACATCTCTCAACATATACATATCTATGTTATTCTTACAGACTTCACATCTCTCAACATATACATATCCATGTTATTCTTACAGACTTCACATCTCTCAACATATACATATCCATGTTATTCTTACAGACATCACATCTCTCAACATATACATATGTATGCTATTCTTACAGACTTCACATCTCTCAACATATACATATCTATGTTATTCTTACAGACTTCACATCTCTCAACATATACATATCCATGTTATTCTTACAGACTTCACATCTCTCAACATATACATATCCATGTTATTCTTACAGACTTCACATCTCTCAACGTATACATATCTATGTTATTCTTACAGACTTCACATCTCTCAACGTATACATATCTATGTTATTCTTACAGACTTCACATCTCTCAACATATACATATCTATGCTATTCTTACAGACTTCACATCTCTCAACATATACATATCTATGCTATTCTTACAGACTTCACATCTCTCAACATATACATATCCATGTTATTCTTACAGACTTCACATCTCTCAACATATACATATCCATGTTATTCTTACAGACTTCACATCTCTCAACATATACATATCCATGTTATTCTTACAGACTTCACATCTCTCAACATATACATATCCATGTTATTCTTACAGACTTCACATCTCTCAACATATACATATCCATGTTATTCTTACAGACTTCACATCTCTCAACATATACATATCTATGTTATTCTTACAGACTTCACATCTCTCAGCATATACATATCTATGTTATTCTTACAGACTTCACATCTCGCAACATATACATATCTATGTTATTCTTACAGACTTCACATCTCGCAACATATACATATCTATGTTATTCTTACAGACTTCACATCTCTCAACATATACATATCCATGTTATTCTTACAGACTTCACATCTCTCAACATATACATATCCATGTTATTCTTACAGACTGCACATCTCTCAACATATACATATCCATGTTATTCTTACAGACTTCACATCTCTCAACGTATACATATCTATGTTATTCTTACAGACTTCACATCTCTCAACATATACATATCCATGTTATTCTTACAGACTTCACATCTCTCAACATATACATATCCATGTTATTCTTACAGACTTCACATCTCTCAACATATACATATCCATGTTATTCTTACGGACTTCACATCTCGCAACATATACATATCTATGTTATTCTTACAGACTGCACATCTCTCAACATATACATATCTATGTTATTCTTACAGACTTCACATCTCTCAACATATACATATCTATGTTATTCTTACAGACTTCACATCTCTCAACATATACATATCCATGTTATTCTTACAGACTTCACATCTCTCAACATATACATATCCATGTTATTCTTACAGACTGCACATCTCGCAACATATACATATCTATGTTATTCTTACAGACTGCACATCTCTCAACATATACATATCCATGTTATTCTTACAGACTGCACATCTCTCAACATATACATATCCATGTTATTCTTACAGACTGCACATCTCTCAACATATACATATCCATGTTATTCTTACAGACTGCACATCTCGCAACATATACTTATCTATGTTATTCTTACAGACTTCACATCACTCAACATATACATATCTATGTTATTATTACAGACTTCACATCTCTCAACATATACATATCCATGTTATTCTTACAGACTTCACATCTCTCAACATATACATATCTATGTTATTCTTACAGACTTCACATCTCTCAACATATACATATCTATGTTATTCTTACAGACTTCACATCTCTCAACATATACATATCCATGTTATTCTTACAGACTTCACATCTCTCAACATATACATATCCATGTTATTCTTACAGACTTCACATCTCTCAACATATACATATCCATGTTATTCTTACAGACTTCACATCTCTCAACATATACATATCTATGCTATTCTTACAGACTTCACATCTCTCAACATATACATATCTATGTTATTCTTACAGACTTCACATCTCTCAAAATATACATATCCATGTTATTCTTACAGACTTCACATCTCTCAACGTATACATATCTATGTTATTCTTACAGACTTCACATCTCTCAACATATACATATCTATGTTATTCTTACAGACTTCACATCTCTCAACATATACATATCTATGCTATTCTTACAGACTTCACATCTCTCAACATATACATATCCATGTTATTCTTACAGACTTCACATCTCTCAACATATACATATCCATGTTATTCTTACAGACTTCACATCTCTCAACATATACATATCTATGTTATTCTTACAGACTTCACATCTCTCAACATATACATATCCATGTTATTCTTACAGACTTCACATCTCTCAACATATACATATCCATGTTATTCTTACAGACTTCACATCTCTCAACATATACAGATCCATGTTATTCTTACAGACTTCACATCTCTCAACATATACATATCCATGTTATTCTTACAGACTGCACATCTCTCAACATATACATATCCATGTTATTCTTACAGACTGCACATCTCTCAACATATACATATCCATGTTATTCTTACAGACTGCACATCTCTCAACATATACATATCCATGTTATTCTTACAGACTTCACATCTCTCAACGTATACATATCTATGTTATTCTTACAGACTTCACATCTCTCAACATATACATATCCATGTTATTCTTACAGACTTCACATCTCTCAACATATACATATCCATGTTATTCTTACAGACTTCACATCTCTCAACATATACATATCCATGTTATTCTTACAGACTTCACATCTCGCAACATATACATATCTATGTTATTCTTACAGACTGCACATCTCTCAACATATACATATCTATGTTATTCTTACAGACTTCACATCTCTCAACATATACATATCTATGTTATTCTTACAGACTTCACATCTCGCAACATATACATATCTATGTTATTCTTACAGACTTCACATCTCTCAACATATACATATCCATGTTATTCTTACAGACTTCACATCTCTCAACATATACATATCCATGTTATTCTTACAGACTGCACATCTCTCAACATATACATATCCATGTTATTCTTACAGACTTCACATCTCTCAACATATACATATCCATGTTATTCTTACAGACTGCACATCTCGCAACATATACATATCTATGTTATTCTTACAGACTGCACATCTCTCAACATATACATATCCATGTTATTCTTACAGACTGCACATCTCTCAACATATACATATCCATGTTATTCTTACAGACTGCACATCTCGCAACATATACTTATCTATGTTATTCTTACAGACTTCACATCACTCAACATATACATATCTATGTTATTCTTACAGACTTCACATCTCTGAACATATACATATCCATGTTATTATTACAGACTTCACATCTCTCAACATATACATATCCATGTTATTCTTACAGACTTCACATCTCTCAACATATACATATCTATGGTATTCTTACAGACTTCACATCTCTCAACATATACATATCCATGTTATTCTTACAGACTTCACATCTCTCAACATATACATATCCATGTTATTCTTACAGACTTCACATCTCTCAACATATACATATCTATGTTATTCTTACAGACTTCACATCTCTCAACATATACATATCTATGCTATTCTTACAGACTTCACATCTCTCAACATATACATATCTATGTTATTCTTACAGACTTCACATCTCTCAACATATACATATCCATGTTATTCTTACAGACTTCACATCTCTCAACGTATACATATCTATGTTATTCTTACAGACTTCACATCTCTCAACATATACATATCTATGTTATTCTTACAGACTTCACATCTCTCAACATATACATATCTATGCTATTCTTACAGACTTCACATCTCTCAACATATACATATCTATGCTATTCTTACAGACTTCACATCTCTCAACATATACATATCCATGTTATTCTTACAGACTTCACATCTCTCAACATATACATATCCATGTTATTCTTACAGACTTCACATCTCTCAACATATACATATCTATGTTATTCTTACAGACTTCACATCTCTCAACATATACATATCCATGTTATTCTTACAGACTTCACATCTCTCAACATATACATATCCATGTTATTCTTACAGACTTCACATCTCTCAACATATACATATCTATGTTATTCTTACAGACTTCACATCTCTCAACATATACATATCTATGTTATTCTTACAGACTTCACATCTCTCAACATATACATATCCATGTTATTCTTACAGACTTCACATCTCTCAACATATACATATCCATGTTATTCTTACAGACTTCACATCTCTCAGCGGATTAGCCATCAAATTTGATACCCGATATGGACGTCTCAAAATTCCATTTTCCAATGTTCCCTTTGTCAACGTGGGACGGGAGGGGAGGGAATGTCACCATGGCACTGGAAGATACAAGACAAAGGTATGCATTTATCAATGACCAGATGAGACACGTAGATGCGTAATCTAGAAGTGAAAAAATCACACAGGAAATAAAATTACGGTGTACATTCACGGACAATATTTCAGATGTTTGCGTACACATTGAAATGAAAAACTGTTTAACATTAACTTAAAAATAATGTTAAAGGTGTAAATATGTAGAACTTTATTTAAAACAGTTTATTTATGGTGTGAATATGAAGAACTTCCTTATTTAAAACAGTTCATCGATCTTTTTGAAATGTCTACTTTATGATTAAGGTTACTGCATTGTATCATTTTGAACTGACCAGTAAATTTCTGATGAATTACATCAATTTTACTCTCATATATTTTGGACTAAATGTACATTTACCGCCATAAATTCTGCGTTGAGTGTACATTTAGGCTACGTTTCCATAAGTCCATATCTGGGTCCATATCCGTGAAATTTCAATTTGGAAGCCCATTTTCATGCATCAGTTTCTGTGTATTAAATTTTGTGTTTCTCTTTGAATGTGGCTTGCAAAATTTTAGCATTAGACCAGCATACTCACTTTTAGCTCGACTTTTCGAAGAAAAAAAGTTGTGCTATTGTCGTCGCCCTGTTGTCTGTGTCTGCGTTAGTTAAGTTTGTTGGTTAAGTTGTTTGGTTAAGTTTGTCAGTTGAGTTTTTAGGTTAAGTTTTTTGTCCAAGTCCATTTCTCAGAAACTATGAAAAGTATCCATTTGAAACTTCAAATACTTCATCACTATCAAAAGGGTACTCCATCACGCCCTTTACCGGGATAATCCTAATGCAGTGCAGCGACCCTAACGCAGTGCCAATATGACGGGCACTGAGACAGAATGTGCTATTATTTTTTATGTTTTTATCATGTTGTTATATTTGTGTTAAGTATAAACTTAAATCTTTTAATAGTTATAGTGTCCAGTGGTTTATGTACTTAATATTTTGTTTGACAATCACTCTTATGACGCTTGAAGTCATTACAAAGTACCCGAAAAAGTCCTCATAAAGAACATTTTTATGTTTCTGACCCATTTTAAATATCTTAAATTGCATTAGTACCTTACTTGAAAACTATATTAGTTAAATGAACATCTCAAAGTTTAAAGTCGATGTTTGTAGCTAAAATATTGTCTTTATTCTGAAGTGGTTATGTGCTTGCAGATAATTTCTGACTGATGTAGGAAACTGTGATGGATAAGTGCGAACGTAAAAAGGGTAATTACCTAACAAACTTAAAAATAAGATATCTGTTCATCCTGTATGTATGAAATAATTTCTTTTAGTGTTGTTAATGTGCTTGTTCAATCATTTCCTCTAACCTGTCAGAGGATGTATCACAATATACACACTTAAACTTTGGAGGTTCAAACATATTCGCGAAAGGGTCACTTTGAATGCCTTCTATGCCTTTATATTTTTAAGGGGTCTTCACATTACCTGTTCCACTTTCATTATTTTGAACTATATATACAACATCATCTTTAATAATAAATGATTTTTTCTGTCTTTACAAATCGTTTGGCACTCTATAGAGATAGATTTTCGAGCGATACCCATATTTCCAACTATCTTTATCGGGCTTAAGCTCACGATTTTAACACAGGTTTTCATGGTAAAGTGTGTATTGGGTAAATACACGTTGACACTGGTGAACGAGCAAATTATGCAATACTATTGGAATGAAAATAGAAAAAATGTAGAGGCCCATTATAGTCGTTCAGCATACATGTATATTCATCATTTAAATAGAATATTAGTCGGTTAAGTGTTTATTCGTCAGGTTTTATCTGTTCCTAGTATACATTGCGTTCGGTTATTATCAACTAGAAATTAGGTTTTTATCAGTTTTCTCGCAGTCTGCACATTTGAACCAGTATTGTGTCCATATCCGATGGGATAACAACACAGTGTAAACGGGGTTTTGAAGCTGTATATGTTGGCCTCCAAACAGTGAAATAATATGGCAATTTAAAGCAACAAGTATTTTGTAAGATTTTTTATAAATATTTTAATTGAATATTTGGCCATGTTCCTCAGCATTCCATCTTACAACACAATAATTGGTAAATGTAACATTAGGTATATTGAATTAAATACTTATCTGATCAATGGCGACCAAAACATACCTGTACATAAGAAAACTATGCATAAAACAAAGTAGCACCGACTTTCCATCTGCCATTTTTGCACTGCATAAGGGTCGCTGCACTGCGTTAGGATTATCTTGGTGCAAGGCGTGTCCATTACAGCAAGGCAGGTAACCCTGTGATTTGTATTTCCAGAGTTATCTGCCCTTGTTTGGACTTACAATATAGCATATTTTGACATTTTTTTTGTAAATATAACATTTCTCAATAACTATGAAAGACATTAAATTCAAACTCAAGGTACTTGTTTATAGTGCTGACACAATTCTGCAGACAAGAGAATGTAACTCTTTCAAGGACTTTGCTTGAGTAATTGCCGTTTTCAACTTATACATTTCGCATTAGGTGAAATTTCACAATATCTATAAGAGGTATTGACTTGAAACTCAAAGTACTTGATCACAGTGATGAACTTGCTCAGCAGACAAGAGAAGGTCAGAGGAGGATTTTGGTGGAGCTATTGCCCTTTTCAGCTCACCTGAGAACAACGTGCTCATGGTGAGCTTTTGTGATCGCCTTTTGTCCGTCGATCATCGTTTACCTTGTGAACAATCTAGAGGCTTTATTTATTGGCCAATCTTCATGAAACTTGGTCAGAACATTTGTCCCAATGATATCTTGGCCGAGGTCGAAATTGGGTCATGTGGGATCAAAAACTAGGTCACTGTGCCAAATTGAAGAAAAAGCTTGTGAACCTTTTTTTGCCCAATCACATGTTTTTGCCCAATCAACATGAAACTTGCTCAGAACCTTTGTTCTAATGATATCTCGGCCGGGTTAGAAAATGGTTCCGGTCCGTTAAAAAACATGGCCACCAGGGGGTGGGGCAGTTTTCCTAATATGGCTATAGAAAAAGCTTGTGAACACTCTAGAAGTCACTTTTTTAGCACAATCAACATTAAACTTGTTCAGAACCTTTATTTTTATGATATCTTGGCTGAGTTTGAAAATGGTTCCGGTCAGTTGAAAAACATGGCCACCAGGGGTGGGGCAGTTTTTCTTATAAGGCTATAGGAAAAGCTTGTGAACACTCTAGAAGTCACATTTTTTGCCCAATCAGCATAAAACTTGCTTAGAACCTTTGTTCTTATGATATCTCTGCCGAGTTAAAAATTGGTTCCGGTCCATTGAAAAACGTGGCCGCCAGGGGGGGGGGGCAGTTTTCCTTATAAGTCTATAGAAAAGGCTTGTGAACACTCTAAAAGTCACATGTTTTGCCTAATCAACATGAGACTTTCTCTTGACCTTTGTTCTTAGGATATCTTGGCCGATCTCGACAATGGTTCCGGTCTGCAAATAAACATGGCCACCTGGGTGGGGGGCAGTTTTCCTAATTGGGCTATAGAAAAAGCTTGTGAACACTCTGGAGGTCACATTTTTTGCCCAATCAACATGAAACTTGCTCAGAACATTTGTTCATATGATATCTTGGCCAAGTAAAAAAATGGTTCTGGTCTGTTGTAAAACATGGCTGCTAGGGGATGGGTAAGGGGTTCAGTTTTCCTTATATGGATATATTAAAAATTTTAAAAAGCTTGTGAACACTCTAGAGGCCACATTTGTATCCCAGTCATCATGAGACTTTCCCAGAACATGTGTCCCAATGATATCTTGGACAAGTTCAAACCCAGGTCACAAATGGTAAAATGCTAGTTTACCAGGCCAAATTGAAAAAAACAAGCTTGTGAACAATCCAGTGGCCACCTTTTTAGCTGAATCTTTGTGTAACTTGCTCAGAACAGTTTAATTTCTTAGTTCCTCTGGTGAGCGACTTAAGGCCTTATGGCCCTCTTGTTTCAACTAAGATTTATTTGCATTAGGTCAAATTTGCCTTACATTTGACAGCATTTATTCAAAGCCAATATATTTATTTCAATATATGACCATTTAACCGAATCCAACACAGGGTTTCCCGAAGGATTTCTTGATTGCATGTCGGCAACCCGGACACACCCCCACCCCCCCAGCTCCCAGAAATTGGCTTCAACGATCGACCTTACCTCCCCGAAATTGGCTGCACCGCTCTAATCCAACTCCCCAAAATCGACTGCGTCACGCGACCCCGCCTTTCCGAAAGCGGCTACGACTTTTGAAATCCCGACGGCCATCAAATCGGCTGTATCGTTTTAACTACCACCCTTTATCGCTTAAACTACCACCCTTTATCGCTTAAACTACCTAGCCTATTGCTCGACCAGCACCTCTCTTTCTTAATCTTTAATTTGGGAATTCTTACTTTTATAAAACTGAAACTATTAAAAATATTTTGCCTACTTAAATCGCAACTACTGCGGTTTTCTTAATTGAATAAAAACGTGTTGACCTAACTCCTTTGGAGGCAGTGTACATCATATTACTAGTCTGCATTTTTTATGGAATAAATTTTCAATCATACATAGTTTTCAGATTCGTTGAAAAGCCTAGTTTTTTCCGCCATAAAATTATCTTATGACCGCAAGTTTTTTTTTCAAAAACTTTTTTATTTCATTAATTGTTTTCGGATGCAAAATAAATCAATAATTAATATCAGTTATACTACATGTGGACATTTAAAGCCGAAACAAATCACCCTTTTTTTTTTAATTCTTGACTATGCGGTTCTTAATCGACATAAAATACGGGCTTGTATCTCCATGTAAAATGCGTGTTTTGCTACAAAAGCGCGCGAAAATTGCCATGCACAAGGTCACGGAAGCCTCATGAAAAACGAGCTTGTACTGGACACGTGCTTAATTGCACTGTTGATGAGAACAATGTTTGACGACATTAAATTGTGTTTTAAAATGAGGCTCTATGTTACATTATTCGTGTCCATATTTTTGATTGTCAAATTGTGAAATGGATAAGGAAATTACCGGGATAAAATCAAACGTTAAATATAATAATCAAATGTTTTGAAATGCCTGTTCACTTTTCACGTTAACACTAGTGTTTGTTGTCAAACAAGTTTTTAGTTGTTAGTAAGGTATAAACGCCGCCCTAAAAATCGCCGTATTTGATTGGCTAATCAGATCGTTGTGGGCGGAACTACGCAGTTCAGTCACTTGTCAATAACACTGTTGGAAGCGAGACCTTATCGATCAATATGGCGTCCGTTTGTGACCCTGTGATTAAAGATTGGTGTAACAGATAAAGGGATTAAGGGTTGTTGCTTTGAAAATTAAAGCATGTCGGCGTTATTTAAGCATGTCGGCAAATGACTTTATGCTTTGAAGGCATGACGGGCCTGACAAGCGAAACAGGCCTGCGGGAAACCCTGCAACATATGCTGTATATACCTGTAATCGATCTTTTGCTCTCGTTTTACAGTACCCTTTGGGACCCAATGACCCTAATAGAAAGAAAAGAAGATTACGACCGCTCAAAAAAGTGGGCTGCCCAGCCACCCTCAGAATTAAAACAGTCATTTATCTTCCAAGATTCAAGGTACGGTGCATGTCTTGTTCTCATTCATTTTAATTTATTGAAAGGGCTAATTCTGTGATTATCAGATAATGAATAAAACAATTTAGTGATGGCAACAAATATTCAAATATTCCAATAATGAAAACTATTAGAATATTATTTATGTAATTGAATACTTAACTGTTTATTAATTTAATTTTAATAAGCATATTAAATACAGCATATGTCAATGTCAGTCACATAGCTTCGTGTCACCTTAGCTTTTCCAGTAAACAGGATATGTGTCAAATTCTGCCTATTACTCTATTGTTATGTAGACGATAGTTTGTTGTGATTGCCAGTCCGATTATATCGACCACGGTCTCTTATCAGTTCACAGGTTCACTTATACGGGAAGTAGGAGATTAAAGGGTGTTCGAGGTGCTAATTGGTGTTATTGCGTATGTTTGCACATATACTCTGAAAAAACATGTCACCTTCTTAGTTATGTCGTGGAAACGGACAGCAAAGATTTGCATGTGCTAAATAAATGGTTTGAATTATTTCCCATTAAATGAAATTGCAAAATCGCAAAATAGTTCTAATATGTAGATTAAAGTCAATGTATTTGCCGCATTTTACTCATCATGCGTTGGTGGTGGCTTTAAACAACACAATTAAGTCATTTTAGTAATATATTTCGAACAGTTAACCAGTACTGCATCCCATGATCAAGTATTCAAATAATATTTGAATATTCGAATACTTCATCAATTGAATATTTGAATGTCATTTTTGGTATTCGTTGCCATCCCTAAAAAAATGAATGTTGTCAAAAGAAAATTATGTTTGGCTACAATTTTTTCTGTATGATTCCCGATAGAATACTCATTATGAGTAGCATTTTCCAATAGTAGGGTAAGATTTTATCAAGAAAATGTTAAGCCAGTGTGAGACCTAATTAAACACATAATTTTAATCTGTTTAGCTGTAACTGTGTTTTGAGTAGCATTCAGGGACCAGTGATCTTTCTCATTTTTCAACAAATGTATGACTTAATTAGCGATCTGTTGGGTGTTTATCCTAAAATGGAGACATTATATCGCCGATAATACACCATATCAACCGCGATATCCGGGTTGATAATAATCTTACATAGGAATGATTGTCCGGGCTGTCAAAATATTGTAGGAACCAATGTCCGGGGTGTCAAAATTATTTAGGAACAAGTGTCCGGGGGTGTCATTATCACGCAGGAACCATTGTCCGCTTATGTAAAAAATAGAGTAGGAACGAATGTCCGGATACCTTCTCTGCTGTTTGTCACCAAATTAGCCTCAACGAAACACGGTCGTTTTCGTATTTTCAGGTTTCTGATCCAGTCACCAATCATAAACGCAAAATGGCCGTGAAGGAAATGCGCAGTCAGGAGGTTCGACCGGAAGACAAGCAAATGAAGGTTTTTGTAATGTTCTGTGGCAAACACCAAAATCATCCCGGGTTGCAGGTACAATATCATTGTTCACAATAACATTCTATTATCTGAAATTTGAAACATAGAATGGAGCCATTATGAACCTTCTCGCATATAACTGACCAATATTAAGCTGTTTAAGTTAGTTTAATTTAGATAGTACTGATGATATTGTTTGCATTTGTATGCTCCCACCATTGGAAAAATGATGAAGGGGCATTAAGTGTTACCCTTGTCCGTGCGTGCGTGAACTCATTAATTTCTGGATGGATTGTGAAATTATATGGCAGAAATGTTCACCATCATGGGACGATGTGTCGCGTGCAAGATCCAGGTCCTTACCTCCAAGGTCAAGGTCACACTTGGAGGTCTAAGGTAAACAATTGGGTCTGTTTTTTGTGTATGGTCAATAATTCTGTCATTTGTTGATGGATTTCTGGATGGATTTTGAAATTACTTGGCAGAAATGTTCACCATCATGAGACAATGGGTTGCGTGCAAGATGCAGGTCACTACATCCAAGGTCAAGGTCACACTTAGAGGTCAAAGGTCAAAAATGGGGTGTTTTTTGTGTGTCCTGTCAATAACTCTGCCATTTCTTCATTAATTGTGAAATTACTTGGTAGAAATGTTCACCATCATGAGGCGATGTGTCATGCGCAAGACCCAGGTCTGTACCTCTAAGGTCAAGGTCACACTTAAAGTTTAAAGGTCAAAAATGGGATCTTTTTCATGTCCGGTCTATAACTCTGTCATTTCTGGAAGGATTTTGAAATTACTTGGTAAAAATGTTCACAATTATGAGACATGTGTCATGCCAAGATCCCGATCCGTAGCTCCAAGGTCAATGTCGCACTCTGTTGAATAGTTTCCATCCATTGTTCTGCATGCCAAGACCCCGATCCGTAGCTCCAAGGTCAATGTCGCACTCTGTGAATAGTTTCCATCCATTTTTCTGCATGCCAAGACCCCGATCCGTAGCTCCAAGGTCAATGTCGCACTCTGTGAATAGTTTCCATCCATTGTTCTGCATGCCAAGACCCCGATCCGTAGCTCCAAGGTCAATGTCGCACTCTGTGAATAGTTTCCATCCATTGTTCTGCATGCCAAGACCCCGATCCGTAGCTCCAAGGTCAATGTCGCACTCTGTGAATAGTTTCCATCCATTGTTCTGCATGCCAAGACCCCGATCCGTAGCTCCAAGGTCAATGTCGCACTCTGTGAATAGTTTCCATCCATTGTTCTGCATGCCAAGACCCCGATCCGTAGCTCCAAGGTTAATGTCGCACTCTGTGAATAGTTTCCATCCATTGTTCTGCATGCCAAGATCCCGATCCGTCGCTCCAAGGTCAATGTCGCACTCTGTGAATAGTTTCCATCCATTGTTCTGCATGCCAAGACCCCGATCCGTAGCTCCAAGGTCAATGTCGCACTCTGTGAATAGTTTCCATCCATTGTTCTGCATGCCAAGACCCCGATCCGTAGCTCCGAGGTCAATGTCGCACTCTGTGAATAGTTTCCATCCATTGTTCTGCATGCCAAGATCCCGATCCGTAGCTCCAAGGTCAATGTCTCACTCTGTGAATAGTTTCCATCCATTGTTCTGCGACCCCGATCCGTAGCTCCAAGGTCAATGTCGCACTCTGGGAATAGTTTCCATCCATTGTTCTGCATGCCAAGACCCCGATCCGTAGCTCCGAGGTCAATGTCGCACTCTGTGAATAGTTTCCATCCATTGTTCTGCGACCCCGATCCGTAGCTCCAAGGTCAATGTCGCACTCTGTGAATAGTTTCTATCCATTGTTCTGCATGCCAAGACCCCGATCCGTAGCTCCAAGGTCAATGTCGCACTCTGTGAATAGTTTCCATCCATTGTTCTGCATGCCAAGACCCCGATCCGTAGCTCCAAGGTCAATGTCGCACTCTGTGAATAGTTTCCATCCATTGTTCTGCATGCACATTTATTTCAGCTTTACTAAATACACTCACTTGTAATGAACATTAAATTTTAACTGCTACTACATTTATGTTACCAGTCCCAATCAGCAGGGGCATTCAGGTCCTATGGGCACATTTCTAGTTGTATTACTCTTTCTTAAAACTGTTTATGTTTTCTATAGTTGTCAATGTTCGGAAAGCTGTGCATGCATGAAAATGGTCCTATTTTATTGTGAAAATTTTGTCAATACATGCAAGTATACAGTTTTGTGATCAAGTCAGTTTTTAAGGCAGTCATGTTTGCAGATGAATAGATTCTGCTGAAATAATTACTTGGCAAAAGCTTTTTGTTAAATCAAGGAGGTAGAAAGTCTTTCATCATTTAAAAGCACTAGAAAATAATATATTTTATAAAACTTATGAAGTCTTTTTTTGCAAATTTTACAAGTTCTTCACCTTTATTAACTCAGATTCACAGAGCATTTAACAATATGCAGAAACATCATTGCTCCGACTTCGGCAGGGATTTCAATATTTTTGAAAACCAGGAGTCAGATGACCCTTAGCTTGAAATGTTGAGGAGTCAAATTGAACATTTCAGGGGTCAAACTGAACATTTCAGGGGTCAAACTGAATATTTCAGGGGTCAAAGTGAACATTTCAGGGGTCAAACTGAACATTTCAGGGGTCAAAGAGTTATTTTGTTTCTGCATATTTGTGAAATGCTCTGGGAATGTTGCCTTGTATTTATAAAGATTAAGAACTCTGCCAAAAAACACCATTAGTATGGTAAAAACACCATCAGTATGGTAAAAACACCATCAGTATGGTAAAAAATACTATGTTCACGTACTTTTGAAGTTGGCTAATGGTTAACAATTGCATCAAAATGATACAGGGCAGATTATTTGCTTGAGTCCAAAATGAGTTAATTGCAATTTGCTTGCATAAAAAAATCATGATTTTGTGTCTTTTGAAATCCCTGCTTCAGTATTTTGACTCCTGGAATTTTCATTTTGACCTTGAAATTTCAAGCCAGGGATCATGTGACTTGTGTTTTTCATAATCTACCTTAATTATGCCCCCCTTCGAAGAAGTGGGGGTATCTTGCTTCGCACCTGTATGTCGGTCGGTAGGTCGGTCGGTCGGATGGTCGGTCTGTCGGTCGGATAGTCTGTCTGTCCGTAGACCATTTCGTTTCCGCACGATATCTAGAGAACGCTTTGACCTACGATCATGAAAGTTGGTATGCTGGTAACTTGGGAGGAAAGGAAGACGCCTGTACACTTAGAGGTCAAAGGTCAAGGTCACCATTGCTAAAAATAGAAAAACGGTTTCCGCTCAATAATTTGAGAATGCATCGAGATATTTTAATGAAACTTTATACGTAGATACCTTATATCGAGACCTCGCTAGGGATTGCATATGGGTTGGGTGGGGTCAAGGTCACCGTTGCTAAAATTAGAAAAACGGTTTCCACTCAGTAACTTGAGAACGCATCAAGATATTTTAATGAAACTTCATACATAGATACCTTATATTGAGACCTCTCTTGGGATTTCATATGGGGTGGGTGGGGTCAAGGTCAATGTCACCATTACTAAAAATGGAAAAACGGTTTCCGCTCAATAACTTGAGAATGAAACAAAAAAAATTAAATTGCCCCAGAATGTGTTCCAATATTTAAAATCATCAATTGCTGTACAAAACCATTATATTCATAAGGTTAATTTGTGTAATGGGTATGAATACTAATCCCCATAAAACGGGCATATCACAGTGGATAGCTGTATAGATCTTTGACCTAGGAAGTAAATTATGACACTGGGACACATTGATGGGGTCAGCTACCGAGATTTTGATATATGAGAGTGCGCATTCACAACTTTCACAGTTCGCTCATACAGTGCAGTTTATCAGTGCTGATAAATAACAGTTAGATGGCGAATTGAAAATGCCGACTTTATGGAAAAGTACACTAAAAAAATTGCCAATTTGGAAAACATTGTCCCAAAAGTTAGAAACAGGGAATAATCAACTTTTCAAAGTGTCACAAATTATTTATTTTTTTATCGGATTTAAAGGCTGTCCCAAAATTTAGAGTGTCCCAACATAAAGGGTAATTAAAATCTCGGGGCTTGTTTTTACAGCCCTGGTCACTAAAAACCTTAAGACTTCTGTTTTCCTTTCTCTCAGTACACCGCCGCATCACTAAATCCTGACGGTGTAGATGAGTCTGTACCAAGGCCCATTAGTGAAGAAATTGTACCTACAGACGGCAGTATTGAAACGTAAGTGAAATGTGATTCATCATACTGGTCATGGACGTAATTCTGGCCTGTACGTAAATATTCGGCCACCCTTCAAAAAGCGTTTTTGCGATAGAAATTTATATTGTTTTAAAACAATTAGCAAAGGAACTTTCTATAGCAGCAGACTTCTACAGATTTCTCGAATCCAGTAAGTATATCGTTATTTACTTTTGAATTGAATTCTCAGTATCATAACAGGAAATATTGAGTCACGTGGGGAAACTGACGTCATCATACGCACGCACCGAAAATATGGTGTTGCATGATTACAGATTGAAGTATATTATTTCTTCTAACCGTTAACAAATTTTCACAAGCAAATTTGACGAAATAGGAAACACCCGCTTCTGTTTAAAAGATCACATCACTATTTTGCCAAGACATGTTTTTTCTTTAAATTCTCAGATTTTCTTACAATTCTCGCTGAATTTAATACCAATATCATCGTAAACTCTAGGTAGCCCCAGTAAGTTTATGTTGTAGCCTTCTTCAGCGAAGGAGTTACACAAGGTACCGAGAATATTCAGCCCGTAGATTTTTCCGGTCCCAGCTCTAGTTAGCAATTCAGTAGAAAAATCTTTGACAATTCGGCCTTCAAACTTATCAATCCGTATCATAAATAATGTGTTTGTGATATTTCAGAAATGTATATTCATATTAATAATTGAGGGCTGAGCATGAAACTATTGTATCTGATATAGAAATGTTAAGCAGATAAAATAGTTTCACGCTCAACCCTCGTAATATGTATATTTAATTGAATAATGTATTCTCTATTTTATTCATATCAATTATAACTGTTTACTTACTAACATAAATCGCACACACCCGCACAGGTGAAAATTAACAGCTATACACTAATATTTTCAAATTGGATTATCTCCCTTGAATAGAATTAAAGGAAGTTTAAAGTTATTTATAGCTCACGTCACCCTTTGCTTCAGATTTTAAAAAGCTGTTTACTTTATTTTTGACATAAAAATGACTTTTAAACAAAACACAAACACAATATAAACAAGCACAAGAATGACACGAAACCATTTGCAGTTCATGCCAACATTGGTTTAAATTATACAGAATTAAAGGGGAGGGGGGGGTACCGGTGAAAGAAAGTCGTTTTGGTAGGATATTTTAGTCAAAATTTAAAACTATTTTGTTATTAACATTGCCGAGGATACTAAAAAGTGGCCGATTTTTTACGTACATTTGAGCTAGGAAAATGGACATTGTATACGTTGTTTATTTCCGTTTATTTAGTTTGCTTACACTCGTCCATTCTGATTTAAACTTGTTATATGAGTTTTGAAACCAGGAATAGATGAGTTTTGAACCCAGGATTATATGAGTTTTGAACCCAGGATTATATGAGTTTTGAAACCAGGATTATATGAGTTTTGAAACCAGGATTATATGAGTTTTGAACCCAGGATTATATGAGTTTTGAAACCAGGATTATATGAGTTTTGAACCCAGGATTATATGAGTTTTGAACCCAGGATTATATGAGTTTTGAAACCAGGATTATATGAGTTTTGAACCCAGGATTATTGATGTGAAGTTTACTATTGAGATTTCAAACAAATGACCCCCAAAGTGGCCGGAATTACGTTCATGACCAGTAGCCATCAAAAAGTACCGCAATCTGCAACATGAAACTGAGCAGAAATATCAGGCTTTCTATTGGTCCCTACTTTTCCTACTTTTTTTTTTATCTGAGCCCTACTTTGCCCTACTTTTTTTCAAAACAGCCCTATTATCCCTACTTTTCCATTTCAAAATAAAAATGAAAGTTTAAGTTTAATGCAAAATGATACTTGGATATGATCTTTTAGTTGTACTTTCAGTTCATTGTGATCAGTAGTTCAGGTGTGTTCATGTGGTTGCACTGGTGAAGTCCATTCTTGAAAGCAGCCAGGTGCCTTGGTCAGTCTGTCAGCATCACCATGGCCAACAGGTAAATATTTGCTGAGTTATAGCTCTTATATCCTGCCTAGTAAATGTATGCATTATTTGGTATGTACACTGCCTAGTGCTTATTAAAATGATACTTCTAATGATTTCTCAGTGATGCATTAGCCGAGGAAGGTCCAATAGTGTAAGTTTTAATTTTCTTTAAAGCTAGATGTTCTTGGAAAAAATCTCTTTGTTCATGCTATTGAAAAGGAGTATATATTTTTGTTTGTTGCTTAGTTATGTCTCTATAACAAATTTTGCTTGCCCAACAAACGGTACATGGCTTGATAATATACCGATCGGGGATTTGCCACAAATAGTTGAAACTCCTCCCCAGCTATTGTTAAAGGATTAATTTCCATTCATCGAAAATCACAAACATTACCACGTGCTCATTTGAATATCACAAACATTATGCACTTGCTCTTTTGTATGAAATAGTTCAACCGCTAAACACGTGATATCCAAGTGCGATGATTGGATAATATTGCAGATTAATTCGAATATGTTTGACATTTGTGGAAGCGTCTATTGACAGTTGGGGTGTAAGTTTACTGGAAACCGATATGAGTATTGTAATGTAATGTAAGCATGGGCAACTGTGGGTTTTGAAACACTGCATTGACCAACGGCTCCTATGTCTTTTTCTTAATGAGATGTATTGCATGTTAGCAGTGCTTTTATTCTAGTTACTATTAGCATGACAAACCAATTTCAAAGGCAAGTTGTGAAATACATGAAATGTCACCTACCTGCTTATTCATTTTCTTAGAGATGGTTGTGTCTTTTGTCAAAAGAACTGCATATTATATTTTATTTCATAAAAGACAGGTTTTTCACTGTTAAAAAGTGGTTCACATTGACACTATTAAACAACCATCGGATAACTAAGGGCAATTCCAGAATTAATAGGATGGAATGGGGAAGGCACTTTTTTTGGAGACCCACCACCCATAATGATGAGTTAAGTGCCATACACACCACCAATTTTGATGATATTTCTTGAAATTCAACCACCTGCAATTACGAATTTTACTGTTAGCCCCATACCGCATCTTTATTTTTAACCCATCTTGATTTTTTAATAGCGCCATACCCCATCTTGATTGTATTTTCAATATTCATTTATTTGCTTTGTCAAGTTATTAGCTAATTATAAGCAATAGTTGAATTTTAGTTTTTTTAAATTAATCAAATGATAATACTAGACAAAAATCATTGACGATGACACATATGGACGGTTTATAACTGGTTACAATTATGATTTTGTACAAAATGTGTACTGTAGGCTAGATGGTTTTCTGTTAATTAATTAATATAGGTCTACTGTCTAGGAAACCCCCATAATTAATTAATATGGGTCTGGGAAAACCCTATCACACCATATTGATTAATTTTAGTGTAAGAGACAACCACCAATAATTATGATTTCAGTGCGTACCCCACCATGCATAAGAGTGAATTTCGGGTGCCTCCCCCCCCCATGCATAAGAGTGAATTTCGGGTGCCTCCCCCCCCCCCCCGCCAAACACTTATTTCTAGAATCGCCCGAACTAACCTGCCTGGGCTTTGTTCCCAGCTAGAATATATTACATTACTAACCTGAATGTTGTTACGACTTTTGGCTAGTTATGTGTTGATTAGATATATTCTTGGTGTAACTGCCATGTTCATTGTTCTATATTGCGTAATGAATTTTTATTAATTGAGACAATAAAAACAATTTCAGGTTCCTGTCTTTCAAGCATGGAAAGAACTAGTGACGCACACACTCTGATGTGATCTTGCTGTAAATATATCATGGTAACATTGAACTAATAAGGTAAGAAATTCCTACGTTATCCCTACTTTTTAAGGTCAGAAATTCCTATTTTGCCCTACTTTTAAAATATAAAATGCCCTACTTTTGCCCTGCTTTTTTTTTGAAGAGGCAGTAGAAAGCCTGAAATGTGTATCCTCATGTAATGTTGTGGGATTGTAATGATAAGAGCTGCAACGATTCTTTCTCAATGCATTGATAAAGGGATTGTTAATGACCCAGTTTGATTGTCGATACTAAACCAACAGATTTCACAGATTTCAGTTTGATTCTCTTTTATATTTGTAGATGATTTTTGTCATACAATTCTTAATTAAAATTGTTATGTTTGTGAAGATTAATCATGTACAGTGATCACTGCACCATGCTTGCTGTTATATTGAACTAGTTGCGAAAGATTCTCACCAATGAATAGTAATCATAGTATGTTTATCATATCAATGCCTGAACAATTTTATATGAGGCGTGTCGTAGGAAAACCGAGCTTAATTCATGTGCGTAAAGTGTCGTCTCGGATTAGCCTGTGCAGTCCGCACAGGCTAATCCGGGACAACACTTTCTGCCTACAGTGGATTTATGTTCAGAAGAGACTTCCTAGAAACAGAAAATACCATAAAAGCGGAAAGTGGACTGCACAGGCTGATCAAGGATGACACTTGACGCAGATGCATTAAGCCCGGGTTTTCCCACAACACGCCTCATATGTTCTGTTTATACCACAGTCTACTCGTCGTCCTGTCTTACATGACCATATTAACTGAGTGTTTAATTTTTAATATGCAATCTGGTTAAGAACAATGTAAGTAGCCCTAGTAGCCAATAGTCATGCACTATAGTCTTTGTAACTTTAAATTTTGTTTAATTGAAGTTCACAACTGTTATTTTTTCATTGGTTTTATTTATATAGTTGTATTTCATTGAAAGCACATATGTTGACATTAACCAATACAATGGCATTAATAATACAAAATAAAAATCTGTATTATATTGCAAGTCATGACTCACAAATACGCAAAAACAAGTCTGTAAAAAGGAAACATGAATAGAAATATTCAACCAAATGATATTTGAAATTGAAATTTAATCGAGCAATGGTTAAATCATTGCAGCTCTAATTCTATTTAATTTATATTTGCTTTGAGTGAAAAAATATGTTTTATTTTGTTTTTTATCCCACTTCCCAGTAAAAAAAGTGAAATTACCAATTTATTTCACTGATATTTCCCTATAAACCACCAGAATGCATAAAATAAAATGATTTCTCAGTTGTTTCATTGTTCATGTTATTTCAGTTGGTTGAAGTCGTGTAAATTTAGTAAGCATGTGAAACAGTTCCATGAAAGAGATTACTTCTACACACGGCAACTCGGATACGTCACCTTGGATGTGAGCATTCTTCTTTACATGTTAAATCAGTGTTTTTATTTCCCAGCCCTTGGAGCCATTGACCGATCGATGCAATTTGATTGACAATGCGTTCATCCATTGACTGATCAACGCAATTTGATTGACTATGCGTTCAGCAATTGACCGATCAACGCAATTTGATTGACAATGGGTTCAGCCATTTGAAAAGCCAGAACTCCCTTGTTGAGGGAGATGTCTTATAAAAACATTTGTACACTTTAAATGAGGTGCGTCGTGGGAAAACCAGTCTTAATGCATGTGCATAAAGTGCCATCCCGGATTAGCCTGTGCAGTCAGCACAGGCTAATCCAGGACAGCACTTTCCGCCTTCTGTGGATTTATTTTTAGAAGAGACTTCCTTGAAACAGGAAATACCATAAAAGCGGAAAGTTCCGTCCCGGATTAGCCTGTGCAGACTGTACAGGCTAATCTGGGACGACGTTTTATGCACCTGCATTAAGTCCGGTTTTCCCACGACGCGCTGCAAATGGTGTTTGTTGGAGTTTGACCTGAAAAGGCGTGGTTATAGATACAATAGAAATCGGTCAATTGTGGCAAGGTCCATGGGTAGCAGAAGCCATGTTTTATAGAAAAATTACTAAAAAAATTAAACGTTTTAGAAAACTAAGATTTATCAATATTGGTTTCCTATTAAACCAATCAATACATCAAGGCTGATATTTGGAGATTTTGTTGGGGAAAATATATACTCCAGAGCTGGGGGATTGGGACCATATTTTGGCTACAAAATGGCTTTAAAAACCATTGTTAAATTCTGTGATTTACAAATTACGAATTTTAAAAATTATGGAACCCAAAGCCTCAAAGCGCTCAGCGAGCTATTGGTATAGACGGACTATTCTGCGTCATCCGTAATTTGTCAACAGTTGGCTTGTGGTCATCATAGAGACTTTTTTTATGGTGCTTCTGTGCTATTCATGTTGTGTTTGTCATGGTTACAACTGATTTGACTGTACATGCTTCTGCATTGCACCTGTCGATTGCTGGGTGAACAACAGAAGTAGGCCGGATATGAATCTGTATTGCACATCAGACCTGTTGATAGCCGGGTCAACAACAGAAGTAGTCTGGAAATGGCTGTCCGGCTAGCGCAGTGGTTGGTACTCGCGCTTCTCACCTAGGCGGCCCGGGTTCGCTTCCCACTCCGGCGCATGTGAGTTTGGTTGGTGGTCACCATACCGGACAGGTGGGGTTTCCTCTGGGTACTCCGGCTTCCCCCCACAGCACAAGACCACACCAAAACTAATTATCTTTCAGTAAAAAATAAATAACTGGAAATTGCAAAATTCGTCCCAGCTTTCATGAGTCTCTAGTAAATTAATTAGGTAGGAGTGCCGGGACACACTCCGGGTCCTCACATAATGCAGCCTCAGGCGCGGAAGGACCTCAAAAACTTTGAAATACACGCACACACGAAGTAGTCTGGACTTGTATTGTGCCCGTTGATTGCCAGGTTATGACAGAAGTAGGCTGGCTGACATGGGTCAATGTGTAGGCGATCAGATATCAGAACTGATGTCTGTTATTGCCTGTACTCAGGTGAGGGCTTTGGGCCATCATGACCCTCATATATAATTAATTCTTTAATATACTAGTAGTCTACAGATTACCTTTGTAGCATAATGCCTGTGTAATATAGTGAAAAAGAGCTTTTTTAAAAGCAAATATTCAGTCAGATAATGTTACTGATCTCAGCTATGTCTACACTGTTGCTTTACTCAAACAATAACCATATCAGCAATATAAAAAATATTCATAAGAATTTGTTACTGATGATAATGATGATGATGACGGTGATGAAGATGGTGACGATTAATTATTATGGCAGTTGTGGTGTAGGTAGAAATGATGATCATTATCATCATAATAATGTTGTTACTGTTTGTGCTACTACTACTACTACTGCTGCTACTACTACTACTACAACTACTACTACTGCAGCTGCTACTGCTGTTGCTGCTCCTTTTTCTATGAATTATATACAGTACTGTAGCTCAGACACATTAACCGGATATTGACCTTTATGCATTGATATATTACAAATCCATTATATGTCAGTTTCTGTACTGGAATCAAGTAAAATCAGGATTCCTACGGATCTGAAAAAGTCCTGGAAAATGGGCTTTGTCTGGAAAAATAATGGAATCTTTATAATTTGGATTTTATCATGGAAAAATCATGGAATTTTCAAAATGTGTTATGGAAAGTTGCAAATTATCCTTGAATATGCCTGTAAGTGCATAAAAATGATTAAGTCCATTGAAACATAATAAATAAACAAGTAAAGAGCGTACTGATGGACAGACATGTATTGCAGCGCTACAAGCAATTCTATTCTACAGGGTTAATCAACCTAGATAAATTATTTTATTTTGTAGATCAAATAAAATGTGGACGTCAGTGGACTATTTGGACTGATGTATGTTGGGAGTATCAATATTGGAAATAATTCAAGCATGTTTCTTGCCTTCTAGGGTTTCCCAGAATTATGTAGACTTTCGTTGTAATTTTCAGATGACAGGTGATAAAGACACACAAATTTGTCAGGAGCTAAATGCATCTTTATTACATACAACAAATTTCAAATTACAAATTAAGGTATCTGGATTGGGCCTGTGTACACATGACATACACAACAGATAGTGTATGTGGGGGAAGCTCATCACCATGTCATAGCGTCAGCCAAAGTTTCTCAATGTTTCAGTCTGACGGTGTGGTTCAACCTTTTCTCAACATATTCCCAATCACTGTCAATA
>CM051033.1:20598718-20726218 GCA_027627225.1 Congeria kusceri | reverse complement strand
TAGTAGTAGTAGTGGTAGTAGTAGTAGTAGTAGTAGTAGTAGTAGTGGTAGTAGTGGTAGTAGTAGTAGTGGGGTAGTAGTAGTGGTAGTAGTAGTAGTAGTAGTAGTGGTAGTAGTAGTAGTGGGGTAGTAGTAGTAGTAGTAGTAGTAGTAGTAGTAGTAGTAGTGGTAGTGGTAGTAGTGGTAGTAGTAGTAGTGGTAGTAGTAGTAGTAGTAGTGGTAGTGGTAGTAGTAGTAGTGGTAGTAGTGGTAGTAGTAGTAGTGGTAGTAGTAGTAGTGGTAGTAGTAGTGGTAGTAGTAGTAGTGGTAGTAGTGGTAGTAGTAGTGGTAGTAGTGGTAGTGGTAGTGGTAGTGGTAGTGGTAGTGGTAGTAGTAGTAGTGGTAGTGGTAGTGGTAGTGGTAGTGGTAGTGGTAGTAGTAGTAGTGGTAGTAGTGGTAGTAGTAGTAGTGGGGTAGTAGTAGTAGTAGTAGTAGTAGTAGTGGTAGTAGTAGTAGTGGTAGTAGTAGTAGTAGTAGTAGTGGTAGTAGTAGTAGTGGTAGTAGTAGTAGTAGTAGTAGTAGTAGTAGTGGTAGTAGTAGTAGTAGTAGTGGTAGTAGTAGTAGTAGTAGTAGTAGTAGTAGTAGTAGTAGTAGTAGTAGTGGTAGTAGTAGTAGTGGGGTAGTAGTAGTGGTAGTAGTAGTAGTAGTAGTAGTAGTAGTGGTAGTAGTGGTAGTAGTAGTAGTGGGGTAGTAGTAGTGGTAGTAGTAGTAGTAGTAGTAGTGGTAGTAGTAGTGGTAGTAGTAGTAGTGGTAGTAGTAGTAGTAGTAGTAGTAGTAGTAGTAGTGGTAGTAGTGGTAGTAGTAGTAGTGGGGTAGTAGTATAGTTCTGTAAATACAAATATGTGAAGACACGCCAAGATACAAAGACGCGGTGTCTGTACAAACGATTCTAACGAAATGAATGTACCATATTTTCTGTTAAAATTGCGAGATTAGTTTTATATGTTTTTGTAGTGCGTAATGCATGCACATAAAAATGGGAGGCGTACATCCTAGTATACCCGTATATGTGTTGCTAATATTAAAATTGCATGAATATAACGGTGATGAAGAAAAAGAATAAAAAGAAGAAGAAGAAGAAGAAGATGATGATTGATGATTGATGATGACGAGCATAATGATGATCATGATGACGAGCATGATGATCATGATGTTGATCATGATGATGATCATAATAATGATTATGATGATGATTATGAAGATGCAATCACAAAAATATTGCTACAAAAATAAATATGCCATGTATTCTGTTAATATTGCGAGATTAGTTTTATTTGTTTTTGTAGGGCCTATTGCGTTAACATAAAACTAGGACGCGTACATACTAGGAAACTCATTTAGTAGTGCAAATTAAACATTTCATGAAGATAACGATAATGATGCTGATGATGGTGGTGATGATGCTGATGATGGTGGTGATGATGATGATGATGATGATGATGATGATGATGATGGGGGTGATGATGATGATGATTATTATTATGATGATTATGATGATGATGATGGTGATGATGATAATGATGGTGATGATGATGATGATGATGATGATGATGATGATGATCATGATGATCATGATGATGATGATGATATTATTGGAAATATGGTATCGTTTATGTCAAATTGTATTGTTTGATGAAGATATTAAAAGCTCTTATAAGTTTCAAAATACTTTTGACAACAGCGTAGTCTTAGCTTCTATTTTTCTAACAGGCTACACAAACATCCTTCTTATCAGTATTTGGCAATAAAATCGACACTGTTTGCATAATAACCGATAACACTTACGGTCATCAACATCTGCCTGTGACCATTTGAGTGTGACCTGACAAAAAAACAACACCAACCAAAAACCAATAAATATTTAAATTAGATATATATTTTAAGCTAAATATGAACGTAATTTTGGGCAAGTCTTTTAAATATTCAGTTAGACGCTGAGCAGCAAACAATATTATAATATTCAGTTAATTTATTTCCATGAATATGTGTAGACAATTGACTTGTTGTTTATTTAAAATAATATTATATATAATAATAATAATAATAATAATAATAATAATAATAATAATTATTATTATTATTATTATTATTATTATTATTATTAGAAATATTGTTATAATTGTTATTGTAGTTTTTGTAGTTGTTATTATTATTATTATTATTATTATTATTATTATTTTATTTTTTTCTTCTTGTTCTTCTTTTTACTTCGTCTTCTTCTTATTATCATTATTATTATTATATTATTATAAGATAATGTATCTGATGGTTATGATGATGATGATTATGATTATGATGATGGTCACAATCATAATCATGATGATGATGATGAAGATGGAGATGATTGTGATGATTGTGATGGAATATCGAATTTGTTGTTAATCAAGTTTTTGCGTAATCACTATACTTTTATTTATGCGTTCTTAACAATACCCGATTTTTAAACAGCCTTTTAAACTATAAATCGTTGTATATCTTTACTGTGTAATACAGAGAAAAAGTTTACTATTTAGCACATTATTTACGCTTTCATTAATATAAATAAACAATGATGACACATTGCTACAGTAACACTGCAATAGTTATTAAAACTCATGAAAAGTTGCTCTTCCAAGGTTTATAACGTAATAAAAA
Source organism: Congeria kusceri (assembly GCA_027627225.1). Classification (NCBI taxonomy): domain Eukaryota; kingdom Metazoa; phylum Mollusca; class Bivalvia; order Myida; family Dreissenidae; genus Congeria; species Congeria kusceri. The sequence continues at coordinate 20,723,545 of CM051033.1, read as the reverse complement.
ACACGTATATACATCAACATTTTCGTGAACAAACGTATTTGTCACTCAGGTACATGAATCAAATAGAAACAGAATGACAGTTTTTTTTACAGTATAGGGAGTCGCTATTACAATCCATATTCGGTATACTTTGTATGGTCTCTCAAAATTTCGCCGAGAAGTTAAGAATCGATATTTAATTTACATTTGTACATGTTTACACTTGTACAATTTCCGAGACTTTATTTCCTTTTATTTGAATAATTATCTTATTTGTTTATAAATTTTATTACATTACAGTATACATGTGATGCTCAAAACTTTCGTATTACAATGCTTGGTAACTGTGTATAATCGCTACGTCAATATTATTGATATGCTATACTATTGATGTGCCATAACATTGTATAATGTTTAAGCAATACATTTTGAAATTGGACTTAGCAGTGTATGCATAAGCTAATTTGTAGGTATTTGAAGAAATATGTTATGAAGATATAATATAATATATAATATAAATGATATTATTGCAGGGCCTTACCCAGGATTATTTTCAGGCGCCCCGGTCCCGAGAGGGATGGGTTAGAGATGGGTGGATTTGTTTTTCGCGGCATGTGTCAAATGACGTTATCTGGTGCGTTTTAGCTCTTGAAATTTGGGCAAACAGCTTTTCATTTTTTGTAAACGTTTAAACGGAATGAAATAAACAAAACATCACCTTTAAACCGGTATACCTCGAGCTGTTTAGAAGCATCGGGCGTCAATTTTGTTGCGAAACTGAAATAGCTAAAAAAAAAATTCCGGACGTTTATGTCCAGTGCGCATCCCTTTCGCACAGTGACGTCATGTTCAAACAAACTATTCTCGTCGTTCTCGAATATTTAGGTTACACTCGATCTACTTACGGAGCCTTTTTTTGTTCGATTAATTATGTTCAGATGGGCATGCGTTGAGTGTATTATCGCTGTTTTAATCGTTAAAACTGTTGAACATAGTACTGATTGGATAATTGGTGAATTGTAAAGATCTTGATTAAAATTATACATTTATATAATACATGCTTTGTTCGTGCAAAAATGGCGAAAACATTTCCTCGTGCACGTCGTGCCTACGCGCGTCAAATGTTAGTAAAGCACATGGTCCGTACACGCATGCTTTCCATGCGTGGACGTCGTGGTTATCAGCAGGCATTTCGCGCTCTTTTGTAGAAAACACGGGTTTTACATGGCAAGCATGTAAAACAAGACAGCTTATTTTACAAAAATACATCAGTAACACTGGATAGACTTTTCCGATTACGATTTCATATTAGTGTAATTTATACTGATTTTCGAAGTTTATTTTTTTATTGTAGTTATTAAATTTAGCAAATAAATAAGTGTGGATATTATAAAATACGAAATGGCGAGGGTTTGTTTTGACGCAAATATGAGGTAACGTGTGTGTGGATACATGCCGACTGCGCCGATTCGTCAATGATAACGTCGTTTCGTAGCGAAGATAACCTGAGCGTTTCTATTGGCTTATATCGATTTTACTGCGTAATGAAACTCCGCCTACAGGGGCGGGGCTTCCCGGTGATTGATTGCTGCTTAGGAATAACTGCAAATAGTTAAAATGTTCGGCAAAGTGACACTGGCTTTGATCATGCACCGACTTGGTTGAGTGGGTGTACATGTTTCTAGAGTGAAAAACTGCCTTTATGACGCAAGAGATTAGCTTTCACAGCAGGTACTGTCGCTCTACTTCAGTCAACATAGCTGATTAATTGACACAATACAGGCGTCCCGGGCGATGTTTAAAAGCGCAACACTAATATAAGGCGCCCCGGGAATGTTCAAGTAAAAATTCAAGCTCCCCGGGACCGGGGCGCTAAACGGCCTGGGGAAGTCCCTGAAACAAATAATAAAACAGTGATCAGGGGACCTACGGGCGGGTCTCAATTCAATACGGTTAGCTACCATTAGTCAATCAACACCCGAGCGGTCTGCTATTATCAGTTCGTTTCTGACTCATTGGACAGGCTCGCTTAAGTCATTGACCAATGGAAGAGTTTTGTTCAGGTAGGGGCCGGGCTTCCACCGAGGTGCGGACAACAGGACCAATCAAATTATCCTGTCGGGCTCGGGGAGATAAACAGTTGACGGTTCTTAGCAAATTAACGAGGTGTGAATAAATCCACTAATGGGGATGTTTGATTTCTGGCAGTAGCTAATTAATTAGTTGATTAACACGTTTAATTGAAAACGAGTGTATTGTGTATGAGAAGGGTGCTTGTACTCACCACTTCACACTCTTAACTTGAATATTTTGACAAAATAAGACTTAGAACAGGGCCAAATTAAAAAAGAATCTTAAATTATTTTCGCAATACATATTTGCCTATATTATGTAAAGTGGCATTGAAAATTCATCATTAATATCAATATCATGATTCTCATCATCATAATTATCATGTCATTATCAGTACTATTACTAATATATCAGTAGATTACTGAATTGTTGCATGGGAGTAGTAGTAGCATCAGTTTTACCAACATCATCATCATCATCATCATCATCATCATCATCATCATCACCATTATCATTGTCATCGCCATTCGCCATTATGAAGTTCTGTATCAGTATCTGTTTCGTTATCATCATCATCATGATCATGATCATGATCATCATGATCATCATCATCATCATCATCATCATCACCATCATCATCACCAAGTTCTGTATCAGTCATTGTCATCGTCATCATCATTATCATCGTCATCATCATCATCAATAGCAGCAGCAGCAGCAGCAGTGCCATCATTTAGTAATTAAAACATTTTATTGAAAACGAATGTGGTGAGAATGAGAAGACTGCTCGTACTCCCTCTAACGAACAAATAATAATAATAAGCATGTTTATGCCTGTACACAATCACAACTAAGTAAATTGCGCATTGTATTCTGAGATTCTCGTGTAGGGCGTATGGGTAACCTTTTGGTCCCACTACGGCCAACTTGCTATTGTCAGTTCTACGGAACAGGAGGTCTACTGCCGGCTAACGCGGTCATTCGGCCCGTCTACCTCAATATATTGGAGTATGCTCGGTTTGACTCGCACAATCTTTAGGACTAACGATAATGATTCCCTGGGCAGAGTAGGCCAATCCTACGATGCAGCTTTAACAGGTCTAAAACGCCTCCGTCTCTTGACTGCGAGGATTGAAGAGGACCTTCATGGAGCGGAAGTCAGACTAGGCGACCTAGTCTTCCATAAGATGATCTAGCGGATTTAGGCCGATCAGGCCCTGCGGGCGCTCGTGAACAGCCAACTCAAGAACTGCGGTGTCTTTATTGAAATATTTCTATTGTCAAAAATAAGTAATTGCACAGCACTATGGCTGCATTCGCCCAGGTCTGCCAGCCCCTTTAATACATAGATATCTTACCGGTAAGAATAAATTATATTTATCACAAGAATAATATCACATGTGACTTGTGGTTTCCGCTGCTGCCTATCCAGGTCCGGGCATCAAGGCTCAAACCGTTGGGCATAGGGAAATTGTGCACAAGGATGCTTTTGATTACGTATTAAAATGAATGAATATAGACGGTTAGTAAGACAGCGTTACACCGCTGATAACACAACGCCTTTCTCGGGAACGATGTGGCGCAGAGGAGTCGGACTACTTCCAGTAGGAGCTCTTGAAGCTCCCGCGGCTGACTGCCCAGTTCCGGCATAACGGTAAGTGTCAGGATAATGTTTCCGAGCTTAACAATAAATTAATACGAATACATGCACACCGGAAGTAGCGTTTCGCCGCTCGTGCGCCAGGAGACGTTTTGACTATGTAAACTATATTAATACGTTTCTCGGGAACGGTTCGGTCTAGAGGCATCGGACTACTTACGGTAGGAGCGCTTTAGATTCCCGCGGCTGCCTGTGTAGGTCAGGGCATCGATGCTCAAACCGTTTGGCGTAGAGAAATTGTGCGCCAAGAGACATTTTGGCTATATATCAATACAAATATACATGGTTAGTAAGGTAGCTTTGCGCTATTGCTAACTTAGCGTCTTTCATGGAAAAGGAGGCTTCGGGGTACAACCAGTAGGAGCGCTTGAGGTTCCCGCGGCTTTCTGCTCAGGACCGGGGGCATCGAGGCTCGAACCGCTGGCAGTAAACCAATTGTGCGACAAGAGACGTTTTCACTATACCGGAGGTCCCCGCAGCTCCAGTAGTAAATCGCGCTAGTCATGGTTTAACGTATTAAGCTAAAATGCGGTATCATTGAATTAAAAAGTGCTGATGGTTTCTGATATACGCGTGAAATTAAACATGTAGTATTTAATTCTAAGGCGATAAGAAGGGAATTGTGGGCATACATAGTTTCAATACGCGCCAGCTTTGTTGCGTATTTTCGATTAATCAAATTATAGCAATTTGAAATATGCTGTAACTAGCAGCAATCGATTTAAACGATCCAAATCAAGTTTATGTATTCACATAAATGTATTTCGTAAATACTTATTCAAAATTGGGACAGGTTACAAGAGATCTCAAGTTATTTGTATTATTTTATTTATAGATTATTAAATATATAATAGAAGAACAATAAGTACATGACATACGGTAATTTAATTACTCGTACATTTTATCATTTGAGTGTCGTCATCTACTGAGTGGAATGACGTGTGTACCAAATTAAAAAGTTTTCTCGGGGTTCACGAAAACATTTTTACTGTTTGAAATATTAAACTAACCTCATTTTATCATGGATTGATATATGACAAAAATGAATAGACGCTCGCGCAACCACAGGTTCTACTTATCATGTGTTTAAACAATGTAATTCTGATAATTTAGACGCTAAATTTAGACTTAAAACAGTAAAACATTACGTACATAGAAAATGAAGAAATACACATTTTCTTACCAAAAAAATAATCCCATTTTAAAAGTGGGAACATTTTCCTATTTTCAAAAGTGGGAAAGTTTTTCCCACTTTCAGAAGTCGGAAAAAATCCAGTGGGAAAATTCAAAATTTAAAAATTAAGAAAACGCTTATAAAAATACTAAAAATATTAAACAAAACAATGTTATAACTAACCCAATATATTTCTTCTAGTTATTGAATAAAATAATTTTTTCCCACTGGATTGTTTTCCCATTTTAAAAGTGGGATCTTTTTTAATAATCATAATTTTCGAACGAGAATTAGTGCAAACAGTTTAACAACGCTTAATGTGCATATATATACATAAAAAGCATATTTAGAAAAAATAAAAATCCCACGAGATTTTTTTTCCCACACAAAATGTCGGAAAAAATCTAATGGGAAAAAATAAAAATCCCATGGAAGAATGAAAATTCTGTGGGAAAATTAAAAATCCCATGGGAAATCCTATTTTGCATATAAATTTCATAATGAAAGAAATGTGAAAAACATCAATTATGGATAACATCAAACACTTTAACGCACACATTATGTCAAAAAGTAATATCTAAAAAAAGGGTATTTAAGTTTGCGAAATTTTGGTTTCGCAAAGTTTTTCCGGTGGCCGTTTTAACTGACCGCCTTTATATGACTGAAATACTGTTAAATACGGCGACAAATCCACACAATATAGCACAAACACAAATATTAGGTTTGTGAATGTTATGAATCTTAAAATAACCGATAAAAGGATAAGTCTTTCTAATACACTTTTTGTACCCATGTCATTGAAATTTTGGCTATTCCATGCCTGTATTTTAGATTATTAAATCCACTGGTCAAAGACTAAAGAGCGTATTTGATTGGGTTTCGTTCGTCGTATGTGCGTGCCTCAGTGCGTTGTTCGTTTGTATGTCCGCTAATTCCGTAAACATCTTCTCATAAACTTTTATTCAACATCATTAATTGTGTGTCATTTGAATTTGTGGTTCAGATTCAGTAAATAATTAGGTCACACGAGCTGGATAGTCTTTTGTAAACAAAGCGGCAGCAATCTTTTTTACAAAACTACAAGGTCTTTGTATTTGATGTACTTTAAAATTGTTAATGTGATGCTTGTGGTCTGCAAAATAAGACGTTGATGGGACCAGCAAACCGTGTGGTTCTTTTGTGCTTGTTTTTCATATACAACTTAAACTATATTCAGATGATGATCATATTTGGTTGTTTATGGTCCAGTATAGGCTACACAGTTTATTTCAGGAAATAACGTTCATCATGTGTTAACGTTAACGTGTTATCTATAGTATGTACATTTAATGACACTGATGGATGTAATGCAGACATCAAGCGCTTGTTTCGACACTTATCACTTATTCTAAAGAAGCTCATATAAGCAACTGTCTATCACGTTGAAAGTGCAACTTCTTCGACCACTCGATCGCCTGCAACATATATTATAAATCGATTTTAATAAGGAAAATCATTTTGCCAATGCTTTAAAAGAGTATAACTGTGCAGAAATGTATAATGTTTTCGGAAAACATCACTTACCGTCTGTTCCCCTACAATGTACCAAATGAAAACATCACAAAATCATTGCAAAATTTAATAAGAGGTATATACGTGCATTAAAATGTTGTTATTATTTAATACCAGTTTTAATTTACAAATCTTATACTAACATTATCACTTGTACTATGACTTCTAAAAAAGCCTGTAATATTTAATACATATTTCAGATATTTGCAATGTGTAATACTACCTGAAATTGTCCTCTGAGCATTAGTTCGCTCTAGAACTGATGCATCAAACGCAATGTTTGGGCCATCGTGCAATTCATTCAGCTTTTCGTTAAGAGCCCGGACCGTGTCTAGAAATTGACCAGTTCTGACGGCATTCTCAAATTCATGACGATCGTCAACAGAATGACATTGTACTGTCAGAAGAATCGTATCGTTGTTTGACAGTTCGACGTTAGTTACCTTTCTCTCTTTGGTTAATGTCATATTTCTTTCAATGAATAGGTGCGACATTTGTGAAGCTGGTAAATAATATTTTATTATAAATGCCATGTTAAAGTTAATAATAAATTTTGTTTGGTAATCGTTAAACATTATTAAGGTAGTACAATACCTCGAAATAACAATTTTAATTCCCTATTCCATATTAGATTTATGCTCCCCGCTTTGTCTTTCTGTCCGAATTCTTATTTAACTGCCATTTAGTTTGTCCGGGTGTCAAATGCAGTTCCCCGACATTTTTATCTGTAATTCGTTATATCAGTTCATCCGTCCTTCCTTCCGTCCGTCCTTCTGTCCGTCCTGTACTTCATTTAGAGATCTCAGGAACTAATAACTCGAATTCAATGAAACTGTATATCTAAACAAGAAGAGTCATCCCCCCTTTTAATAATAAAAATAGGTTATCTTAATATAATATTTGGTTTCCGCATGAGATCTCAGGTAATAATAAATATAATTCAATGAAACTTTGTATGCAGTATTCCTACAAAGAGAACCAGCTTATATTGTCAGGTCCTTCCGGCTGCATGAATTTCAGAGAATTATTTCTCTTTTTATATTAAAAATTGGACATTTTAAAAGAATGAAGTCGTTTCCTAGCGTGATCCCACGAACTCAATACTCGAAATCAATGAAACCTCATATGCAGCATCCCATATCAAGAAGGCATGCGCACATTGTTATTGTCTAATGAATTTTTATGGAGTAATTGCCCTTTGATTATAATTTGCGTTTTGCTTGTCCAAACTATATCTTTGCCACGAATTATAAAATTACGTTGAGAAGCGCTCATGAAAACGGTCCGCTGGTCAAAGGTAGAAGTTACACCTAGATGTCAAAGGTCATATTGGCCATTTGCTTGTCGAAACTATAACTTGGCCATGGATTAATGGTTTTTTAAAATTACTTTGCAGAACTGTTTTCTACAACAAGATAACAACAATATACATTAGATTTCTTATATGTATTAAGTGGTTTTACATTTAAATGAAAATTAGTAAATACGTTAAAAACACAATCAGACCCACCAATATCGCCCAAAACGTGATCGTAGTGATCCCGGTACAGCACCGCTTCCAACTCATAGTTCTTGTAATTCGGTATTCCGCGGATCATTTCTTCCAGTGGTCTCATTTTTTCTGTTATCTGACCGTTGGCGCATTCTTCAAACAGCTGAAACATTAGCTGCACGCTTCGCGGCTTAACTATTATCAGCACACACCCTTGTTTAGCACGGACCTCTGCCAATAAATAACCACAATATACATTTATAAACTATATAACATTATATAATGTTAATAACCAACGACATTCATACATGTATACTTCTTCGGCATCAATTTTGGTTTCAACAATGGTGTGTTTTAACATAAAGATTTGTTAACCTTCCTTATTTTGGGTATCCGGCCACATGCCCACCCGGAGAAATGCCCCCCTGATAATGTTCAGTTAGACGCAACCCCTGACGTCTGTCAAACCGGGCATATTCCTTACCATAAATGTGCCATTTGATACTTCTCTGCTTAAACACAATTAATTCAAAATATGAAAATCATGTAAGAATCAAACATGAATACATTCACATTAAATTGATTAAAAAATGTATTGTATATATGCTGAAATATAGACCTAAATAAACTAACCTCCAAAATCCGAAAATGCATCTTGAAATAAAGTTCTTATTTCACTTCCTCTATCTTTCAGCTCGGGTAACACGACTCTTTCGTCTTGGTTGTTGACAATGTTTGCAATGTCCCGATTTAATTGCGCGTCGCTGATTTCTCCACTTCTTTTGTGACAGAATTCAATTATTGCCTCTGGAATAATGTTTGTCAGAAACATAGATTTACAAAAGACAATATTTGTCTTCGTCATACACAAGCAGGATAATGGTCGAATAATTTTCAAAACGTATTCTAGCAAAGATAGAGTCGTTGGACAGCTCAATAATGAAATACATCTAAATAATTGCACGTTTCTACAGACTGGCATACATGAAAGCACATATGTACAGTTCTGTATTATGTTTAGTGATATATTCACTTTCTTTAGTTAGGAACTTTGATTTGAAATATGTACATGTATCATCTACTGCTAAAATTGAGACTGTTTCACCAAATTGGCTGTAAATACATGCAGCTGGACTTCACCTCATAACTAATATTTCATCGTTGTTGTTTGAACACAGGTACTGTTCTAAATTAGCATTTAGTGCAGTATTTTAATTGGTTTTACAAGTTACTATACATGTCAAGTCAAGTCAACAGTTTTATTGGTAATTAAAGGCCTCTGGGCTAACATACAGACTACAAATGATGATAAGCAATGTACAGGTTGTGTCCATGACATAATATAATATGTACAACAATATTACTCTGTCATTCAATACATTTCATCAGATATAATACATAAACAGATATTGTTCGAAAGTTAAAAGATACAAAGTTATGACGCTACTAATGGAGTCAGACTAAGAACAAGGAACAAAAACATCGATTATATCTGTATTCATGCTCTAGCCTGAACATGGTTAAATATATTAACAAAACAATACCTGTTAGTTTAATGGGATACTTGTCTGTATTCAGATCACGGTGATCACGTTGATTTCCCTCCGCGGCCTTTTCGTCGGCTGTTGACATATAGCAAACCAAATTTCATGATTGTGTACTGGTTTTGTACAATTAATTATCAGTAGACTTAAAGTTTATAAAAATGATTAAAATTATAAAAAAGTGATACTCAGACATTTTTTAAGTAATACAAACAGATTATTCAAAAAGTTATAACCGGACCTCATGTATGATGCAATTATGGAAGCCACAATAAAATTCGAACCCTACGTAATTTCAGAAGTTCAGTAGGTTTTTCAAGCCATGATTGAGAGATAATGTGTAAACCTTTCACAAATACATCATTCAAAGTATCAAAAATGTATTCTGAAGTTCATGTATACATGTACATTCATATAAATGTTTAACCCCCAACAATAACGGATCTGTTTAATTAAACTTTAATGGAACAAATTTATCAGTTTTACAGTAACTGTGTGCCGTATAAACTATTGCAAAAGTTTATTACAACAAAAAATGCATTTAATAAAATACACATAATAACAATGTAGGTGACAGCAATCATTATAATTTTACCTTCGGTAATACTGATGACTTTTTCAATCATAGAATGCAGTTTCTGTTGATCTACAATATACACGTGTATTTAAAGTATAAATAATAATCGAACATATATTGAACATGATATTTTGAGTGTTGTATTGAAAATAAACTTGATTGCGTAATAAACTGCATACTTTATATTCGGCTTGAGCTTAGAGAAGCAATGGTGATAACTACTGATAATCTAAGCTGGTATACGTGCTATTAGTTTTCGAATACGAGTATGTAATCTGATATTTATAATAGTAATGCAAAAGGTACAGAGTTTCGAGCGTTTACCTGTCCTTAAAAGCGACACGTGAGTGCTATTTATGTCCGTATAACTATACAGAAAATTGAGTACACTTACATTCACTTCTCTCTTTCTATACTGTCAAATGCGTATTCGGTTAACGGTTAGTTTGCTTTCAAAATAGATATTTGTGCTGACTTAAAACGTAATATTGAAACAACGCTTGTATAAACTTGTATAAACATGCATTTTGCATCGTTGATGTGTCGTTGTGGCTCGCAATCAAATAAAAAAAGGGTTAATGTTTGTTGATTTGAAGCGTATTATTGAAAAAACTCCAAAACATCAAATTGAATACAAACATGTTGCATCGAAGTTACACGTTATCAAATAAACATTCGGAATGATACACGTACATTCATCATAAAACACTCAACATTTTTCTGATGTGTTGACGGAACTTAAAACATGTTGTTTATAACATACCGTCAGTGAAGCCAGCAATTTTCTCCCTATAAGATTTTTCAATTTCATGATGATGCTTAAACTCGCCAAAACAATCGTCATCGTTGTTCATATTTAAGAGATGAATATCGACCATTAGGTCGTCTATTTCACGTTGTAATTGGTCGGCGTGCATAAATTTGCACACGATTCCAAGCTGTTGTTTAACCTTTTCCAAATGTTCATCAAAGGATGCATCGTCTACTCCTTTAGTTATACACGTATGCGATTCTTTCCTGATTTCTGTCAGTTCATGTAAAACACGCTTGATGTCAATAGGAACAACTGTACAATCTGTAGTATGTTGGATGAGAAATTCAATAACATATAGAGGTATTTCTTCCAACTGTACCTCGTGCTGTCTAGGGAACAGTATTTTTCTGTTCCTTATCCCCATCTCACTCTTTAAGATTATTCGATCATTGTCTTCAATGTACTGATCTAAACTCCTTCCTTCATTGCCCCGTTTAACAACATAGTCCAAAAGGCATTCCAACACCCGCCTTACAGTCCGCATATGCACATAGGCGAGAATATGTTCTTTCGTACTATCCGACTGCGCCATAACTCTATGATCTATATTTATTTAAATCTCCTTATGTGAGCGATATACCTATTTCGGTCAGACAAACATGCAGTGAGACGTTTATATTGCACGGATTGATTTCGTAATCTGATACTATAAGCAAACCATAAATAATTTATATTTAAAGGAGTGGTTTAGTCCAAAATCTAATCGATGTTTACAAGTTTAAACCTTCCACAATCAGTTTCGTTATCAGTAGAAGATTTGTACCTGACAGTGGCGCTAAAATTCATTCTGAAACTTTACACCACTTAAATGTTTTAGAAGTGTGTTACATGATAAACGCAAAAGTGAATACATGAAAAATTAAAGTATGATCATTCTCAGTTTAATTCTCATCCCCAGTGCCGGAGAGCCGGAAAGCACATCTAAAATTTTTAAAAGCACACACTATATAGCCTGAAGTATATTTTTAGCACACCTGAACACAAAGTGCTCATGATTAACTTTTGTGATCTTACATTGTTCATCGTCCGCGCGTCCGTGTGTCCGTCGTCAACTTTTCATTCAAACCGCTTGGCAGATTTTCACCAAACTTCACAGGAATGATTTTTGGGTGCCCTCGTTCATAACTGTTCAAATCGTTTCGGTTGACTGCATATGTAGGTCACCATGGCTAAAAATAGATTTAAAAAGTAAAAACTTAAAAAGTCTTCTACTCTGAACCCGCAAGGCCAAGAGATTTCATATTTGATATGTGACATCCTCCAGTGGTCCTCTACAACGATTGTTCAAATTATTCCCCTGCGATCAAAACTGTTCACACCCCGGGGTCATTTGGTTAATACAGACTTAAATAGCACAATGACTTTAAATATCTTTTCCTATGAAACCGCAAGGTCCAGAGGTGTCGAGTTTTCTATGTAAAATGCTATAATGGTCCTCTACAAAGACTGTTCAAATTATGCCCCTGGGGTAAAGAGAAGCCACGCCCAGGGGTCGCATCGTTTCTATACATTTATATGTAAAGGGAACTTTAAAAATCGTTTCCTCTGAAACCGCTAGGCCCAGAGGTTTCGTATTTGGTATGTAACATTGTATAATAGTTTTCTAAAAAGAATATTCAAATTATTCCCATGGAGTCAAAACTGGCCTAGACCCTGGGGTCACATGTTTTATATACACTTAAATTGCAAAATGATCTTATCCTCTGAAACCGTAAGGCCCAGAGGATTCGTATTTGGAATGAAACACTTTATATATGGTCATCATGATTGTTCAAATTATGCTCCTGGGGTAAAGAGAGGCCATGCTCCGGGGTTAATGTAGTTTCTATAGACTTGTATGGCAAGTAGACTTTAACTTGTATCGTCTGTGAGTTTCGGCATGCATTTAAACCGGTTTAAACCTCCAATGATTTGCATTGACCGCTCAAAGGCAGTGACCCCAGTTTTAGTCATGTTTATGTTTTGCGTTCTGTTGTATGTACTGTCCTGTATTGTATAGGCGATTGGTCACTTGCCTCAAATAAAGGACGAGCGGGCGGTTATAAGGGTTCCTCTCCTGGGATGTCTTTGGAGTTTCATTATTCCTATATATATTTAAACAATCTTCTCCTATGAATCCCCAAGTCCAAGTGGTTTTGTATCAGGTATGTAACACTGTATAGTAGAACTATACACATATTATTTTAAATTATGGCCATGGGGTTAAAAGTGGCAACGCCCTGGGGGTGACATTGTTTATTTATTTGACCGCCAGGCTCAGATATTCATACTCAGGTGAGCGCTTTAGGGTCATTTGGCATGCTTGTAAACCAGGATCCTGATAACAGTAAATATCCATCGTTGAAGTACCGTTTTCGTAAGGAATTGGTGTATTAAACAAGAGTGCCATAATGCCTTAGGTCGCTCACCTGAGGGGATACGGAACTAAACTGTTCTGAGCAAGTTTCATGAAGATTCGGATAAAAATGTGGCCTTTACAGCTTTTTGCGTCAATTTGGCCTGGTGATAGGGCTACAAGGGTTACAACACTCTAGAGTGTTCATAAGCTTTTTCTTCACTTTGGCCTGGTGACCTAGTTTTTGACCCCATATGATCCAGTTTCGAACTTATCCGAGATATATTGAAACAAATATTATGATCAAGTTTCAAGAAGACTGCGTAAAAGATATGGCTTCAAGGGTGTTCACAAGCTTTTTATTTAATTTGATATAGTGACCTAGTTTTTGAACCCACATGACCCAGTTTCATACCCGTCCGAGATGTCATTAGAGCAAATGTTCTGGTCAAGTTTCATGAAGATTGGGCAATAAATGTGGCCTCTACAGTGTTCACAAGCGTTTTGATGTTTTCAATATAGTCATATAAGGTAAAACTGCCCTGCCCCTGGCGGCCATGTTTTTCAACTCCGCCGAGATATCATACGTTCCAATGTTCTGAGCAATCTTCATGTTGATTGGGCAAAAATTATGACCTCCAGGGTGTTCACAAGCTTTTTCTATAGCCACATAAGGAAAACTGCCACCCCCTGGAGGCCATGTTGTTCAACGGAGCGGAGCCATATTCAAACTCCTTTGAGCAGTTAGAAAAACAAATGTTCTGAGCAAATTTCATGTTGATTGGGCAAAATTGTGACTTCTAGAGCGTTCACAAGCTTTTTTCTTCAATTTGACTTAGTGACCCAATTTTTTACCCCACATTACCCAGTTTTGAACTCTTCATAGATATTATTTGGACAAATGTTCTGAGCAAGTTTCATGAAGATTGGGCTATAAATGTGACCTCTAGAGTGTTCACAAGGTAAATGTTGACGACGAACGACGGACAAAAGGCGATCACAAAAGCTCACCATGAGGTGAGCTAAAAACAAACTACGTTCCAGAATATCATAAAGGGCATCTCGTTAACATACATTTTTGTCGTTGAAATCAATTAAATTGTGTGGGTTTTTAATAGTTTATATCATTTGCTGTAAAACGACGTTTTGTGGTTGAAGCTCTCACGATATCATAACGCATAGCTTAAATTGTATTAGTTATTTGATTTAACACAGACTTGTACACACATTTCTATCAAATGTATATTAATATACATATGTGTGTTGTATCCACTCATTGTTCGCAGATTTCACATGTGAAACAGGGAACCTTATGTTTACCAAAGAACATGTGGTTAAGGGTATGATGCGCTTGTAAATGTTTGGTGAATGGATATTTAAGAAATAATTTTTGATTTTGAGTTGTTTATTTGTAAATAAAAACGATTTTGAGTTTTGATGCGTATCGGAACGAAAAATCGTAGTGAATTTACAGATAAACGATAATGCGATCATTCACTTCGATTCTAACATGACCTCACAACATTTTCTGCAATTACAATGCGAACTATATTTTACCGTTTTGGAACTACTTTTTCTAGTTGTTTACCGGCAATTTAAAAAAAGTAAATTTTTCTTCTTTGTGTATCGAAAACACCGCGCATGTCATGTTAGAACAATCCTTGAAAGCCTCAAAATCCGCATAGTGCAAAACATATTTTCTTGGTCCAAAGTAAACACTTGAATAAAACAAAATTTCTCATTGTAGTTCGCTTTTTACATACTAAATTAGATTAAACAGCGTTTTTGTAAATCCGAAACATTGTCAAACCTGTAAACTATTGATCAATACAGAATCTGTTCACATAATCCGACGAGTGTATAACCATGCTGAACTGTCCGAAGACGCAGGTTTTACGTGCAGTGTGTGTTAGCGTGTACGGTTTTATTAGACATCATTTAAAAGTGTTCATATTCGGATATTTTGTCAATATACTTCAATGGTGGTTACAATAGTCTTTAGCTCAAAACGGACACTGTATCTGTATTGCTCGGACACATTAACCCGCCATTTGTGAACTCTTACTAGTACGCATTCAGCGCTTGAATTGTTGTCTATATTGAAACTCGGGTTTGTTCATGCGCGTGTTTCATGTGGTTAATGATTCAATATCGGGATTTTAAGTGAAATACATGCACTCCTTTATCGACTTAACTCGAATCCAAGACGGCAGCTAATCTGTTCATTATAGCAGATTTGTAACATATCAATACATAAAAGTCGGTTTCAGGCTATGGTGTGTCCGAGCTATACTTGCAACAAAAACTTGTGCGGGGTTGAAACTGCCACTATAAAAAAATGGAGAGATCCGTTATTCACTTTACGTATATCGATAAATCGTATATAAGAGAAAACCCATTTCTTAATAAGTATGTTTAATAGCTATTATCTAATTGAATGACTGCTATATGCACGAGGACCTTTTGAGAAATACCACAATCGTTTGCACCATGTGTTTTATATTATGAAATCTCAACTGCATCGGCAGTAAATAATGCACACAAATTCTAAATTTTTTACAAATTTACAAAATTACACACTATACAAAACAAAAGGGTCAATATGGGTCGCTCACCTGAGTGTAATGAGTCATATTGGCTTGTAAAAAAATAATAGCTTGTTTTAAGATGTTTGAAGTAAAGTTGCCAACAGTTATCAACAATGGACCCCTGAAAGCCATGTTTTTAGCAAATCAAGTCAGCAAAAAACATTTCTGTGAACTTATTTCGAAATCCAGCAAATGGTTTCAGACAAGAATTCATGTAAGGAAAACTGTTCCGTCCCCATTTTTTAATAAATCAAAATTATTTTAAAAACTCTGGAAGGTGATCAGCCAGACAACATTTCCGTTAAATTATCTTGAAATCAAGCTAGTGGTATCAGATAGGAAGATTTTAAAAGTTTGCTGTATAGTTAAATAAGGAAAATGCCCTGCCTTCTGGCCACTTTTTTTTAAAGAACCAATGATTTGAAGGAATATGGTAGATTCACCCATAGAACATTGCTGTGAAATTATTTCTAAATTCAGCAACAGGTTTCAGACAAGAAGTTTTTTTAAAAATTTTCAAAATAGTCAAACAATGAAAACTGCCCCTTCCCCAGGAGTTCCAAGTTTTTGGAAAAATGAAATAATATGAAGAAAATTTGGTAGAGGGTCACCCTAAGAAAATTTCTGAGAATTTTATAATCAAACCAGTGATTTTGGACACGATTTTTTTTTACGTTTTCGAGACAGCCATGTACGGAAACCTACTCCGCCTGCTGGCGGCCATGTTTTTTTAACGAATCATATGAAGAACTATGGTAGAATATTTCTGTGACATTATTTTGAAATCAAGCCAGTGGTTTCGGACAAAAATACTTTTAAAGTTTTCCAGTTATTTTAAGCTTTTGGTTGCCATGAGTTTTCCAGATATTCAAACGAATTGCAGGAATTTGTTAAAGGACATCACAGGAACATTCCTGCCGAATTTGGTTAAAATCCGTCAAGCTATTTCAGAGAAGAAGTTGACGACGGCGGACGAAGGACGACGGACAGTGACTGACCAGAATAGCTCATCCTTGAGCACTTTGTGCTCAAATGAGCTGAAAACACAAAAAAGAAGACATGAACAAATTAAATTGGGTAACATCATAAGTTTATTTGACGTGATTTGGAGATGCTTTTATTAATAAAATATGTGATGCTAATGATTACATGTATAGCATGCATAATATGATTAAATACAAGATCATATGAATCTAACAAGGCTAATGAAAACATACACAATACGAATACATGAATGTATAACAATCAAACTCATAAGGTAATAATGAGTAAGTAACAGTAATAGTAATAAGCTTATAACATGAAAACTTTGTTTTAATGCCTATAAGAGTTCAAACATTTGTTTGCATTTTATTGAGTCAATTATGTCCCTCGTACAGTTTAAACAGTTTTCAGTGTGCATTGTATCATGTTAGAAGAGCCCATGTTGTTCAGGAATATATTGCCAGACGGCCGATGGATCTGCATGACGCTGGGATTTTTGTCATCCTCCTTGAATAGGACCTCGCTCTCTCCACTGCCTAAATCGACCTCTCGAAGAGTTTGTGTTTTGTCTTTGGTGTAGCAGCACACCCATAACTTTGTGCTTTCATTCACAATATTAAGCCCTAAAGGTTCTTCACTTATACCACTGAAATCAATACATCGCACAGCTTTACCATCACCGCTTAAATGCAGAATTGTAGGCGTCTCAATTTCTGATACGTAGATGGATTTATCAGCGTTATCAACCGTGAGGTACCAAGGGTCTTGCATCAGACCGTGCTGTATTGTCTGTAGAAGAGTTGCGTCATTTGGATTTAACAGATTGATCTTTGCATATGGACGTCCGTATGTGACATACAATTTTCCGCTACAAAATGCCAGTCCGCGACAGTGATCATGACGATCAAGCTCACGAGTTAATTCAATTTCATCTTCATGTATTTTCAGACGAAGCAATTTCCCAGCAGATGGCGCGGATGCTATGGCGGTGTTTTGATTTATGTTTATCACATCCCACGGGACATATGGCAACTTCAGCGATTGTCCTGCGCATTTGCCGGCCTCTGTGTCAACTAGTTTGATGCATCTGTTAGAACGATCTACCGCTATGACACGTTTAAGGGACACGATTGAGCATCCGGTTATGTTAGATAGTTCAGAATCGCCTTCAACACTAATGTCCAAACTTTTCACGATATGGAGCTGCACTTTCTTTGGTGGTGTTGATGGCTTTTCACTGGAAGTGTACATGATAAGTATGCAGTAAAACTATACACGTTTGACGTTGCAGCGTGCATACTTGTGTAGTGTACTTTGATGAGTAAAAATATATGTCTCACTTTTCGAAAGAAACACAAATTCGTTATTAAAACATCAAAATAAAAAAAACGATAGGATAATAGAAACTCGTTTTACAAAATTATGTCATAAACTATATCAGTTTTTGCTACACCATTGATAGCTGAGTACAAAAAAACATATTTGTGTTTATTATACTAATATCACAAATAAAAGTATGTCTCTTTTGTTTGGGCATAAACGAATGTGACATTATTGTACGATTTTATTTACCTGCCACTCATTAATCTCCGGTAGCGCTCGACTGTTCTATTTATATCGGTTTAACATGTATTTAGCGTCTTAAGCACGGATTTTATAGTCATAAATCAAAAACACACATCAACAAGTGTCAGGAAGAATAGCGTGGTGGATAGTATTAGACTTTGAATCACAATGACTGTGGTTCGAATCCTGCCAAAATATTTCTATTTGATCATTTTTATTTTATTTTAACATCTCTTGATACTCTCGTGACATTATTTTTTCTTTTTTTCATTCCTGTTATTTGTATTAGTTAATTCATTTTATTTACATAAAAATGCATTCACACCGACTCTGCATCGCTCGCAGTATCAGTGCAGCTCTCTTCTGTGTCAGAATCGATGTTGAGAATGATATTCGGTGTCATCACGTCAGCAAAATGATCAATTAGATAAATTAAATTTAATTAATTAATAAATAAAATAAAAGCTCCTGTATTGGAATTCGAACCCAAAACATCACGCTTACAAACCTTGCATACTTACCACTGCATCACAGTGTCAACTGTTACGTAGTAAGGATTATAATCAATACATATTCATGTCTGAGTCTCCAAGCTGGTTAAGTAGCTTAAAATAGATTGACGAAAATTTACGGAATATTCATGAGTGCCAGGTCAATTAAATCGCACAATACACAGAAATATCCATATACACGTCAATTAATATATTACATTTTCTATTTCAAAATGTACACAAGAAAATTACCAGCTTTGTTTTGATAATTAAAAAAGACGTTGAACAAGAAGCATCACAGTTGGAATCGCGTTTTAATTTTAATAATTTCATAGTCAAAGAGTCATTGACACGAAAATGGTGTTATTAAAGCAAGCGAAATATATAGTTATGGTGATATAAATCAAGGACTATTCAACAAACAATGCGTTAACCAATATTAAGTTTTGCATCAGAAATCGATTACTACTTAAAAGTTAGATCGGTTAATCTTGCCCAGGAAAAGTGTGAGCAGGTTAACTGACCGACGTGATATGACCGAAATACTGTTAGAAACGGCGAAAAAAACCCACTAACTAACTAACTAAACACGAAAGCCTTTACCTTACTACAATCCTTCTTTACCTTACTACAATCCTTTACCTTACTACAATCCTTCTTTACCTTACTACAATCCTTCTTTACCTAACTACAATCCTTCTTTACCTTACTACAATCCTTCTTTACCTTACTACAATCCTTCTTTACCGTACTTACTACAATCCTTCTTTACCTTACTACAATCCTTCTTTACCTTACTACAATCCTTCTTCACCTTACTACATTCCTTCTTCACCTTACTACAATCCTTCTTCACCTTACTACAATCCTTCTTTACCTAACTACATTCCTTCTTCACCTTACTACAATCCTTCTTTACCTTACTACATTCCTTCTTGACCTTACTACAATCCTTCTTTACCTTACAACAATCCTTCTTGACCTTACTACATTCCTTCTTTACCTTACTACAATCCTTCTTTACCTTACTACAATCCTTCTTCACTTACTACAATCCTTCTTTACCTTACTACAATCCTTTTGATATCCCCAAAGAGTGGACCCGGTGTGCGTTCAGTTTCTAAAAGAATTAATGTTTGAAAACACTTTAAACCAGGGTCCGTATTCACCAACCCATTTGTAGACTTAAGAATACAGAACAGACTTAGACTCAAGAAAAACTACATGCGCTTTCGCAATTATGCTAAGTAACAATGGGAATTATTTCATTAAGAAACCATTCTTAATAAAGAATGCAGCAATTAGGATAGTTAAATACCAAGTAAAATTCGAATTAACAGCGTTCATAGAACATAGCAGTTTTAAGAATATTCTTTATTCTAGGTCTTAAATTAAGAATGGGTTAGTGAAAACTGGCCCAGGTCATACATAATTCGTCCCTTGAAAGCCAGAAGGTGTCATAAGCATATGTGCAAAGAAGACTGATAACCCTTTCTGGCTTTAAGTGACGGTATGTAACATGTATCAAAAGTACGAGTTTGCTTTTTTGACATAATCTTAAGAATACGTTATAATCACATGGATATCAATGATGCATGGCTACATCTTAAATTCTTGTTACTAAAATGTTAAAAGCAACCGTAATAATTACACCGTTTGTGAATTAAACAACGACAACGCCTGATGAATTAGATTTACCTGATTTGAGTATGCTGTTTTTATAGACTGAAGTCTGCAAACACAGTTTCTTATCGGAACATGTGCTTTTCAATTGCGTTTCCAGTTCGTTGAATACTGTGTTAAGTTCGCCGTTGCACACAGCTAGCTCAATCGCTGCCTTGTCCTCTGCACTGGGACACTCGACCATCAACAGCAGTGAACCATGATCAGTTGCTTCCACCTTTTTCACCTTTCGTTTCGGTTCTTCTTCAAAACATCTCGTTTCAAGCTCTTTAAGCACTTGTGAGGCTAAATCAAGAAAACATTGAAGCTTTTTCCTAATTATTAGTTTAATGATACAATATTTAGAACAAGGGTATTACAATTTAAAATAAATCATTTTATTTTTTTAAAAATATTACATAATTTCTGGTTTCTAGTTTGACCATTAAGATCTTAACATGCATTGAAATCGACAAACACATTATTTATAGCTTTATGTTGCTCTTGTAGTATTATTATATGGAGTTGAATACACCAACAAATGCCCATTTCACTATTTTACATTTATGCATTAAAAATGTAACTTAAGATAGACTTCCTTTCAAGTACAAGTTCAACTACAGAATTTATCCAGGCATCACATCACATCAAATTCAAAACCCTTTTTTCTCTTTACTTCGTAAACATAATCATCTTATGATCTCAATGATCTTACAGTAACATGAAACCAAAAATAAAATTTATAACGATTATGCATATAATAAAATATGTTTGTGTTACCAAATGTAGAAATGGGCATAATAGGAATGAAGGCACAACAAACCTATGTCATCCATGACATCGTCATAATTCTCCTTGTACAGTACAGCCTTCAAATCGTACTTTTCACAACCGCAAATTGTGCGCACTATGTCAAGAATAGGCTTTAAGTTCTCAGTCAGTGAACCGGAGACACACTCATTAATTAGTTGAAACAAACTTGTTATACTGTTTGCCTTTACGTGAATCTCAATGCACCCTAGTTGAGCGTAATATTCTGAAAAGCAATATCATACTGTTCAATTAAAGTCGGTCATTTTTAATGTCATACAAGAATGGCAATTTAAGCAATCACTTGTTGCGGTGAAAAAGCACATGTATGCGAAACTAGACACTGTCATAAAACGAAAACACTGTGCGCTAAT
Organism: Congeria kusceri; assembly: GCA_027627225.1. Taxonomy (NCBI): domain Eukaryota; kingdom Metazoa; phylum Mollusca; class Bivalvia; order Myida; family Dreissenidae; genus Congeria; species Congeria kusceri. Next base: position 20,701,871 of record CM051033.1, on the reverse strand, counting down.
TGTTCATAATATCAATCTAGTTTAAAACGTGTATATGAAACCGAAATAAATTGGAACTACACAAATATGTCTATATGACTAGTTTTGGGTTTACAGATCCTTATCGGTAAGACGTAGTTGAAAACACTAGTGTTTCTTCATATTATGAAATTATTGTTTCCCTTAAAGAGACTTGTTCACAGCAAATTGTCATTTTACAAACAATTTGTGATATAATCCACAAAACACTTAGAAATGTATTGGAAATATCGTTTCATTAATGGAAATCAATCGAAATGGATAAAATTATCAAGCGTTTGTAACGCTTTTCATCGGTATTTTGAAAAAGGAGAATCACCTAAATAGCGTTATAATACACAACCAAATGTATAGGTCCGAATGGCTGAGTGGTTAGCGAAATACATTTTTGATCTCAAATGTTCCGGGTTCGAGTCCCGGCGAAGGATGTTTTTAAATTTAACTTGTTTTCTTTCCATTATATTTGTTTTAGATTATTCCAGATGCTGTTGTTTTTGCAGTTAAGACATTTAATGGCATTTTTCAAAAATACAAACAAATCGGTGAAAAGGTTCCATTACTCAGACTTGTTGCTGTAAGTTGACTTAGTATATATTTGCATACATTACATGGCAGAAAATGAGCCTAATATAAGTCATATGTTTATATTTGGTTTATATTTAACTTACCACCAAAGCTGCTAAATGCTCTATCGGATGCAGTTCGGATAGCCTCTTTATTTTGTATCAACTCTTTTAATTTTATCTCTCCATCTCTTCTGTTAATGATGTTCGTAATGTCGTTTGCTATTTGTCTACTTTGTTCGGGATATTCAGGAATCATGTGCAACTCAACTACGAGACCTGGAATTGCAGCAGATATCAATGAGACTGACACCACTCACACTGGTAAACTATCAAAGTACGTTTGATACTCGCTTATTTTTCTATACTAGACAAAGAACAATAAGAACAAAATTATCTTTGTTAAAATGCCCAATAAACAATGCAAAAAGCAGTCCCGATTCTCATCGGAGCATAGTAAAATGGAGTTTTCATTACAATTGCAAAAATATCTGCCGAATCATGTTCGAATCGAAATAATTTTCGCATTCCCGTTGTTTATCGGCCTATAAACAACTCTTTTGTTCTGATGCGTGGCTATTAAACCAATCGGGGTAACGCCCTCGTGGGTTAATTCCTACGTATAAGAACTCCAAATTCTTTCTTAAATAGAAAAGCGTCTTGATGACAAGTCAAATGTCTGTCATATGCAAATCAATCTGGGTCCGTATTCACAAAGCTCCGTAGGGATACCTTAAGTAAATTCCTTAAATTCATACATTTCCTTAAGTCACTGGTTGTTTCATGTATAGGTATTTTAACATTAAAATGTTGTAAACTTGTAAATATTCCTTATATGTTTAGTATTGCAGCCTTCTTTTAACAGAAATCATAAGATTTCACAAAGAAAATTTCATCTGAAATTTTCACTTCAGTACAAATTAAGTTTAGATTGTATCTTAGGAGCTTTTGGAATATCAGCCCAAGTCTTTAATCCAATTAATAAACTCAAATATGTGTTTGACTTTAACCTTGTTGACACAAAAGTGTACACGGTCAAGCTTGTGAAGTATGTTTGATTGTAGATGAATATACATAATCCTTCAACAACAGCTGTGAAGAAGTTAATAATGTGAGCTTCACAAAGTAGAAAGGTCTATTGCGAAATATACTGACTTCTCAAATCCACCGTACACTGGTTGTAAGGCTGGGGTGGTAAACATTTTCCTGAGATTCCACGTTCTCGGTCCCGATCTGAAATAATTGGCACCGTAATCGCATGATTCGTATATGCAATTTGCTTCAATCTACTTTATATTGACCAACACAAAAAAAAGAAATCTAACGTGGATCTTTCGTCCTAATACACGTGACTTCATCAGCGGACCAAAGAGATTAGCCTATTGGGGATTAACACCACCACTCCGCCAGAGCGCTGTTAACAGACTGTCACAGATGTGCCACAGATTGAACAGGCCACCGTCCTTGTTAAGTGTAGGCGTGTGTGTAACTTATGTCATCATCGCTCAGGAAGAGTGGTGTTAATCCCCAGGAGAAGGCTAATCCCTTTAGTATTAGGACGAACTATCCAGGTTAGCTTTCTATTAGTGTATATACAATGTATTTTATATAATCATTAATACAACACAGTTTAACTTCCATCAAAACATTAGAGGCGTGTACACAGTGTCTGCGAGAAAGGTTTATTTATGACAAATAGGATGCACCGTACCTATGACGTTTTCTAGTGATTTAATTGTTTGGATGTTTCAGTTATAGTAATTTTAATAGTGTGATTATACATTGTTTTGCTAAAGAAGATCTAATTGATAAAACAAAATTTTCGGGTTGTTTAATGGTGATTTAACAACGGTTAATTCATTTTTCGTCTATAGAAAACTCTGTATGTGTCATGTTATAAATGTTAAGATAAAAACTATCAACTCATAAGTTAGTAAATACATGTAGGTAAGTAAATAAACAATATATCACCTTCTCGTAGATTTACAACCCTCTCCAGTTGCTGATGTAGTCTCTGTTGCTCTGAAATGAATGTAAAAATTGGTCACGCATTGTATTTATCTTGTCGTAATACGTGTGTTCTATTTACAGGTGCACATAATTATTACAGTGTGTATGTGCGATCTTACAACATATATACATGTAGTGGCATAATGCAACAGACCAAATAAAGTTATGTTAACATATATTTTTATTTAAAATGGAATAACAGTTAAGAACAAACATTGCTTTTAAACGCACAAGACGGTCGTTTTTAATCACCAAATAATTTTAGTCTGTAAATACACTCAAATACATGTAAATATGTTGACTTGATATTTGGTTCAGGTTACACAACACTAATAAACGATGCAAAAACTCGACACTAATACTTGTTGATTTGTTTCACATTGAAATGTTTACTTTGTCAGTTTTATGTTTTCTGTTTGCGTTCATTTTTATTGTCAGTTTTATCTGCTTTTATGAAAATAATTGAAATGAAAGATCTTACATACACTTTGACATTTGCATTCCAGCGAGATAACGTAATTCACGATAGAACAATGCGGTATAGAACCCTGACATGTACGTTAATGCTGTACGTGCAATAAATGCAAATTCCAATATAACAAAATATGTATAAGAATTAGCACAAAAAGTATAGTTCTTTTTAATATACACGTGTAATAATATGCTTTTGCAGCCAAGATATATTTTTTAGTGAAAATAGATGTAAGATTTCATACGGACGATAAATGTGGATAAGAAGCATTCCTTTATTAACAATACGGGGCATACTGAACATACATAATCTATCCAAGGGCACAACTGGGGTTATATTCATCAGCATGTGTTACCTGGTGTGAGTGTTGTCATCTGTTCTCTGTAGGCCTTCTCCAGCTTGTGATTATTTTTGAAACGGTCAATATAATCCTCCTGGACATCCTCTGCACGTAGATCGCTTAGTGTTTGTCTTCTCAGTTCATCGTTATTTATCGAGCTACAAATGTTTCTAAGACGAGTTTCTATGTCATTCAAATGTTCGGTGAAAAACTGATCACTTATTCCCGAAAGAAGTCTAGCGTGTAGCTCATAACGGAGAACGGTCAGTTGCAGGACAATGTCTAGTATTTCCGCAGGAAGTGTGTGGACAGTGATCTCAGTAATTAGAAAAGGAAACAATAGCAGAGGCCAATTGTCCACATTGGTGTCTTCTCGATAACCGGGAAACAGCACGTGTCTATTTTCTCGTCCGATTCTTGTCCCATAAATTATATCACTATGGTGAAACAGAAACCTGTCCATGGTCCAAGTATTATCTTCCTGGTTAACACAGAATTCCAGCAGTCTTCTTAATACCCTTCGTACCACACTCATGTGAACGTACGCTAAGGTATTTGCCTTCGAATTGTCTGACTGAGCCATGGCAGTATATGTATGAGATACAAAGCAATCCAATTTTAAATCTCTACTGTATAACACAACATGGCGGCCGCTGCGCATTTCTCTCTAGTCATTGTGTAAAAACCATATATATCTATTTTTAGACACAGCGCAATCGTGCAGTATTTGAAGTAGCTGAACTGCCACTGCGTGGCTTACACCGATGTTATTACACTGTGCGATTAAGCAACGAGATTAAACGTGTGTATGCACGATCTTACAACAGATATACTGGCATAAATACACTTAACAAAATAAAGTTAATTAACATATATTTCTATTTGAAATGGAATACAAGTTAAGAAAAAAGCATTGCTTTTAAATGCACAAGAAGCTAGTTTTTAATCAGCAAATGGTTTTCGTCTGTACAAGCGAAAACTCAAATACATGTATACACGTTGACTTGACACAACACCAATAAACGATGCAAAAGTTGATACTAGTACGTATTGATTTCTTTAATATTGAAGTGTTTCATTCGTCATTTTTATGTTGGTTTTTTTTCTGTTTAATTAAAAGTTTTATTTCACTTTCATTTCTTACATTGAACATAATTGATTTAAAAGATTGTACATAAACACGACTTAAGTTATGATAGATATACGTGTTGAATGCAAATACGGATTTGAAACAATTATATATATATGACATAAACAATGGTTTTTACATCGAAAAACTTTAATTTATGTCGATAAAAATAAAATGTATCCCATACAACTTAAGACAATCAAGTTGGATCTAGACTACAAAATGGATATGTTATTCTTACATTTTATTTACGTGTACGTTGTATATTGTTTGTTTTTGATTAGTCCTCTTGGGATTGAAAATGTTGTAACTGTTTCGTGTTTAACAGGTAAATACAGTACATTCGATCTATTAAAATAATATTTTGACAGAGGTTAATTCTATACTTAAACTTGATACACATTTCCAACGCCGAATCAATGATTCGTAATATAAAACGCACTGCTTTATGGTCCTTTATTGATACGAACGATATGATCAAGTTAAAAATAAACCACATTTGGTCATAGTATACATGATTCTCTAGGACGGATCAAACAGAGCAGATTCGTCAAAAGGTACAAATAGACCGTGCTCTTTCGAATGAAATACAAATTATTAACCTTATGTTCGAGTAATTAAGCCTATTGGTATTAAGTATATATTGACATGAATGTTGTCATATTTCGTACACCAGTCCCTCAACACTCACCTTCAACAGAAATGCACCTGTCGGCGACTATTTTTCCATGTGTAGTATGTCTGTCATTCTGCTACACCAAGTAGTTGAAGTATTGGAGACGCCCTGACAGAATAGTTAGATTATCGGACCGGGTATTAGGGACGCCCATACAGAATTGTTAGAGTATCGGACCGGGTATTAGGGACGCACTGACAGAATTGGACTAGGACACAAGGAAGCCCTGACATAATTGTTAGAGTATCGGACCGGGAAACAGCGACGCCCTGACATAATTGTTAGAGTATCGGACAAGGAAACAGGGACGCCCTGACATAATTGTCAGAGTTTCGGAACGGGAAACAGTGACGCACTGACATAATTGTTAGAGTATCGGGCCGGGAAACAGGGACGCCCTGACAGAATTGTTATCGGACAGGGAAACAGGGACGCCCTGACATAATTGTTAGAGTATCGGACCAGGAAACAGGGACGCCCTGATATAATTGTTAGAGTATCTGACCGGGAAACAGGGACGCCCTGACATAATTGTTAGAGTATTGGACCAGGAAACACGGACGCCCAGACAGAATTGTTAGAGTATCGGACCAGGAAACACGGACGCCCTGACAGAATTGTTAGAGTATCGGGCCGGGAAACAGGGACGCCCAGACAGAATTGTTAGAGTATCGCACCGGGAAACAGGCACGCCCTGACAGAATTGTTAGAGTATCGAACCAGGAAACAGGGACACCCTGACAGAATTATTAGAGTATCGGACAAGGAAACAGGGACGCCCTGACATAATTATTAGAGTATCGGTGCGGGAAACCACAGGGCCTAAAGCTTATATAAAGAAACAACACTCTCCCCCGCAAATATATTTTTTTTCCGTCTGTCCTTGCGTCCGTCAGGTTTTTTTGTTTTCGTGCGAGATCTTAGGACTGAGCCGAATACAAGAACGTTATATGCAGCATCACTACCAACGGGACATGATCATATTGCCAGGTCCGTAATATGCAGCATCACTACCAACGGGACATGATCATATTGCCAGGTCCGTAATATGCAGCATCACTACCAACGGGACATGATCATATTGCCAGGTCGTTCCTGATTAAAGATTTTTCGGGGAGGTACTGAATATTTATTATAAATAGGACATTTTAATAGTACAGTTTCGTTTCCGCGTGAGATATCGGGAACAAAGGACTCAGTTTAAATGAGACTTTATGTGCAACAACCCTACAAAGAAGACATGCATCTTGTCAGTTCGTTCCGGTCTGATGAATGTTCAGGGAGTTATTACCATTGATTGTGCATATGGTATTAAATAGGACATATTTTTCATACTAGTTGTCAATATCTTATTACTCACTTCCAATGAAACATTATGTGCGGCATAATTACCAAGAGGACATGCACATACATTATAATATGGTCATTATGGTAAAAAATATTCGTTCTAATTATATACATGAATATAGAAAACCATAAAAACCGGGCCCCAGAAACACTAGATCTTTTATGAAAAATGTATGTAAGAATGAACAAGATTGGAAACTACAATGTGCTAGTTTTAGCATACGCACATGTGTAGTATATGCAATCTTTATCAAGTATGGTAATGGATACTTCGTTATATTTTGTCCGCTTATTGACACGTGCTGTAGGTAAAGAAAACTTAAATGATGCCATAACATAACGTTGGGTTCGGAAGGTGCGCTGAATCGGTGTGTTCTGCCTTTTTGCGATACAGTGTTGTGATGTCTCCGGTGTTCACCAGTAATACCACAACATTTAGCTTTCCGTCGTAGTCAATATAAAAGTCAAAGCCGATGCGTACAGCAGATAGAAACAAACATAGGTGATTTAAATTTAACAAAAACATATAATAATAATAATAATAATAATAATAATAAGAATAATAATAATAATAATAATAATAATAATACAAGAAAATGAACACTATTGCACATGTTCAAGTTCAGTGACAACGGTAACACAACTCAAATTGCATGCTGTCACTCAATTTTCTATGTAAATCAATAATATTATTTAATGTATATTTATTTATAGCAAACCTTTTGTCCACATACATGTGATGTATATTAATGAAAATGAATCACTTTTATTCCATATACCTATTTTGTTTCTAATATTAATATAATACTTTAAACCCAAGAGATCGACATTATAGACAGCATAAGTGTTTCTTAAGACATAACGGTTTAGTTTGAAAGCTGACCGTTCTGTCCAAGATACAGTAGGACGATTGTTATACTAAACATTTTTACAAATCAAGGGAATGGCATTACGATTGATTAAATGTATATTACACGAACGCACCAACACAAAGTATGAACAGAAGTAATAAGTTGTAAAATCACAAGTTGTAAAGTCGCAAAAAATTAAAACATTGTAAGCAACAGATCCGAGAGCGCAACAACTCGCAACAATGTACTTATATATGTAAATCATTCGGTATAATGTTGTCATATACAAAACGCACTGTGTCTTGCGATTGGTATATCGTAGCTGTTATCCCAGCTTTTGACCTTCCTGAATATCCAATCACATGTTGTGGAAAATTCCCGCTGGTAGTCCTGAATGAATAAATCCTAGCATTTCATAGGCTAATTTACGATAATTTCCCACTACACTAGTCATAAAAGAGTAGGTGCAACAACCCAACAATATAGCAGACGAATTTGTAACAGGTTTAGAATACTTAAGGCAAATTCAATAAGGGAATAGCAGTTAGCAGAAAATGAAGGCTTTCGTATATGCACAAGGTTTTGAAATGATTTGACATGACATTTGACATGTTAAAAAGCAATAAATTTGATGTTTTGCAACGATGCAAATGAACACGCTTTTTACATTTGAGTGATTTCTTTTATATTCGAACATATTAGACACGGCGATTCTATAAATATCAATTGTATCTAAGACAATTCTCCAACCAGAGGGATAGTCTATATTGAGGGCGAAATGACCATACGCTTGCTCGCCTGCAGGTCTGTGTAGGGTCAAACTGACAGTGTAAAGTTGAAAAGACGAGATACTTGAAACATATCATTGTCGACATACTCCTCAACGAGATTTATCTAGCCATAACTATTTAACATATTTGGGGCTCGCATACTTCCAACAGAAATGTACAAGTTAATAAAGTTTATTGCCGTGTATAACCGGCTTTTCGATGTATGGCAGTATATTACCGTTCTTTCCATCCTCGAAATCCACGAAAATAGTGCCCCACGATTATTAATGGTTTTGCAGTATGCATGATGGTCTGTTTTGCTGAATATATTGTTTACATTTCATTAGATAATCCTTAATTAACCGAATAGCATATATAAAATGTTGATGCTTAAAAAACACACATATATTAAATAACGCATATAATAATAACTGTTATTTTAGGAGGCTTAAACTTCTAGCATTAGTTTTATTTGAGTATTGTATGCCATTCGGATATTGTCTTAATTACATTGTTTTTAATAGTGATGATGGAAGTTTAATTTACATTCCTTATTTACAAAATTACCGCATACGCCGAATATCTTTTTAAAGATATTTCTTGTATTGGATTCAACAATCTTGTTTAGAATGACATAATTCTATTTTAATTATGATTTTGGTGAACATCACATTTGAGTCTGAGGGTGATACGGATCTCGAAAACATGAATAGCAGGATCATATTGCTTTGTAAACATCAAAACACATAATCAGAGTATACGGTAACGTGAACGCAAACGCAGTATCGCTCTCTGACGTTATTAGGCTTTATTGGGCGGACTACTGTACTTAAGTTTGGAGGTAGATATTATATAGTAGTGAATAGAGGGTAATATATAGCACACCAGGTTCACAAACTGTTTCTGTTTATATGCTACTACCTTCGACTGGGTTAATACAAAGTTAAACTCTGTATACACCTCTCGCGCGTTAGCTTTTAAATAATATGTTGTTGTTTTTCGGCGTAGCTGTATAATCCAATTTTGACCTTTCTAAATATCCAATCAATTGTGAACATTTCCAGCCACTAGTTCGTAATGAATAAATCCTAATATTGCATCGGCTAAATTGAAAATATTCGCACAGCACTGGTAAAAAAGAACGGGTGCAACATATCATTTTGCCACGATGTAAATAAATACAACGTTCGAGTGACCTTTTCTATATTCGTACACTATAAATAGCCGCACGAACTGCGTATATTACTAGACCCGATAGTCGCGAAATAATACTTCCTAGACTTCAAGGTCACTGCACGGTCTGACTATAATTATATTGTCCATTTAAAGCCAAAAGGGGCTATCGGCCTTCTTTGCACATATGCTGATGACACCTTCTGGCTTTCAAGGGAAGATACTAGGGATATGCAATAGACCGGGCAAAAAATATGGACACAATTATCGTTGTTTGCACACTCTTTACAACATAGCCAGCCATAAATATTTATATTTTTATATTTGAACATTTGAATGCGTTTGCAAACTTTTGAAAGAAATATAGCGAGTTTACAAAAATACCCTCAGTGTCACATATTTGTACCGATGCTCTATATGTATTTATTTGTATTCCGTCTACGCATTACATGCATTTCTGTGTTACTCTCTTTCTCTTGTACCGGGTATATTCTTTTAAACCTTAAGAAACTAAAGAGCAAAAAAAGTTGTTAATGTTAGAAAAAACAAAACAAAAACAAAACAAAAATAATAACAAACTAACGTAAACATATATAATGATATTTGAGGAAAAATATGTCAATACATGTTGGGAGGAGTATAGTATGATTTAGTATGTGAGAATGGTGTGACGTTCTAGTCAGTCATGCGCAGTTACTTGCCCTTATTTGACATTGAAAACATTAGCGCGGCCACATGACCTGACAGTCACTTTCGCTTGGTCACGTGTCAAAAAGGTTGAAAATGTTTTTGATAGTCAAAATATATCTTTTTGGGGTAATGGGATTTAATCATTGTAGACAATGTATATAGACAATGTCTTTCTAAATATGTTCTTACTAATTGGCTCACTGGAAAAATGTATACATTGTTTGGCTTAAAAAATAAATCAACCACATTTAATTCCGGTGTCCAAATCTTCTCGAGAACCTGGAAACGATATTATTTCAAAGAGTTAATACAAGCTTTTATTGCTAAATGAAATGCAGAAATAAAAGAACATAATCATCATAGAAGTGTATGTTGATATAATTTGATGGATCAATGAAACAATCATTTTCACCCCTAGCTTGATAATAAAGGATTGCTAATACCAGATATGTCTTCTTTCTTGACCTAAATGACTGTTCTCTTGTAAATATTTGTTTCATCGCTAGATAACATATTACTTCTGCGAAACTGACGTGGTGTTATACAAAACATCCGTGATTGCAGTTTCATGAAGAACAAGAATATCGGTAAAACCAATGAACGCCCCCGATGCCATTTTGTGGCCTTGACCTTTAAACTATGGACCTGATTCATACAAGCGACAAGCTGTGTTGTTGAGGCAACGCCAGTTTCGACCTTTGACCTTGAAGTTTGACTATTACATTTAACATGTAATCCTGGTGCATGCGCGTGACATGGCGTTTCACTTAGGCAAACATTTATGACAAATATTTTGAAATTCCATCATTCCATGGCTAGGTCATAAGCCGGAAAAGCAAAAAGCCAATTTCAACATTTGACTTCCACTGTGACCTTGAGCTTTGAACTACAGACGTGGTTTATATGAGCTACTTGCCATCTCATTGGGGGTAACATTTGTGCCAAGTAGTTTTAAAATCCATTGCAAATTAAAGCACAGAAAAAGTGAACATTTTGACTTTTGACCTCTAGGTATGCCTAGTAATTTTAAAATTCATAATCAAAGGGCAATAACTCATTGAATTCGAGTTACTAGTTATTGGGATCTTGCGCAAAAACGAAAATATTCTATTTAAATATCCAATTATAGTAAAAATGGGAACTACCTCCCGAAAGAAAATAATCAGACAGGAACGACCTGACAATATGCGCTTGCCCAAACGGACTGACAAATTGGCAACTATATGCTTCCCCATACTTAAAACATGTACACATTATTTTACATTTTAGCTTAGCTTGTTATGTGCACCATACACATGAAAACAAAGTTATTTGTAGCAACAAGGGTGATAATCCATGCGATGTGATATGATCACTGCTACAGCTGTAATATTACCTATTGGGATTTTTTGTGTGTGCAACGATGGCAAATTGGTCTCCAGTTGTCTTACTGCGATACTTTCAATTAAAAACAAATTTGTCACAGTTTGTAATAAAACACATCATCAATATTATCACACTTTTTACCACAATAATAAAACAGAGGATGTATTCGTTCGTAATGTGTGCTACACAAATGGTACATACTGTGCATCATTTTTCAGATATTCATTGTAAATCATAATGAAACGGCTCTTCGCAGTATGCCAACAGTGGATTCGCCCTTAAATACACCTGAAATTATCCAGAAATAATAGCACACTAATAATATGATGTTAATATTCAATATTTGCCGTTCTAGTGTTTCAAAATGTCAATTTTAAAATATCATGCATACACATATTTTGAACAAACATACCTTCTCTGCTGACCATATTCACGGTCGCATTTGTCTCTGTAGAAGCATGTAGACCAGAATCGGCCGTTTCAAGTACAGACTCTCCTCGTTGTTTAAACGTAGCTTAAAAACAACTATCATTGTTACTATGAAATAACTAAAAATCTTTCTTTGATTAACGTGTATCTTCCAGTAAAACCACGCTAAGCAATACCTGTAGATATATATGTACATGTAATTTTAAAATCGACATTATACCAAAAATGGTTACGTCGTCGTTAGGCCACACTTTATCAATTAAAATTATTAAGAATTCATACATAGATCTCTGTGCTGATCTTCATTAAAATTAAAAATGTATAAAACATTATGTCATTAACTATATATGATTAAATACTAGTATGCTTACTAACATTAGACATACATATTTTTTTTTTTAGGGCGGGGGGTTAGTATCCCACATTGTACAACTTCACTACCAGCTACAGTCAAAGGACATAATTATTCCTCACCCGCGATCAGCTGACTGTTGTTCGTCATGTATGGCAAACTAAAATAGCCACTGCGTCATAAATAAAAATTTCACATTCCAATAATTTACATGTCAGATTGTGATGTCATCTATTGATGATGTCATAAATAAGTTGTTTTCGTCGTCTGTAGTTTATAGAAATAAATATTGTGATGTTTAAAAAATTGGTCGAAAATCAGCCGAATTAAGTAGTGAGGTTCGTGAAAGAATTGTCAAAAGTAACAGAAACAACAAGAATGTTTTTTAATTTGTCGAGAACTTTAAGAATATCTCTATCTACAATAAAAAGTGTGTTAAAGAAGTTTTTTGGAAGTGTTGAAAATCGTAGTGGGAGGGGGGCGGGGAAATAAATTATTTTCATAAAGAGACTCGACCAAACATTCTCGTGTGGTTAAAGCTAACAGAAAAGCAACAGTGCTGGATATTACCAAGATTATAAATGAACGTATGGACCATTCTTTTTGAAAGAAAACTACTGAAAGAAAAATATGTGGTTTAGGATATAAAAGACGGGCTGTTCAGAAGAAGACGGTGGTTAAGCAGTCAAGTAGGAAATCTAGGGTAAAATGGTGTAAAGAAAGAAGAAACTGGACGGCCAATGAACGCCGGAGTAAGTGGGTGTTTAGTGATGCAAGTCAGATAGTTATTGGTCAAAATAATAAAGTCTAAATTTGGAGAAAAGACGACGAAAAGAAGCAACCGCATTTAGTGTGTCCGGCTCCTTTGAAGAAGATTAGTTTAATGATGTGGGGCTGTGTTTATTATCATGGAATTGGAACTTTGACTGATGTCACAGGTAATATTAATGGCAAAAAGTACATAGAGATATTAGAAAATAATTTATAGCCTGTAATTGTTCAAGATTTTGGAAATAATGACTATGTATTCCAGCAAGACAATGCTCCCGTACATCGGGTTCAATGAGTGCGAAATTATTTAAATTCCAATCAGATCAACGCGACAGATTGGCCGGCATACTCGCCTGACTTAAATATTATGGAAAACAGTCAACTTCAAGTTAAAAGATCCATGGAATTACGCGTTCACCATGTGCATACGCGCGAGGATTTGATTACCAAAATTAGATGCATATAGGAAAACATCAATGTTGGACATGTTCAATCATTGTATGAGTCGATTCCAATGCGGCTAAATGAAGTTATAAGGATGAAAGGAAACTTGACAAACTTATTAAGGTAAAATGTTTGTTTTTAAAAGTTACAGTTCAAGTTCTACACCTGTGTCTTGTGGATGTTCACTTGCTCTGTCTACAACCGCGGCATTCAACACTAGGTCACGAACTGCATACGCGTTACACAAGTTATCTTCCAGGGTCCTGAACAAATCGTTCAATCGTCCTGCTTTAATGGCATTTTCATACTCATCACGTGCCTGGATAGACGGACAGGGGACTCTGACAAGAATGGTTCCGTTGTTCGATAATTCAACTTTAGGAACTGTTCCCTCGTTTGGTAAAGTCAGACCACTGGCACTGAATATCTGACACATTTGGGAAGCTGTTAAAAAATGTAAGGTCATGTGACTAAAAATTGCGCAGTTCAAACAGGAATTACACATCGGTTATATTTAATAGCCTTATAATCAAATTAAATCCAAAAGTGATCATTTATCTTTACTTATCAATTCGAAAGTCAATAAACATGCATGTGAGATGTGTGATACATTTAATGACGTATCGTTGAAACAAATATTATATTCATTTTAGCACAGAATTTGTATATCACGAAAAATTTAAATTTAAGTCATGAAGGTTCCTCGTCATCGTTTCGACACTGATACATAAAGTGGCACTATTCGGAATGTGATAGTCATATTAAGTAAATAGTATATCTACTTAGAAACCACTTGCCTATGTCGTTCATCACCAAGTCGTAATGATCCTGGTACAGCACAGCTTTCTGTTTGTAGTTTTCGAAATTCGGTATACCGCGGATTAGCTTCTCTACGGGCTTCAACTTCTTTGTTAATTCGCCGCTGACACAGTCTTCAAACAATTCAAACAAGTGCTTGATGGTCCGTGGCTTCACCCAAATCTGTACACATCCTTGCCTGGCATAAAACTCTAGGTACAAAGCAAAAGTAATACATACACATTCGATTAAAAGACTACAATGATGTTTAATACATCTATCAACATTGCCAATTCAAGTATACATAATGTGTTGATGATTATAACATTATGTACACGTTTCAACATTAATATTTATCCTTTCATCTTATATCTCATTGACACACCTTTTTATATTGAATGAATTTAAAATATTCAATGCGTGGTCAATGTTATATCAAAGGCAATTAGGTATTGACGAAATTATTGTGTGTTATATTGTCGTTCAAGCATTAGCGAAATACTATTTATGAAAAGGCAAATATTATAAACAGGTCACTTAATACTTACCTCCATATGCAAATGTTTTTTGAAATGTTTCTTTAATTTGGCCTGCCTGTCCACTCAATGTTGTTGACCCAATCTCCCCATCTTGACTGTTAATTATACTAACAATATCTCTCACCAATTCTTCGTCAACGGAGTTATTACTGTTTTGCACCGCAAGCTCTATCACAGCATCTAATGCAAATAACAAGAATGAGTATTATGTCAAATATATGGTAGCAAGCACTTATATTGCCTTGATTGCCATATGTCATGAAGGGACAATCTTGATTGTTATTATTATTATTGTTATTTTTGCAATTGGGCCCAAAGTGGGGTTTTCGAGTTCTTCATCATGTTTATCACCCTGAGTACCATCAACATTACACAACATGAAAAGATGGTTGAACTCATGAAGTATGAAGTCACCCAGAACATCTAACAAGTTGAAAATAATAATTTTTAAGAAATAGCGATGGCAAAATCGTGACAAATGAATCATTGCTGCATTATGTGGCGCAACAAAACAAAATATATTTTATAACTACGTTTATATCAAACGTTGACGTATCGTTTAAAAGCTTTTAGTTTGCGATTATTATTATATTATTATTATATTTTATTATATTATTAACATTATATTTTCACAGAATTATCAATAAATATGACGTCACATTGATTCATTGATATTTATCAATGTAGGTGATGTTTAATTCGAGCGGTCCAAACACTGAAAAAAAGACCAGTCCACATACTCTTGAGTGGCTCTATCGTATTTTACCGACCTAAAACTGTCATGTAGATAAAGAAGGACATATTCATGTCAGGTACAATATTTAATATTAGTATGATTAATAATAATAATAATAATAATAATAATAATAATAAAACTAATAGTATTAGTATTATTATTGCAAATATATGCATGCAGTGTACGGGTTTGGTGCCGGAATTGATTATTAATATCCGGTAATGCTTATGGAAAAAAAACGCGGTTACCATAATTGCAGTCAAAATTGGACGCGATTGTGGTGAAATCTGAAATACATGTATTCGAGTGCCAAAGTTTCTGTGTTAGCAGCGTATGCGAAAAGCGATGGACGGATGGGCATACCATTGTCTGTAGTAATGCAATGAGGAAATGAACAACTTTCAAAAGTGTCTTGATTATTTAAAAAACTAGCATATTATGCCATATAATTCATTAATTGCACAACACATGCGTAAATGAGCTATCTATTAGGATAACTTAAAAATATCTTAATTTTTTTTTTACATTAGGCCTAATTTCTTTCTTACGTTCAAGAAATATTTTACCACACCTGGAACATGAATCATGTATTTTACAGGCCGCGGCTGCAACACTTTTTGGTCGGACATATAACCTGGTTCATCAGCTAAAGAAAGATGAAACATTAAAGCGACACAAATATTAATTCATTAAACAAGTGATAAATGGTAGATAATACGCATTCATAATTTTATGACATTGATTAAATACATGTGAGGTATTTAAATGACTTCTCGTAGTGATAGTAATTATTGTCTTATTATGCAATTTTGTATCTGAGTAGTTTATTCTTGAAGCTCGATTTGTATGCAGATATCCTACTTTCGCTAATGATATAGTATATTCAAACATTATTACTTTACCTTCGCGTATACTAACAACGTTTTGTTGTAGCAGGCTATGCAGCTGGCGTTGGTCTGTGGACAAAACAGCATAAACATTGTTGTTTATCTAGACTGACGAAAACTATCTGCTGCTAATATCTTTGATTACGGAATTCGTTGAATAATACGAACACATGTTTTAAATGGTTAAATTGATGACTATGTGAATATCTAACATAACCGCAAGCAATAGATCTACATATGCAATTTTATAACGTAATCATTTACTAACGTTTTAAAATCAGACCTTGTGTGAACGATGGTATTGCTTTCCTGTGAGATTTTTCTTGTTCTTGGTGCTGCTTAAACTCATCCAAAACCTCGTCACCATGGTCGACCGTAGGCTGGCGAATATTGGCTATAATTTCCTGTATCTCCAATGTCAACTGACGGTTGTCTATAAACTGACATAAAGATATCAGATGTTGTTCTACATTTTCCAAGTGGTCTGTAAAAGTTGAGTCATCGACGCCCTTTACAATCTCTGTATATAATTCTTTTCTTCTTTGATGTAGTTCATTTATTACAGCTTTTATGTTACGAGGAACGAAAGCACAATCTGCCACATAAGATAAGAGAAACTCTATAAGATATAAAGCTAACTCGTCAATGGTCACCTGGCTGGATAATAGAATTTGCCAGTGTTGCCGTCCAAGCTCGGTTTCTAGGATTCGTACACCGTTCTCTTCTATGAACTGGTATAAAGTCCGCTGTTGACTGCCCCGTGTAACAACAAACTGCAGCAGACATCGCAAGACTCGTCGTACAATCCTCATATGAAGATGTGCCAATTTGTTTGCTTTAGTGTTATCAGCCTGTGCCATTTTCTGTGCGATAACTATGGTATAAATGTACTCTCTGAGCCCTCAACAGTTATGTCCTATTTAGTCGAATACTTGTCAAATGTCACTGAAAGAATATATGTGTATTTATTTTATCACATGTGATGTCGATATGTAATAGTATAGGCATTAACTGTCGGAACCGCACATTGCGCAGTGTCTATATGCGATGATTGGTACGGGTTACAGAAACATGCGAAAGGAGGGTTACTTTTATTTATTTTTTACACACACTTGCATGAAGACGCATAAAATATAAATAACACATGGCTGAGAGGGTGATATAAAATAACATCAACCTGAGAAATGTTCTATCAACCGAGACGGTAGCTAAATGCTACGTAAGCCGAGGCTTGACATTTTTACAATACAATAGTTATCTAGTTAAAAAATTGCAGAATCAGCAATCCGTACTTTCCAATGCTTCGCAGACATGACCTGAGCCTTTTACCGGCATTACCATTTAGTGTGTACTGCTATATTTAGGCGTGTCAATTTTAAAGATGGCGTAATCGATATGAAGTTTATACAGCGCGTAAGTTAAAATCGGTTATGTTTCCTATTTCATTTCATTTATGCCTAACATAAATTATGTATTATCTAACCATCAGGTTTCATAAAATACTTAGCACAAGATAGGTGTGCCAACAAGCAGGGTATTTAATTTCCCAAGAGACATTTCAATTCAAATTGAATAAGCGCTGGTGCCTCCCACAGCGTCAAGGGACGCATGGCTCATCATCCTACAAACAGAGTGGATACTTCGCATAGTGGAATGTCAGGTTCCAAAACCAAACGCATCCACCAACTCGCACAAAACTCCCATCTGTTGGTAAGAGCATGCTTAACCAGAACTGAAAATATAAATACTCGTTAGAACTCGTACATTTTTGTTCAAATTATATACCATGAAATACCACCTCTTTATCATTCTGGCTGACAAAATTATCTTTATCAAGTCCTATAATACTAGTTTCTTTACTATTAACCCCTCCCTTTAAGTTTACAGTCAGCTACATTATCAACATTCTTAGTGGCATCATATTACATTAAGCAGTTGATTTCTACATTCACAACTTCTTGGTTATATTGCCTTAGAGATTCTTTGACTAGTAAATCGGTATATTTACTGTTTTTCTACATTACCATTTCCCTCACAGTATCTATAAATAAATGGTATGTTCATGTATGACGGTTTATTATGACAAAGATTATCTAAATGTCCAGGACCCGTGTGAGGGCTTGAATTTTCATATGAATTGACTGTATATCTCATGTGACCATGATCAGGTATATGGAATTTAGGTCTGTAATTTCTCTCAAAACTGGCCCGCTGATATGGTTTTGGATTTCAAATATCATGAAACTTAGGACCATTGTACCTATTTTGGTAGCAATCAATGTCATATATTAGCTTTCTATCCTCAAATATATTACCTCTTGGATTTTGAGGATAATAACCATTCATATCAGTATCTGTTACTAAAGCATGAATTAGTGTTACTGAGGTTCTGCGAGGTTCTGCTTTAAAATTCTCTGTATGCCTGAAAGTTGCTGTTATTACATCTTTGATTGAGGTTCAATTAAAGTTTGTGCAATCTCTCTTCCAAAATAGAACTAAACATTTCCTGCAGGTCCTCTACTGAACATGTTTACGCATAACAGATGATCTGAGGGATGCAACTGGGTCACTCAAGAGAGTGGCCTATTTCTGGGACTCGTACGTCTTTACGTTAGCAATATAACGAAACCTGGAATCCACATTATTCCACTGCTGCACTGATCGCAGCATCAAGAATAAAACGGGAGTAAATTGGAAAAATTTCTTTAAATCAAAATCGCCAAAAGTCCTGAATATATTGGTCAATTATGCAAGTCTCTAAAGCCCTGGGCCCCATCCATGGAAAAGCATTGTTTCCCAAGTTCCTGAGAGCATTGCCGAAAGCTATAACTGATTCATTTCTACATCTTTTCCAAGTTCCAAATTCACATATGTATGCTAAAACCCGCACTCTAGGTGTGTAACTCTGGTTTAAGATTTTCTAAATATGATCCACATAGAACCCTTCTTGCTATCACTCCACCCATTTCAATTACAAATTTGCTCAAATTAAACCGCATAATCAGACTATCCTCCTGCTTGGCAATCGTTTTTCTGGCTTCATAATACATGGACCTCTCCCCTTTTCTTTAGTTAAAAGTTTGAATAGCCAACAATAGCCCTGCCAGTCCTTGATTCCTGTTCATAACCTCAACCTAATGGGTGATATGTCCTATCATCTTAAGGGTCACTATAAAATTCTCTATTGAGTACATTCCTGTGAACGTTTCTATAAATAAATTGGGCCCCAAAATTTCTGTACTGGGATAAAAAAAGTCCTTCACTGACAACACTTAGTGCCCCATTTGTTCCTGGTGTCTGCTACATGAAATATAAGAGCTGCCATCACGCCTACTACTGGTCATTGTTCTACTTTGTGTACCATTCTATTTGAGTCATCAGCTAAAAAGTTAGGCGTTTAAAACATGGTCAACAGACTCCCTAGTCACTCATTAATATCAGTTAATAATGACTGATTATCCACTTTTTCTGAATGAAGTATGTTTCCTTTCAAATTTGCACTCGAATGTTCTATCCCAATGACAAATCTATCACCCAAATGTCAATACACTTTTTGTTTCAACTATTACCTTCACGCACAGTCTGTCATACTGTAATGCAATCAGAAAAACACAACTGGTTTAAATATACACAGATCAATATAAATCAAGTTTACAATCACAAACAGGTACTTGTATGAATGCATCAACAAAGAACACTCCTAGATATAATAGTGCTGATTTAAGACCCTAATTCTACCACATGGCTGATTCCTTAACGTGGTGTGGTGGTTTGAGTGCCTCGATGACCCGGCGAGCTACGCCAGCGGGAGTGTAAACTCCTAGCAGGGCTTCCCAAGCTGGACAGGTCGAAGGGTAGAGGACAGACGAATATCAGTCACCTCTCCTCGAGGCTAAGGGGTATGAGAAGGATCACTCAGACAGAAAAACCAAGGGCAGGAGATGCTCTACAGCCATGGCAGGCAAGTCTCCTACGACAAGGAAAAGTCGGAGAATAAACCACTGCTGAAGACGGATGCACTGGGCCAGAGTGCGCATAACGACAGTGCAACGCTTTCCACTCCAATGATGGACAACAATGGATCTTTGCGTGATGGTGCTCTGCCTGTGGAGTCCCCCCGGGCTGGTAGAGTGCCGGACCCCATGCCTCGAAGGGGTCCAACCCAAGCTACCGGAGGTCACCCCGTCCCGCTGCGAGGAGCCAGGCTACGGAGGCGGAGGGTAAATGCGGCTGGCCAAGAAAGAACACCAAGCACTCAAGAGACCCCTCGACCGCTGAACATCCTTCAATGGAATGCGGAGGGAATACACAACAAAAAGCTTCCTTTCACTGAAAGACTGCACGCCGACAATATTGATGTAGCCTGTATCCAAGAAACCCACCTGAATTCAAACCACCGGTTCACCATCAGAGGATACCAAACCTTCAGGCTAGACAGAGAAGGAAGACACAAAGGAGGAGTGCTGATGCTCATCAAGAACAATATCCCAGCACAAGAAATTAAAGTAGTCACTAACCAACAAGCTGAAATCCAAGGAGTCAATATCACAATGGACAGGTCTGTAATTACAATATACAATCTGTACTGCCCCCAAGACAAAGAACTTTCCCTGCAGTACCTGGAAAACCTACCCACTGAGAACTGCTTGGTTGTTGGAGACTTCAACAGCCACTCAACCTGTTGGGGCTATGAAGAGACGGACAGAAGAGGAGAGGAAGTGGAGGACTGGCAGATTGATACCCAAATGGTTCTGCTGAATGATCCAGAAGACCCACCCACCTTCTTCTCACGCAGGTGGCTGTCAACTTCTACCCCAGATCTCGCCTTTGCAACTGATGATCTCTCCAAGAAGACCACCAGAGGGGTACTGAGCCAGTTAGGAGGCAGCGACCACAGACCAGTAAAGCTGGCCATCAACCTGCAGTACAGACCACAGAACTCAACAACGTTCCCAAGGTGGAACTACAAGAAGGCAGACTGGAACATGTTTGCAAGCCTCACAGACCTCTACACCAGGGGCCTAAAAACAGACGACCTTAACATCAACCGAGTCACCAGGAACTTCAATCAGGCCATTCTGAAAGCGGCTTCCGAGACAATCCCACGGGGCGCACGTAAGAACTACAGGCCCTACTGGACGGAAGAGCTTCAAGAACTTGAGGACCAAGTCAGCAGCAGCAGACAGGAAGTCGAGGAGAATCCCTCTGTTGACAACAACATCGCCCTGAAAGCAGCCACTGCCAAGTACAGAAGAGCCTACCTTCAAGCAGCAAGATCTAGCTGGAGAGAAAAAACCGAGAAGCTAAACTTAGATAGGGACGGAAACAAGCTGTGGAAGCTGACCAAAGCGATGAATGGTGAAGACACAAGGGCAGAGCCAATTACCATCTCACAAGGCCAAGAGTTGCTGACAGGGAGAGAAGCTGCCAACCTTTTTATAGATAATTATGAGGAAGTCAGCAACATCACTGTACCTGAAGAAAGAAAGGCCCAGGTACAGGAGGAGAGAAGAACCTCCAAGGAGTATCAGCCAGAGGAACACATGAACAAGCCGTTCAACCATCATGAACTAGCAGACGCCATGAAAGCCTTGCAAGAAAGAAAATCCCCAGGGCCAGACAAAATAACCAATGAGATGCTTCTACATTTAGGCACAAGGGCAAAAACACAGTTATTGAAAATCTTCAACAACAGCTGGAAGACTGGCCATGTTCCACAAATCTGGCGAGAGGCTGATATGGTCCCCATCCACAAGAAGGGCAAAGACCGAGCAAAGGTGGACAGCTACAGACCCATCAGTCTCACCAGCTGTGTGGGCAAACTCATGGAACGGCTAATCAACACCAGGCTCACTTGGCATTTGGAGAAGAACAACACTATTTCCCCAGAGCAGGCAGGATTCAGGCAAAATCGTTCGACTGAGGACCAGGTGACGTATATCGCCCAGAAGATTGAAGATGGCTTCCAGGACAAGAAAAACACCCTGACGATCTGGATTGACATGGAGAAGGCCTTCGATAAGGTCTGGAAGGAAGGGCTGAAGCTGAAGCTCCAGAAAAGTGGTGTGGCCGGTTGTATGTTCCAATGGATCTGCCAGTACTTGAACAGCAGGAAAGCAAGAGTCCATGTAAGTGGACAGTACAGCCGGAAGAAGACACTGAAAGACGGAGTCCCGCAAGGCGGAGTCCTCAGCCCCACCTTGTTCCTAGTCTTCATCAACGACATCGTCAAGGACCTCCCTCGAAATGTCCATGGGGCCATCTATGCGGACGATCTTGCACTCTGGTGCTCAGAAGAACACATCACAACCGCAAACTACCGGATGCAAGAGGCGCTGAAAGTTCTTGAGGACTGGACAAAGAAGTGGCTCATCACCATCAACTCCAGGAAGACCACTTACACGATCTTTAGCCTCTCCCCAAAAGAAGTGAAGGCCAATCTCAAGCTCTGCGGACAGACGCTGCAAGCTGACCACACCCCCACGTATCTTGGCGTGACCTTCGACAGGCGACTCACTTGGAAACAGCAGACAGAGAAAGTCGAAGCTAGAGCCAAACTGCGGTTAGCACTCATGAAAAAGCTAACCGGCACAACATGGGGGGCAGATGCAGCAATCCTCAAGAAGATGTACATGGGCAGCGTTAGACCAGTCCTTGAGTATGGGGTGACGGCATGGGGCACAGCAAGCAAGTCAAACTTTGACAGAGTCAGCAAGGTGCAGAACCAGGCGGCCAGAATCATCACTGGCGCCATGCAGTCAACCCCTATTCAAGAGCTGGAAACCATCACGGGTCTTGAGCCCATAGAAGACAGAAGGGACACCAAACTCCTCACCCAGGCAGCAAAGTTCAAAAGACTGCCAAATCATCCCATGAAAGACAGACTGTGCCAACCAACAAAAGGAAGACTGAAGAGAGGGAGCTTCATCCACCAGACGAGGGTTTTGGAAAGGAAATGCCAAGATATCCTGGATCAAGAACCCAAAGATATCCCCCCGTACCTTGAAAACCCAGGCTGGAGCGATGCTGAAAGACCCCAGATACACAGCAGTATTCCTGGCATTGGCAAGAAAGACTCCCAGAGCGATGCTGAAAAGAAGTCCATCTCCATGGAACACATCAACAACTCCTACCCACAACACAACTGGACTCATGTCTACACTGATGGGTCTGCTGACCAGGCTGTCAGAAGTGGTGGTGCCGGAATCTACATCAGGTATCCAGGAGGTAGAGAACAACACATCTCCCTCGCTACTGGCCTCTACTCCACCAACTTCAAGGCTGAAGCAGTAGCGCTCAAGACAGGTGCAGTCCACATTGAGCGCAGTCCACTCTCCTCCAACAACGTTGTGTTCTTCAGCGACGCAAAGTCAGTCCTGCAGGCCCTAGACACTGCCAGAGACAAAGAACTGAACGACCTGTCATCTGCCTTGACCTCCCTGTGCAGAGCCCACACGGTCGTGCTGCAATGGGTCCCCTCTCACTGCAACATACTAGGCAATGAAGCCGCAGACACTCTGGCAAAGGAGGGCACCACAAAAGAACAGAATGACAGGTCAACCACCTTCAAAGAAGCCAAGACCATCATCAAGGCAAAGCAACACACCAAGTGGCTACAACAGCACCCACGATACAACCGAAATGACCCATACCACCTGCTCTCAAGATCTGAGCAGGTCCTCATATTCAGGCTGCGGACAGGCCACAACCGTATGAACCACCACCTTTTCACCAAGTTCAGATTTGGCCAGTCAGACCAGTGCCCCTGTCAGACAGATAGCATGACAACAGAACACTTGCTGCAGTCCTGCCCACTACACAATGGCCTCAGGCGCCAGATCTGGGCGGAGGAGACCACGATGCAAGGGAAGCTCTATGGCAGTCTGGAGGACCTGCGGCGCACGGCGACCTTTGCGCAGAGAGCCGGCGTGTCCATCTGAGTGATCGACAAGAAGAAGAAGAAGACCCTAATTTCCCATATGCAATTAACCGACTGAAAACAATACAAATCTCAAACTGTCTTGTTTTTAAATCTCAAATAGTTTTAAATTTCACTCTCAAGCAACCCTAAATCTCAATCTCATACAACCCTTAATTTCAATATCAAGCAACTTCAGTCACAACCTTTAATATCAATCTCAAGCAACATTTAATCTCATCTCAAGCAACCTTAATTCTCAATCTTAATCAACCTTAAATCTCAATCTCAATCAGTCTTTAATCTCAATCTCAATCAGTCTTTGATCTCAATTTCAAGCAGTTTTAAAAACTCAATCTCAATCAGCCTTTAATCTCAATATCAAGCAGCTTTAAATGTTAATCTTAATCAACCTTAAATCTCGATATCATGCAGCTTTACATCTCAAGCAATCTTAAGTCTCAATCTTAATCAGCCGTAAATCTCAATCTCAAGCAGCTTTAAATCTCAATCTCGAGCACCTTTAAATCTCAATCTCAATCAATCTTTTAATTTCATTCTCAAGCAACTTTAAATGTCAATCTCAATCAGCATTTTAATCTCAGTCTCAAGCAGCTTTCAATATCAATCTCAACCAGCCTTTATTCTCAATCTAAAGCAGTTTAAAATCTCAATCTTAATCAACCATTAATCTCAATCTTAAGCAACCTTAATTCTCATTAATTCTCAATCTTAATCCACCTTAAATATCGATATCAAGCAGCTTTAAATCTCAATCTCAAATAACCTTATATCTCAATATCAATGAACCTTAAATCTTAATTTCAAAAAATCCTAAATCTCAATCTAACCTAAATCACAAGCACTCTTAAATTAAAATCTCACTTAACCCTTAATCTCAATGTCAAAAAAATCCTAAATCTCAATTTTTGTCAACCCTAAATCTTAATCTCCAAAATTTCTAAATCTCAATCTCAGTCAACATTACATTTCAACCTCAATCAATAATTTGCCTATAAAAGCCTTCCAGTTATTTCCGCACACGATAACTGTAATGACTATTATTGTTAAGATTCATATGTCCCTTTTTAACAGATACCAGGATTCTTCACAAATGTACTTGTTCGGGTTTTAGCGACATTACAACATATGCAGAACTTTACAGGAAATAATTCGAATGAAGATATAAGATATACTAATTTAACATGATTAACAATATAAATAATTTTAACAAAAAAGATGTTTTTAATTCATAGATAGTTATTTCAAACACGGGAGAAAACCAGTTAAACTACACTTCATTCCTTGTATGGGAAACTAGGACACAGACAAAATACCATTTGAACGATACGTTCTGGCCAGCCATGGCGATTTAGAAAACACATCGCGTTTCTGGATAGCACGGTTCACATGAGAAAATGAAATACAACGGTTAAGGTTTGTGGATACAAAAAGGCATTGCAAATGCTTGTAGCTGGATATGAATTGTAAAATTCCGTGGGTCGAGATAAGCACTTTTGAGGTAAAAGTTGCATAGTCGTTCATGTTTGTTTTGTTTTGAAAAAAAATCGGTGTTCCATTTTTAGCTCCGCGCGAGAGTGATATAAAAAAGGGGCATATCTCTGTCAAAATACAAAAAGAGTTATCGGGAATGTTGTCCCTGATACTGAGGTTAATGACAAAGATATATTCCACATTTCAAGTGAATAACTTATGTAGTTTTGAAGTTACACGACTTTTGAATAAAAACTTTCAACCAATTCAGACGCCGACGCCGACGCCAGGGGTAGTAAGACAGATCACCTAGTCGCCCGTAAGAATCACTCGCGATTTCGACAAAAGCACATGCTGCCTATACATAAACTGCTGAATATTAAAAGTTCAAGTAATTCGGTGTCATAATACATCAAACTACACAAAAGACATGTCGTTTTCAGGAAATAACTATTGAAACCAGTGTCCGTTATGCGAAATGTCTCTTTCTTTTGACAGAAGAAACAACGAACTATTTCATATACGGACAACTTTCAATGGAGCACCCTACTATTTACTGGTATCTAAGCTTAAAAAAAACGTAATTATATACACAGATGATGACGTCATACGTCGACCGGTGGGTACACGACAAAACGTGAAATACACCATGTTTACCAACCTTCGCGCAGAGATTTGACTGGTTCCGAGCATAGCTCTTATCAAATCCCTGCCGTCATAACAAACAACGTGATGATGATCGATTTAAATCGTCTAGATATTATTTATGGTTTTAATTCGTTAGTTTCTTTTTCTGTTTTCATTATTGACTGCAAACGATATATAACAAGAAATGTCTTTAAAAAAGACAATCGGCGTTGACATTAATATTGAGATATCTTTTTTACCCTAAACATAATACAAGAGGGCAAAGATGATCGGTTACGTGGCTTCTCGGACACCAGATTTTTCGGCCCCGACCTATATAAAGAGACCTCACGGACCCCAGAATTTTCGGACCCCAGATTTTTCGGACACCATAAGAAAACTTCTCGGATCCCAAAATTAATTTGTGATTAATCCAATAATTATTACTATTTGTACCGTGAATAAACCGATCATCCCGCCCCATGTTTTTCACCAGTGATACATGAATAACGTAAATAATTTACGTTAACATCATTATTATATAAATTTGTCAGCCAAATTTAACACATAAATAATGTACGAAAATAATTGTGGGAATGAAGGAAAATTATTTTTTATCAGACGCGTATAGTTATTCTTAAGTAATATACCTTACCTTAATCCTGGAAGTTTTCTATGCATAATGCATACACATTTCGAAGTGTATCCTAAGGAAAAACAATCTTCAGAGAACATCAGCGCATTTAGAATAATGATGACTGCCATTTTTGAAAACACAAACATAAAATTTCATTAGACTATGGCGATTGCAAATCATATTCGGTAGGAATATGATGTATCAAAAGTGTTTGTGCATAATTGGTATTGCAAATAAATGTAATGTATTAATGCTATGCAAATGAAGTAAAAGTATCATGAATAACATTTCGACGTATTCCGAGACTTATTTCACCACATTTTGAAAGATACCTTTTTATTAGTTGATTAACATCTACTGGAGAATTTACAATTCTAATTAATTCTTAACAAAACCCAAACGCAATTCTATTTCAAATTAACATGCACAGTAAGTTTATAAACATAAATTCCCCCATATGGAAGAATAACCGCCACGATATAATCGATATCTAGCCTACAGCGGTATATAGAAATATATAGGGAAAATCTTTAACTCGTCATGACTTTATTATCGTTTAAATGAATCCTTAGGTGCAAATAGTTTGATTAAATTCAATCTTTTATCTGTTTGCCCAATTCTATTGGCATTCAATTTTCCCGCTGCATAATTATCGCAAAAAATCTAGGTCAAAAGTGATCTTAGACAGCTACGCCGAAAAAGTCCAGTTTTGTAGAAAATTGCACTGAGTTGCATTAAATAAGTAAAAGTTACAAATACGTAATCCTTCCAGATCTGGAAGGATTTTACTTGTGATGGCAGTGGTTAGAGTTAACCGATAGGGGAGGTAACCGCTGCGAGGAGTTTGCATGTTTACTAGTATCCGGTCAATAGGCGCTTGTTTTCACACTTTTGTTCACGCGCCTTAATGATCAAATTTGTAGCTTATGAAAGTTGTGAGCGAAACAAAAATACGAAATGTAAAGAAAGAAAAAAAAAACGAAATGAAAAAATAATTACCGCAGATTTTGCAATAAATATTTTTGAGTCGGCGGCTTTTTTTGTGGGTCGGTCGGTAAAGGGCAAACACACTTAATTTTAATTTAGGCCTCATCCTCATATTGGGAACCTACTTTAACACAGTATTTTAATTGTGTAAATTGACTAGCTGCACATATTTCTACACATATTGGTAAAAACGCCTAAATTTCCCAATTTTTTATATGCTCTCCAACTCAGTTTTTTACATTGGCAAAATTGTTTGTCTCTTTTTCGTTCAGGCATCCAAAAACCCACCAGCCCGAGGAAAATAAACATAGAATCAAATTGGTATGACCCTATATATAATAAACATATCTATAAATAGCAATCACAATGCTACAATTCACGGGCGCGACTCTCGGTCACAACGTACAATGTTGCCTGTTGAGCTTGCGTCACGTCTGCCTGTCAATATGTGACGGTTTCTTGTGACAAAATATAAAGTGGTACATTTCTGGAATTGTTCTGACAAATAAGCAAATAATATTAGAAAACTTGATGGAGCTTATATTTCCTATTATTTTATCATTGTGTAAAAATATTATTGTATGTTGTGACTGACTGTCGTTCCCGTGAATTAATTCTAACGAGTACAACACACTCCAGCAGGAGAGTAAATCATTCTGAAAATAGCGCGCAGTAAAGCTGTGTTAATACACACGCATCAACTGGCGTCCGGAGAATCCTAAACCCGAGAATTTCATTAAATGGGGAATTTATATTTATAATCTTACTGTGCATGTAAATTTATATTTGAATTGTGGTTGCATTTTATTAACAATCATTTATAATTGCACCTTTCTATCAACTTCTCCAGTAGATGTTAATTTAAGTTATAAAAATGTTCAACATTTTTATATAAGTAAAATGAGGTGAAAGAAGTCTCGTAGATACGTCAAAATGTTATTCATGTTACTTTAACTTCATTTGCTTAGCATGAATACACTATGTGCAATACTAATGATACATATAGTATATTATTTAACATAACTATGTACACGTTATCATAATTTTCATTCCTTCCCGCTTATATATTCTGACAATGTTAATTTGTCACATTTGCCTGAAAATTGTATGTATCAATAATGATTACGTAAAGTACTAGTATTTAAGTTATTCATATATCACTGGTGAAAACATGGGACGATATATGATCGGCTTATTCACGGTACAGATATTAATAATGTTTGAGTTTATCTTAAATTAATTTTGGGGCTGATACGTTTTCTTGTGGTGTCCGAAAAGTCTAGTGTCCGAGAAGTCTCCTTAGTAGGGACCGAAAAATCTGGGTTCCGAAGAGTCTCCGTAGTAGGGACCGAAAAATCTGGTGTCCCGTGAAGTCACGTAACCATTCATGTTGGTCCTCTTGTATTATATATATTTAGGTCAAAAAATGACATTGCAATATTAATTTCAAAGTCGATTGTCTTTTTTAAAGACATTCCTTGCTAGATTTAAGATTTTAATTCGCGCCATTTTTATCTGAATATGGTCACGTGGTACTTCATGCCGGCAGGGATTTAAAATCGAGCTATGCTCGGACCCAGTTAAATCTCTGAACGGAGGTTGCCATGTGATTTGACTATGGTCACGTGGAACGTTATTAAAATCGAGCTACGCTCAGAATCAGTTACATTTCTGCGAAGTTGTTGCCTCGCGTCGTCGCATCATCGCGGTCTGGTACAGCGATAATTATCGCTCAAATGTCGCGTTGTCGCAACTTCGCAACCGGACAATATGCACGAAAAGATAAGGACTTTTGCACCGATATTTATTTGTAACCACACACCGCAGATATAATGTTTATATTAAAAGAAACTCATTTCTTTTGTTTAAGTGATTACCAATACGACCATATACTAGTTTTCAATATCGGACGTCATATGTCATCGTTTTTCTGTTATGGAAGGAAACAACTAATACATGAAACCAGTTTCAGTACAGAAATTCGCCCTGCAAACAATTAGTCCGGGGGACGAAGAAACGACGATGCGACAACGCAAGATAAAATGTCGCGTTGTCACATTGTCACCGTCTTGTACTGAGCGAAATTGTAATTGGCGGAAACAGGATTCCGTAAATCTAACGCAACTCGCGATTGTTGCTATAAAGTTTTGACGCTTAAACCATTGATTTTAAACCTTTATATTACTTACTAATCTTATCACATTTTAAACGCATTTTTAACTTTTAAATATAGTACAGAGTGATTATATACATATATATATATATATATATATATATATATATATATATATATATATATATATATATATATATATATATATATATATATATATATATATATATATATATATATATATAAACAAACAAATCATTAGTTGAAAGTATCTTGTCTGTAAAACCTGAGCAAATTGTTTGGTTAATTAAACATTTTTTTTTACTGAAACAGTCAATGAATCTTTATTTAAATGCTAAATTTGGAGAATCAATTATTTTTTTTTCAAAACGTAATACATACCATAAAAACTGCATTCAAACCCATTGTTGACATTTAAAAATTCAAAAGCTGAAATTCCTTCGAGACTACGTGAAATAAGTATTACAAGTTCATAGTCAACATTGCTGAGAATCTGCCTTTCTTTATGAGCTCACATTTGAACGAAATGTTATTCATAAGTTTGCATATAGCAATATATTATCCTACATCAAATGTTCATCAAATCCCGTATTTGTTATTGTTAACAGATGAACACATAATTATTTGTAATATCTTCCACATTGATTTATTTCACACATTGTAGTCATAAATACTAGTGATACAACTGAAAATTCAACACTATTTTCTGTTGTTAGTTTCAATTCAATACTTTTTCTGGCCTTATTGGTTCATCTTAATCCTACAAGCCCACTAAAACAGAACTCGCACCTTGCTTTTAAAATTTACGAATTTAAGTTTTCTAGAATCCTTCTTTATCTCGACAAGATGAACGTCTTAGGAAAGAACGACGTGTTATATTTATAATTAATAGTCCAAAATGCATAACATCACTTGCCAACCAATTCGTTTATGTAACTGGTGTTTTTCTTTTGTATATTCGGTTTGGTATAGCGTGTACTGGCATGATAAACCACTCACAAATGACTGCGATAGCAGGGTTATTGAAATTTTACGCACGTGGAGTATGTAAATAAAAGTGTACTGCCCTCAGTGGCGTTGAGCGTTTTATTAAAACCTTAAATAGTGTTCATTGAATGGCGTTATATTAACAGTGTTTTGCCGAGATGTGCCATCCAAAAAGATTAAATATTATTAGGGCCCCGCAAATTTTATGCGGGTGCCCTATAGTAATCACCCTGCCTGTCCGTCCGTCCGTCCGTTCACAGTTTTCATGTTTTTCTTTCATAACTTCAAAACCGTTTTTCTATTAATTTGAAACGTTATGGGTGGATAGATCTCATTAAGGAAAAGTGTAGTGCACAAGAACCATTACTCTGCACTTCATGGTTCTGGAGTTATTGCCCTTTGTTAATGTTTCATACTTCGTTTTTGCCTGGATCATAACCCTTAGACTATAAGAGATATTAACATGAAACTTCATAGGTGGATATATATCGTTCAGGAGAAGTGCAATACACAAGAACCGTTACTCTGCACTTCATAATTCTGGAGTTATTGCCCTTTGTTAATTTTTCATTTTCAGAGCATAACTCTTAGACTATAAGAGGTGTTAACTTGAAACTTTATAAGTGGATAGATCTCATTGAGGAGAAGTGTAGTGCACAAGAACCATTACTCTGTACTTCATAATTCTGGATTTATTGCCCTTTGTTAATTTTTTATTTTCAGGCGGAGTCAACGTTTGGTTTCAGCTCTCTAACTTGAGTACGAATTGAAATATTTTAATGTAACTTCATCCCTAGATACCTTTTATCGAGACCTGGCTTGGGATTACATAGGGGGTGGATGGGATCACTGTCAAGGTCACCGTTACAAAAAATAGAAAAACGGTTTCCGCTCAATTACTCGAGAACGAATGGAGCTAACGTAATTCAACTTCATGCATAAATACCTTTTATCAAGACATCGCTTGGGATTGCATAGGGGGTGGGTGAAATCAAGGTCAAGGTAACCGTTACTAAAAATAGAAAAACGGTATCTTCTCAATTTCTCAATAACAGATCGAGCTATTGTAATGAATATAGAGGGAAAATTCCTTGTGAATGCAACTCTTCCTACAGTTTCCAACATACTTCTTGAAACTTGTCTTCATTGTTGAGGGTAATGTGTGGTTGTGCGTAAAGATGGGTTTACAACTTTTTCTCGCACATTCGGAAGTTATGTATATATTGCATTAGTTATTGTGTTTCTCAGATATTCTACAATTATTGGTTATCAATGTAAACAATATGTGCTAATATATATTCCACAAAGCTTTAGGTAATCTTTGACATAGATGGAATTGCTGAAATGATCTAGTTTCTTTAAAACATTGGCTGACCCGTACCTTAAAAAATGCTATCAATCGGGGCCCGCTGTCACCCATGTGACAAAGTTCTAGTTTCTGACAGTACAATAGACGTATATGGGTTTTGCCACAAATAATTTAAACTCCTCCCCAGATTTTGTTAAAAGATTAATTTCCATTCATCGAAAATAACAAATATTACCACGTGCTCATTTGAATATTACAAACATTATGCACGAGTTATTTTGTATGAAATAGTTTAACCGCTAAACACGTGATATCCAAGTGCGATTATTGGATAATATTCAGATAAATTTGAATATGATTGAGATTTGTGGTAGAGTCTATTAATAAACCTGTTCAATATTACAGAAATAACTTGTATTGCTTTGGTGATAAGCGTACATAATTTGTATGTAGGAGTAAGCGCGATTTCGTGAAATATGACGTGTTATTTATTATCAGCATTATTTTGCGTGTCTGTACAAGTCGTTAACATTCCATTATTAAATAGGTTTAAAAGTCTTCTGTCTGTGTGGTATACATTTGATACGTGACGTCGCTATAGGGGGCTATAGCACTTTGACATATCCAATACTTTATCATTTGAATCACCAGTTGCAAAACACACATTTTTATGGCAGTTTATCATAAAAAATTTAAAGCAGTTTTAATATTAAGCTAACGCATTAATTAAATTTGACAAATATTGAAAAACGGATAAGTTGTCGTACATATAAGGGGGTGTCATACAGATAAAGGGGTAGATGATACAATACCCCTCTGTTAAAATTCCACAATATAATAATATAACACAACTCCAGATGCATCACCAGGAGAGAAACCCTTATTCAACATCAAAAGATCCTTTATTTGAAGCAAGTGACCAATTGGCTATACAACACAGTACAATACGCATAACACAATACAAAACATTAAAGCAGACTAAAACTGGGTTCACCGCCTTGGAATGGTCAATATAAAGCATTAGGGTTTAGACCGGTTTAAAGGCACACCAAACCTCAACTTAGCCCATAAAGCAAATAAAGATGTACGAACTAACCTCTCCGGAAGATCGTTCATAGACTTTTGCTGTACACATGCTATTCATATTTTCAACGGAAGAGTCCATGACGACATATCCGGGGAATACACATTTACAGCCAACAACGGCGGAAATGTCGTCATTTATTTCATCAAATCAACCACCGCTATTTGTGAGCATGTTTCCTATTGAAGAAAGGAAATAACTCTCGGACCACTTTCCCCCTCATTGTATATATATTTTTAACGTGCCAACAAACTATGATACTGGAACAACAGCTGAAACACTACATAGTGCATATATATACACTTGGAAATATACTAAGAACGCATCATTTGTAGACACCGTTCAAGAACTCTTTGCGGATTTTGAACTGTCGATATCAGAAGATAATATTGCTAGCTCTCTAGCAGACTTTCTGAACTTGTTTGAAATAGTTGGCGCCAAAATGAAAAAAAACAAAAACGCTGCCCAGAAACCCATTGAATCAGCGTCAACAACGGACTGTTGGGATAGTATGTGCTCAATAAGAAAACACGCAATGTACAAAGCTCTGAGGACATTCTGAATAACCAATATTTCAGAAGAGTGTCGTTTATACATCTCTGCTAGGAATACGTTAAGGGCCACGTGTTAAACACAACGTAAAGACTGGGAATAAATTCGACGGTAAACAGCCGAAACGATCTAAAACTATTCTGGCAGACACTGAAACAGTCCGATCATAAAGGGCGGACTAACACTAACCAAATATCTGGCACAGAGTGTTATGAGTACTTTGAACAGTTATTTAGTATCCCGGATAATAGTGAACAACAAAAAACATGTATCGTGATTGGATGTTCGTGTGAACCCTACGGGCGGGCAAGTCCTCATCGAGTAAATCTCAGACGGGATCCATCGCAGCGTATCTCATATTCACGGTAATCGATCGTCGGGGAATGACGGGATACCAATGCAGTTGTATAAGTCTACTTCTTACAACATAGTGCCATTTTTGACCAAGCTGTTCACCGCTATCCTGAACAGCGGTGAATTCCCCGCTAAATGGAGTGAGATCATTACAACGCCGATCCACAAGAAAGGACCAACTAAAGACCCGAACAATTTCCGAGCCATATCATTGACTAATACCATCAGCAAATTATTTGTCTATGTACTTTACAAAGAGACTGACATAATGGTGTGATGAACATTCAATTATCGACGAGTCACAGGCTGGTTTCAAGAGTAAATACCTTATAGTCGAAAAGATATTTACGCTGCAATCTCTTGTCCAAATACATCACACGAACAAGCGGGAGATTCTAAGTATTCAACATAAATTTCCAAAAAGACTTGATAGCTGCCAGCACCGGCAGTTATGGGACTGTTTCAGCAGATATGGCGCCCATTCGGAAGTTTCTGAATAGTTTTCATTGTATATGTGAACAGTTGAAATCATGTATTAAGATTAAATCTGATGTCGTGGTCGATATGACGCCATTAAGCACAACACGTACCTAAAGGTCGGAGGACTGACATATTATTTTCGATGAACGATCGGTACCAAACAAGGCTTTGTGTCAAGTCCTTTTATCTTCGCGCTCTTCGGGGCAATTATACGAATGGGATCTACGTTACAGACACTACCGGTAATCGGTACGCCTTTATGTTTGCTGACGATGTCAATAGCTTCGCAGACACAGCAGTGAACCTCTATTTTTGTTGTGAAACGGTCTTGAAACTGAATATAGGAAAATCAGAAGTCATATTGTTCCGCAATGGTGGCTATTTACCTAATTATGAAAAATGGTATTTTCGCGGGAAAAGTTAAAAAGTGCTTAAAACTACAAATGTCTTGGTGTTTTCTTAACACCGAAGTTATCATGGACGCTGACTCGGAAAACTCTTGCAAAACAAGCATCCAAGGCGATTTCAAATATCTTCAAAAGACAAAGGATACTGTCATGCATATGAAGCTTTCAAACTGTTCGACTCGATTGACCAACCCATATTACTGTACGGTTCTGACACATAGGGAAGCAACTGCTTGCAGTGTACCAAACAAATACAAGTAAA
Organism: Congeria kusceri; assembly: GCA_027627225.1. Lineage (NCBI taxonomy): Eukaryota > Metazoa > Mollusca > Bivalvia > Myida > Dreissenidae > Congeria > Congeria kusceri. The sequence continues at coordinate 20,666,279 of CM051033.1, read as the reverse complement.
CTTCTGCAAACGAATATGCTATCTCAGACAGAACGTTGTGATTTTTCTTTGCCTTAGTGAGTGTGGAAGACATCCTGTGCCAGTTTTATATAGCCTACGATGTATCAGATACTGATTAAAATTACTCCACATGCCTGACACACGATATCCGAAGCAATGATACATTTTGCTGACATTCCTGGATGATGCAGAAAGGAAAACATGGGCAACTGAATTAAAGGGCTTAATATTTTACGTTCGGCTTTGGCAACGCCTGGATGCACCAAAGTGTTGGTGACGTGACCAATTTCCTACCAATATTCAAACAACGGCTACAAGATTGCTGCAAAAATCTTCTACGAGAATCCATTGCGACTTTACCGAAAGCAAAACAAAAACTCCTCTATAGCTGTAACTATCCAAATTAATCGATATATTTTTAGAGGTATTATGGAACTATTTCATGTTGAACGAAATTCTTTACAAAAACTCACAGGCAGGTGTTACTGATTACAGACAAATGATACCCCATTGATAGAACAGACTTCCGGTATATCAATTTAGAAAGTATATTTGTAATGCATGTTTGCACTTCCGCACCAGTTTAAAAACATTACTATAAAATGATGGGTGAAAAATTCCATTAACTAATAACGACTTTAATGAAACATTATACACATTTAAAAACTGATTGTGTCACATGGTGAATTTTAAAATAAAGTTTAATAAATTAAACTAAATTAAATATTATTATCAAAGTAAAGTATTGTATTTATTTTTTATTTACCCTAAAATATATATTCTACAGTTTAAAGTAATATATATTTGTAAAGTAAATGCAGTGTTAATTTATTATGTTGAGTAGTTAAGATTAGTTCTTAGTTTAAAGTAGACTGTAAGCTTAGTTTTTAGAGCTAGTAACATATAGTATTCTGGTACCCGATCTTTACTTACTTCGTAGTAAAGGGCATCACCCAAATCTCCTATGGTAACACCGGCTAATTCAACATGACAAAGGTACGTTATGTTCTATAGGCAATTTTAAACCAGCCCGAAAATCAAGTACTTATGTTGCTTGTTGTTGTAATGGCGTTCCGAATTTCATTAAACTCTTATTTTGTCTGTTTATTGGTATGCTTGTCATAGCAGTATCATTTGTAGTTTTGCAATAAAGCACACACAAATTAACTTAATGTGTATTCCGGATATTCGGATCAATTTTAATGAATTATATAGTACTTATTGATACTTTATTTTTATTTGATTAAGAATAATGCTCTAAAGCTTAATCAGGTTATTTTAAGAGTCTGTATTAAAGTAAAAATGTATTGCAATTAAAGTAATTGTGTATTGCATCACCGTATACATTGTTTTATGTAGAATAAATAAACAATATATATACAGTTGTGATAGTGCAAAGTAGTAAATGCAAGTAAAACTTACTGTATTATTAGGTGCATTTGTATGATTGTTTTTTTTCAGGCTGCTAATTCAGTTAGTAACGGATTACTACTAGATCTACTCTTCTCTTGCATCATCATGGATTTTAAAGGTGGTGCACAGGGGGATATTGTTTTCATACATTATTTAGCAATACATAGCATGACATGTGCAGATGAATTCCAGATGTAATGATAAAGAAATCTGGATTCATGTGTATGCATTGCTGGCCAACTGCACTGACGATTCAAAGGATCTTAAAATTAAATTGTAAAATATAGTTAAAATAAAAAGTTCTGTTATACAAGTGTAATTTTTATCATGTTTTACCATTACCAGTATAAATGTAGAAATCATATACACAGGTTTCAAATGGAAAAGTAGGCATGCCTTAAAAAGGAAGAACATTACAATTAACATTAACGATTTATTGATATTGCCTTTAAACAAATAGCTCATAAACTACATGTCAAGCCAATTATAATGATATGACTGGAAATCTTGACAAAAAGACATTTGATGTATAGTGCATATGACAACTTATAAGTTTACACATTTTAATAATACGTGTTAACTTTTATATGATTTATAAATTTAAATCGAACAAACAATAACACAGTTGATTCAAATATAAGTTCTTTAGTTTGTTAACTTACTTTCTACAATAAAAAATATACACATTTTTAGAAAATAATTTAACAATATTAATGTACATAATTGCAATCAAAGTTCTTCAGTGAAATACCATTGTCCATTCAATGCTCACATTACAAAATGTTTAAGTCTTAACATATTAACTATCACAATAACTCTATAAATATTCATTCACTATGATTATTTTTGTATTTGCATATGTTCATGTTTCTTGTGTTAAATAAATACACATTTATGTATTTTAATGATTCTTCTTATTTAGAAAAAGGCAATACATGCATACCCATGATTCCAATGTATACAAAACAAAGAAACATATTCATGTACCTGAAAGTTTCTTAACTGATATAATGTAATGCAGTATAGTCTAAGACTGTGCACAAAATCAACTAATCAGTATTACATACAAGTTAAATGCAATAGGTCAATGTTTACTTTCAACATTCAGTTGGGTAACACATGCTTGAGGTATGTTGAACAGTTTGTAAGATGTCCTTATTTTTTTTAAATACCAGTAACACACAGGTGAACATAGATTGTGTTGGATTGTCTTGCTTTATTAAGTTGGAAGAGAACCTTTCACAGTTGTAGTGGGTGCTTTCTTGTACTGATGTCGTGGAATGCAAACTGCAGGCTATGAAAAATAAGAACATTTGAAATCATTTATGTATTTATTTATTTCTGTTAGTTTGACCAAATAATATAATTTTCAATTAAGCTAATTTTCTTTTTTTTAACGTAAGGATACAGTGTAATGTTTGTGGTAAATCACACGATTATTTAAAATAACTGTATATTATATTTCATTAAATAGTAATCAAAACGTCCGAAAATCCGAAATATATGCATGTACGTTCAGAAAGGTTATTCAGTATGTTTAGTCGATGTGCAGTTAACGAGATTAATATCACTAAACATAACGTTATACTTAATTTAACTTAACAACGTTTGATTGCAATGACAACAAAACGATCGCATAACAATTTGAAAATTGTGTTTTAATATGTGACATACCGTTTGTCCGCCATACTGTGAATCGTTCACAAACATTTGACCATGAATTGGTTGACGTCAGACTATAACATAATTATATTCGAAATTAACCTTTTTTGAACACGTGCACATGATAATCAATCACTTTCCCTCCAATATTCACATTGACGACTAAATTGTTTAGATAAAGATATTACATTTCGACGATTGTGTTTATTATTTGTGTAGGCTATTTGTTATACCTGCAGAACTAACTTATCGATCGACATATTGAATAACAATATTTCTGCACTCCACGACTTGTGCTTTTTGTCGCTCGAACAGAATTGCGCCTTCGGACGTAGATATGACCGGCAACAATTGAAATCATTTACTCATGAACCGGCTCTCGCATAACGAACAACGAGGACATATAAATGCCATACAGAGGACTTTTAGGAATAACACCATCTAAGTACGGGAAATTAACAAAATTAAAATTAAAATCATCGCATTTGTCATAAAATTATAGACTAGTTTGCGTATTGTTATTATTAATAATTAGACATAAATCTAGAAATGCTACATCAGTGCTCGACAAACACGATTTAGTTATTTGGGGTAATTAAACACATATATATATTGTATACTATTATGCAACCTATTTATCATATTTGCATTTTGCTGACAATTATTTGTTCATGTTCTTTTAACTGGTGTCATTTTATTACTTTTAATAAAACGTAAAATATGGTATGTGTTCATCATATTCCATTATGATACTGTTTGTTTTTTGTTGAGTATTTTTTTGTTTTATTATATACCTGTTAAAATTCTTTAAAGAAAATACATGCTTTATCAATGAATCTATGAAACTGAACTAAAGCGTCACATGAAATGCGGGCGCAAATGTCACAATGTCTCAGGAATTCACAGCCGACAATTGAGATTTCAACCATCTTTTACTATTCCAGCTGCAACCTCTGTTCATAACACATTACTGACCAGTAACACAAACATGTCAAGTTCAAAAGCCACCATTTAAATCCAGAAAAACACAAAATGTTCAATTATTCCTTTGCAGCGAAACTGTTACAAACTACTATGTATGCTCTCCAACACAGAAACGAGTTAGACTTCGCATATCAGAATGTGACAGCGATTTAATTGTGTTATATCCACAGTAAAGTTTAGATTCTATACACATGCGATGTTTTTAATCCTCATCAGTTTCTGGTTTGTGTACATGTGCACATGTTGACATTCTTACTTGCACAAACTGTACTTTTACGCGTCTTATGAAATCAAAATACGGCGTAGCATTTAAGTCATTTTTTTTTTTTTTTTAAAGTTAATTAAGATTTAATGTAGTCGTTTCACACTACAAACACTTAATACTCTATCTATTTTAACTGATTATTATTAATTACCTATACTTTGCATGTATTTCAATAATGTTTACTTTCTTGTCATAAAAAATATGTGGGGAATATCTGACACGTTGTTGGAAGTTGTCAGTTTGCCAGGTTTAATAGGTCCATTTAAGATTGTTCTATCCGCACAGTATAATGCATCCATTTGTATTACCGAGTATTCTGAAACTATAAAATTAAAATTAATCAATACAACAGTGACATAGTGTCAGTAACAAAAACAACGAATACATGTTAGAAAATATTGTGCTCATAACTCTATACGTAACTTACCAGAGAGGGCATATACCACCATAAAACATTAAAATATTATATCAAAACATAGCATAATAATGTTCGTTAATAACAAAACAAATGTGTATTTGTAAAGTACAATAAACAAAGCGTGCACATAAATACCAAACGTATATAGCCTAATAAAGCGCACATGTAACATACGTGAATACGTACCGTAGCAAAATTTCATGAAAAATGGTACACACTACATAAAAAGCGAGTATATACTTGTATACATAGTACACATATGATAATAATGTATACAAATAAAACAATCAAGCGAGTATTTGGCATCAAATGAGTTCACATAAGATGGTAAGAATACACATAACATAATAAAAAAAAGCAAAGAAAGAGAAATCAAAAGTATACAAAATTATGCAAGTATGAACATAGAACGAGCATAATAAATAACCTTCTGTTTCCTATTATATAAAGAACGTAGTTGTTAATATAAATGATATAAGACTATAATAAATCAAACGAAACTGCCATAATGAACAGGCATTTCAATAGAACTGGACAATAATCGGCTGATACACTTGCACCCATCAGTGTCATTTCATTAATTTATAGCAAAATAAATAAGGTAAATAAACACATCCACCTCACTCATATTATGGAAAGGTATTCATATTACATTCTCTTAATACGACAAATGATGTGTTAAATTAAATAAAATCACAGTCATTTTCCTTAAAAAGCCAAACATTGATAACACCAGTGTCAGTTAAGATTGATATATTAGACGTTGTCACAGGGTCAAGTTTTCAAGCATTCTTCTTTCAAAATAAATTGAATGTACTGAGCAGATTAAAACCGCAATTCTTACCCACCATTAGCAAATGCGCGCCGTGAACACGTTGATGGGTTTATCATAAATATGTGTATATATCTAACATTGACATTCGATAAGCGCGCATGCTATATTGCTTTTCGGACGAAGCACGACGGTGTTATTAATCTGTGTCGGGCATGACAACAGCAGTCTATAAACGGCAGACAATAAACCTTATTAAATGAAACAGCTATTTCATAATATTGACTTGGCATAATAAATTAATTATCCTAGACTGATAAGCGGTCTACTAAGTTTGAATGAAATTTTCACCGAAGTGCATAACGAGCACAATAAAAGGCCCTTGCTTTAAGCGCATTTCCTGACACGCAGATTGCTTTGAATTTTTCTCTATAATATGCATAATATGCTTCAACATACTAAAACATAACGGCTTTGAAGTTTCCTACAGAAGCAGTTGAAATCTCACACAGAAGCGCATCTGAAGTCTCCCTTAAAAGCGCATTTGAAGTCTCCCACAAATGCGCAATTGAAGTCCCACACAGAAGCGCATTTGAAGTCCCACACAGACGCGCATTTGAGGTCCCACACAGAAGTGCATTTGAAGTCCCACTCAGAAGCGCATTTGCCTTCTCACAGAGACGCATATTTGAAGTTCCTCACAGAAGCACATTTGAAATCTCTGACAGAAGTAGACGTGAAAGCAAATATAATAGCGCATTTTGAGTCTCGCTATTTATGGTACAGGGTTATAATTATGTGAAGCATATTATTTTCTGTCATGGAGGAATTTTCTAATACTTTGCAGAAATATCACTTATAACTAGGAACGAAGCCATCATGGGAGGATGTGTCCAATGAAGGACAAGGTCTGAGGATCCAAGGTCACACTTTATAGGAAGCCTAAATTTGTCTAACATGAAAGGATTTTACAATTAATTGACTGGAATGGTGATCATTATTATACACACGCAAGGACCATGTATGCAACAATAATCACCATAAGTGAAATTTATAGTCTGCATTACTGACAACGATTTAAATGCTTACGTTAAAGTCGCCTTCAATGGCAGATTAAACAAAATCATTCCTAAAAACTAAAAGGTGTTTTTGCCGATCTAGTGGCCACGGTCTGGACCAAATTCCACGCGGAATAAAAGCTTACTTAATTTTAGTAATGAACCTTTGCGATAAAACACAAAATAAATATAAATACACAGTGGAAGCTTGGACAGTAGTTCACAACTTCCCAATGATATACAAAGAAACCAAAAGTTTTGTTAGAAGAAAAACTGAACTAGTCAGTGTGTTAATGAACCTCTCGAACACGGCCGTTAATATAAAGTAATGTATGTCTTCGGCGTTTCTATGCCACACTCATGTTTGATCGAAACACACTCGAGTTTGTTGGTTATCAGATGGCGGTAGTATAATTCTTGTGCCTCAAGGTAATTTAAAACTAGTATGGAGTACACGAGAACTCCGCAAAATGTTATGGAAGACGTTGAAACAAATTTGACAAAAGATGTTATGTATGACAGTGAGACGATGTTGACAAAAGATGTCATGGATGACATTGAGATAATGGTGACAATAGATGTTATGGATGACACTGAGACAAATGTTACAAAAGATGTTATGGATGACATTGAGACAATTGTGACATTATATGTTATGAATGACTTTGAGACAATGGTGACAATAGATGCCATGGATGAAATTGAGACATTTGTGACAATATATGCTATGGGTGACATTGAGATAAGGGTGACAAAATATGTTATGGATAACATTGAGACAATGGTGACAATATATGTTATGGATGACATTGAGACAATGGCGACAATATATGTTATGGATGACATGGAGACAAGGGTGACAATATATGTTATGGATGAAATTGAGGCAATGGTGACAATAGATGTTATGGATGACTTTGACAATGGTGACAATATATGTTATGGATGACATTGAGTAAATGGCGACAATATATGTTATGGATGACATTGAGACAAGGGTGACAATAGATGTTTTATATGAAATTGAGACAAGGGTGACACTAGATGTTATATATGAAATTGATGTTATGGATGACATTGAGACAATGGCGACAATATATTTTATGGATGACATTGAGACAACGGTGACAAAGGATGTAATGATAGACATTTAAACAAGGGTGACAAATGATGGTAATAATCATGAGCCTGGGAGTTAAAATACTATGTCCGACCTGTCCGATGCATGTAACGTTTCTGTCGGACAAGTAACCTGTTTCTGTAAAGTTGACAACGGACAAGTACAAATTCTGAGTGTGAAAATGCTGCAAATGTTGAGAGTTAATAAACTGTCTGCACAACTGGTAATGCAATTCTCGTTGCAGACGAAACGTTCTATTTAAAATGTGACTTTCATGTGATTATGACCTGTTATAAACAGTTCTCGTTGTGATAACAAGACGTATGGACAGTGTTTCACCATTTGAGAATGAACTTCACACACCAGGCAATAAACATAGGCACGGATGATGTATGAGCACAGGTTAACAAGATACACGCATGTCAACTTGATAACCACATGCTTCCTGGAGTTGACACATACTTAATGTACTCATCATTTAATTCAAAATGCAAAGCAGAAAATGACAGGCGATGCCGTCAAAATTAAGTAAAGATGTAACTTTATTGACCGCATTTTCGGTGATGACAGTATTATCATTGCTGAAGACTCGATTCGCTTTGACAACACGGGCAAAGAACAAGAATCTCATTGTTCAGACATATGACTTATATATGACAAGTGCCGATAATACTTTGGTGATTGACTTAACATGTGTTCAAATTAAAGTTAAGTAACTCATTACATTGACCCAAGAGTGACAATAGATGTAATGGATGACATTGACACAATGTGACAATAGATGTTATGAATGACATTGAGACAATGGTGACATTAGATGTTATCAATGACATTGAGACAACGGCGACAATATATGTTATGGATGACATTAAGACAATGGTGACAATATATGTTATGGATGACATTGAGACAAAGGTGACACAAGATATTATGGATGACATTGACCCAAGGGTGACAATATATGTTATGGATAACATTAAGACAATGGTGACAATATATGTTATGAATGACTTTGAGACAATGGCGATAATATGTATTATAAAGGACATTGAGACAATGGTGACAATATATGTCATGGATGACATTGAGACGATGGTAACAATATATGTCATTGATGACATTGCGACAATGGTGACAATAGATGTTATATATGACATTGAGACAATGGTAACAATGCACCCATAGACACTTCCAACTAGACCTTTTTATTACAGATTACAGTTTTCTAACAAATGCCCAGTCGCATCGCTTTCAAATTTTGCACAGCCCCATCATACACAATTTCCAATACAGGTATGATATAAATTGAACGGTTCAGTGAATATTTATATTTCCTCGTGCTCTCAGGTGTCAAAAAGATAATTGCACGAGACAATTGTCGTGTATGTAGAAATATGATGCTGTTTATAATCAAAGTGCTTAATAACGACACTCCAAACAAAAAACAACACATTTACTAACAATTATTTCATGAATACACCATCTCACAATGAATAATAGATGCATCCAAAAATGTCAATCATATGCAAATTAATCTGCAATTGTATTCAATCATTGTACTTGGCTGTCGCGTGATTAACGTTTAACCAATTTTACACAAAGAAGCACGTGATAAACTTCTAAACGGGTTGTGATAGTTCATGATTGTAAATAAAACCGTTAACAATAGTTAGGGAGAAGTTTAAAATGTTAGTGGCAAAACATACAAAGGGCTACTGTGCAGTATACAGGACGCGTGCGCGCGATTGGTATGTAAGAGGCCGCATTCCACGTACTTAGGTATGGAGTAAGTCTTAGAAAATAATTTTTCTCTTTATTTCGATTGAAATTTATTAAATCATTATTTTTAATGATTTTTAATCAAAATACCAGGCAAATAACAAAGATATTTGCTTTTAATTTGAAACAGTGAAATTTACTTTATTTCGATTTCGCATTTTTGCGAATTTTTGTTTTGATATTATATTTTATTTGTGTGAAATCTTTTATGAAAACGAAATGTCAGATAAAGAAAATTAAATACATCGAAGTCTAATATTTTACTTTGTGTTCTTGAAAGGTTTTGAGAAATGTGGGTTAACATTCAAAAGCTATTGTTAATTAAGCGAAGGTCTAGTTAGATATTCCGTTGGGTGTATAGCTATTTTAGAAAATGTCACTACGTGCGCATTAAGTAAACATTCGTTTGTCTGATTATACTGCAAGCATACATATTTGTTTCGTCAATACTAAGAAAAAAAATCATAAACATACTGTACATGTTAAACCTGTCATCATTTTGTGATAACCCGACTGAATAAAACGGTCTTTAGTTGGCTAGTCAAGCAATACAGTATTGTTAAATCGCAATTTCTATTTAACGAATTAAAAACAAATTAGACCAACTTTTGTTGTTTTATAGTTTCTCCGATCGCTGACGCTGTAATGCTTCTGTCAATCATGTTGACGTTTATTTGTCAAATGCATGTTTCCATGATGCATTTCAATAATCTAATTTATCTATATTGCATAAAAAGTTAAATCGTATCATTCTTATTATCAAAGCTATTATGAATAGGTTCGTGCTTAAATTATATTTTATTTCCGCTTCCAAGTACATGGGCAGTTTTTCCCCCCAAAACATCGAAAAACTTAAAATAAACAAGAAAGCTATGATGGCATTATATCGCTCTACTGACTATATTATAGCTCTACATGTATTTCGGACAAGATTTTATCAGTTTTCAAAAATGCTATATCAAAAAGGCCCTGAGTTGTATACATGGGACATAGTCTTACTTGAGCAGGGGCGGCCATTTTGGATGAGGTCATCAAGTCCGTAACCTAGTTGACGTAAGTGCAAGCTGACTGAATGTATTGAAAATATTAATTAAGTACGTTGGCACAGAGGTGACATGCACTACTCTTTTTTTATCTCGTTCCCACGAGATATTAAGTAGAGGGAACGAGATACTATGTCGAGGGAGCGAGATAATAAGCTGAGGGAACGAGATACCAAATCAAGGAAACGAGATACTAAGTCGCGGAACGAGATACTTAGTCGAGGGAACGAAATACTAAGTCGAGGGAACGATAAACTAAGTCGAGGGAATGAGACACTAAGTCGAGAGAATGAAATGATATGTCGAGGGAACGAGATACTTAGTCGATGGAAAGAGTTATTATCTCGTTCCCTCGACATAGTTGAAACTGAAACTGAAACTGGTTTATTTGATTAAACGCCTATTACTATGAAATAAACATATTCAATGGCGTTTTACAAAAACAAAGCTATAGGTAAATAAAATATATCATAATAGTTCGTAATTATTATAAAACAAAAGCATTAGCTGCCAAAAACAATATAAGACATTCAACGCAAGTAAAAACTTAAGATTTTGAGGGCATAAAAACATAAAACACGTATAAAGCATAAAACACCTTTGCCTTTAAGAGTATGTTTCAGTTACGCAAATAGTGAATAAAAATTTCGGGAAAAGTATGGTTTCAAATCTTTTTTAAACTTATCTAAGGAATTTGACTGTCGTAGTTCTGGCGGCAAATCGTTCCATAGTCTTGGACCAGCGGTGCTAAAACTTCTATCACTAAATGTTCTACTCTTATTGAATGGCACAACGTATAAGTTCTCCGCAGTATTCGACGATCGAAGACCGCGCCTGCAAGGAGTTTGTTTGGTAAGCAGTTCCAACAGGTAGTCGGGAGCTTCATTTGCAGAGCACTTGTACATGAATGTAAGTAATTTGAATGATATTCTAGCTTTTATCGGCAACCAGTGTAAATCGTATAGAACGTGTTTTGAGCTTTCATATTTTCCACGTTCTAAAACACGTTTAGCGCACATATTTTGTATTCGCTGTATCTTCTGAATCTCAATCTCGGCAACACCGTATAAAATTACATTACAGTAGTCAAGGTGGGATAAAACTAGAGATACAACTAGGATTTCGGTTGCCGGTCTGGTTAGGTATTTGCGGATACTTTTGATTCTAAAGTAATTCAGCATAGCCGAGCGACACTTCATTGTAACGTGCTTTCTGAAGCTGAGAGTCTCATCTAAGAACGCTCCAAGATAACGAATTGTAGTATCGCGATGAATTTTGTCTCCTGCAATGTTGATTTCTGTTGTTGTTATTTTTTGAAGTTGTTGACGGCTACCAAACGTAATAAATTCAGTTTTGGAGGCGTTCATTTTCAACTCGTTAACTCGTTCCCACGAGTTAGAGAACCAATCAATGTTTTATGTCGAACATACATGGCTTGTCGATATCGGTACGTCAAATACACAGGATATTGCTCTCGTTAGATATGAAGAGGAGAGAATATAGTGATATTAAGACAGTGATAATGTTTTATTATAAACGAACTCGAACAGTCGGGTGGCCAGCACGGCCATAGAATATTCTGAGGCAGCGATGTTTTTTCAAACGGACGGAGGTTGCGGACTCGTGATGTGCACAATATTATTCGACCATGTGACTCAGAAGGTAATTTTGGTATCAAAACAAATGTTCAATTAACTAATAACTAATATGTATTTAAATAGAATCTCTAGGAAGCACACAGTCACATATATGCATTATAGCTTATTTTCAGTAAGTATGAGCAGTTGATTTTTGTGTTCGTGTTCGCCGGAACAAAAATGTTTCTACGTGTTACTACTTCACTAACATATTAAAAAAAATTGTGTTCCACATGTTAAGCACATTTTTTATAGGAATTAGGCTTAAACATTAGGATTAAATCAATATTTAGCGAAGTATGGATTTAGGGGTCATTTTAATGGTAACTCCCTTTCCATATCACACATGGCTAAATTGATAAGAATGGAATTTTAAGAGGTCGTTGAAGAAAACCTTCACTTTTACGAATATGGTAGTCTCGGTTTATGTGACAAAAACAATGATAATATTGACACAAACTATTTAATTTAGAACACATGAGGTATAAGTAACGTCTGACATCAGATGCGTATGTCATCTATCATAACTGGATTCTGATTACTTTTTATTTTCAGTGGTTATGCAAAGAACTGCTCACAGGTTTGTTAGACGGTCATACTTCGCTGATGGCCCAAACATCATATGGCACATTGATGAGTATGATAAACTAAAACAGTATATACTTTGTATACACGGGTACATCTGCAATGATACATTAAATGTTTACTATACATTTAAATGATTTGCTCGAAAATTAAAATTGCCTAATTTAAATAATTTTGTCGAAAATTAAAATTGACTAATTAATAAATACGTTTGTGGCACGCTGTGTGTAATATAAGAGGTACGTATCGACATGATTAATTCCCAATGCTATTCGTTAGCTTTATAAGAATCGGTCAAAAACGGAAAATGTCTTTTCTTTACTGTTTAAGGTCCCGAATCACGTTAAGTCGCTCATAAAGAAATTAACTTGGTTGCTACGGAATCTGCTTTGTGGTAAAGATAATCAACAATTGCATACACATACATGTACATTAATTATCTTAAGCTAGTCATGTAAGATTTTACTCATTTAATAAATATATTTAAACCAGGTAATCCCAATGGCAAGGTCAATGCTTACCCATATATAGAGTGGCATTATTTGAATAACTTTGGTAGAAGTTCACGTGATAATGCTACATTGCAAATATCAAAGCTACTGAACAAGATAGTTGCCATGCAAACCAGACTTCTGCATAGAATTCAACTCTTAGAACAATTTTGAAAGTGGCCAACGTGTTCAGGTGAGCTAAAATTGCTAGTTCTTTATTTAAAATGTAACTGAAAACTTAAAGTTAAACATATACCATAAACATGAATTCACATGAAAACATTGGAATGTGTTTATGTAAATACAAGCCCACGAATGAAATTCCATATTTATAGGGACCTGTTCATAGATTGACGAAATGACAACTTTCCAACTATACAAAAAGTGTACATAAAGGAGAAAATTAACACTACGGAAATACTAATATACTGTAAATACCGTTTCTTTATGAGTTTTTAGCAGTTGAAATTAATACAATTATAAAGTGTTTGTAACGCTTAACGATGGAATTATTTGGAGTGTTTCTGTTGGTTTCGTTAAAAGAATTGACATCACGTGGATAACTTACAGACATCAAAAATGCCTTGATATATATGGAAATCGGAATGGTTAAGTGGTTAAAGCGTTTGCCTTTTGGTCCGGAAGTCTGATGTTTGAACCCTGGTGGGAACACATTTTTTTTGCATTTCTTGCTTGTTAATGCCTTTTCTGTTATAATACTTGAGGTCTTTAGTTTCGATGCTTAAATATGTTAAGTTCAGCCATTTGATGGCATACTTCAAAAACAAAAAAACTGTGAACACGTCCCTTAAACAATGCCTCATATTATATCTGGACTAAATAAAGTATCAACAGAATTTCTTTTACGCAAAATGAACCCTCATACTTAGACTTAATTAAAAATTCCAGGCACAGTCTCCACTATGTTATTCAATGGTCAAGGTCATGAGGGTGCTTGAAATTATTTTGAAATCATGTAATCTTCTATACTTTCGAAATATTATATTATAAAAAGACGCACATTCACTTGATTTGACATACATGTACATTTAACAAGAACTCCTACATGTATATGTTGGTATGAAAAGTACATGGTTATTCACATGCATAAGTATCTAACTACTCTTTTCCACCTAAACCACATTTAAAACCACTTTTATCTTGGTCTTTAGGCGATGAATTGAAAAGAAATGTTTTTGAGTTTAGTTGAAAATATAGAAACATTTACAGATTGACTCCAGAAAGAGAACATAATTAGTTTTTCTTATTTTGTATTGCTATGTATCAGTAGTTTTTTTACTTTAAGTATAACTAATTTAATTATTTAAAGAATTTCCTACAATTAATTTGTTTTGAGAACATACACGAATAGGGGGATTAAAAAATATCACATGTGTCTGTAAGACAAAAAACTGCTTGGTTCATAGGTTGATGAAATAATTGTACAACAGTTGCTACTTTAAAGCCCAATTATTAAAGCCAAAAGTCAAGTTGTTACAACTAAGATGATCTTTAAAACATTTATAACTATTAATTGTGTATATATTTGCTACTAAAATATGCCATAGTGGCCTTGATATTTGACCTTAGTAGAAACTGCACTTACAAATTATATTAAATCCCAAAGCCGTGCTGTGTTATTACTACATAATTGTTATCATTTTGTTTTGAAAACAATACCCTAAGACTTGTCACAGACTCATTCGAATAACTTTACTAAACTAATATCAATACAATGTCTGACACAATATGCTAAGCTACATTTTCATTTTGTCTCATTTTAGTTTTTTAGACTTTTAAAAATTCACTAGATTCATTAAGGCAGGTCAACATTAGTGTCACCAGGCTCACTGGTGTTTGTCCCCTGTGAACCCAGAAATCCAGGGAGCATGTCGACACATGAGGAAGGCCAGGTTCATTGTGTACCAATTGACTGTAATTCCCGTGTGCAGGGAGGTATGTTGTGGTCACCTGTGAGGAAGGCCATTTGCAGCGGGAAGGTAATAGCAGCAGATCCAAATGAAAAAGCCATTAAGTGGATATGTTTAAAAACATAAAACACAGACTCCTGCTACATGTTCGTGTAACTATGTCGGAAACAGTATTTCCAGTACAAATCGACTTAGTATCTCGTTCCCTCGAGTTAGCATTTCGTTCCCTCGAATACGTTTCTCCTTTCCTGGAATAAGGATCTCGTTCCCTCGACTTAGTAACTCGTGTGAACGAGATAAAAAAAAAGAGTAGTGCATTTTAATCATGTACGGTGGGACAGAGGTGACATGCAGTATTATGTTTTTTATCTCGTTCCCACGAGATACTAACTCGAGGAACGAGATACTAACTCGTAGGAACGATATACTAAGTTGATGGAACGAGATACTAAGTTGATGGAACGAGATACTAAGTCGAAGGCACGAGATACTAAGTAGAGGGAACGAGATACTAAGTCGAAGGAACTAGATACTTAGTCAAGGGAACGAGATACTAAGTCGAGGGAACGAGTAAGTATCTCCTTCCCACGAGTTAGAGAACCAATAAAACCGACAGAAACGATCATGTTGTATGATATTTTGGAGAAGGACATTCCTATCGCCAAATTAGTTGTGTTATGTTGAACACACATGACTTGTCGATATCGGTACTTCAAATACACCGAATCTTGCGCTCGCTTGATTCGAAGAGTAGAAATATTCATAGTTATTTTCTAGAGTTGATAACAAAAACCGACATGTAGAAGTTTCATTCCTATTGTGACTGTGGAAAAATATAATTTTGCTCTGGAAATACTGTTTCCAATTTAGTTTCCATGTAGCAGGACTTTAATATGTGTTTTATGTTTTATTTTTTATACATATTCATTTAATGGTTATTTCAGATGGATTTGATGCTGCCCTCTCGCAGCTAGTGGCCTTTCTCATAGGTGCCCACAACATCCCTCCCTGTGGTTTTCCCAAGAGAATAACAGTCACTTGCTACACAGGGAAAATTGGGATAACTCGACATGCTCCCTGGATTCCTGCGTTCCAAGGGAGCAAACACCAGAGAGCCTGATAGCACTAATGTTGACTTGCCTTAATGCATCGAGTCTAAGAAAAGTATAAAAGTCTAACAAACTTAGAAGTTTTATTTTTAAAACAAAGTGATCGAAATGTGTTGTAGCACCACACCAAGGATGTGTGATTAAATAGAATGTGTAAGTGCAGTTTCTACTAAGAAGGTCACTATGACATATTTTAGTAGCAAATAATGGACAATGAATTGTTGTCAATGTTTAAAGGGATGGTCAACCAGATAATGACTTCTTATGCACAGTTCAGCTGCTAAACGTATATGGGCTTGAAAGTTAAAAACATGACACATATTTTATACGATAACAACTATATGACCCCTAAAAATAATAATTTGCGTGTTAAGTTACCCATTCACGTTACGAATCTCATCCGTACAGTGAGTGGCCTTTCCATTCAAAAAAATACCGTGGATTTCCCGTCCTAACAATATAACAAGTCATGTGATATTTCCGCGCAATGATAAACACACCAAATGCTAAAGACATTTCGTGCTAGTTTCCCGTAAAAGGAATGATGTTCCAATGCATAACTTTTGCACAGAGAAATCCTGTCATTGTGGTCAGACAAGTATTTTAATTTTGTGGGTCGTCTTATAAACCTGTGCAAGTGTGGTATCAGGATTTAATAAGACATTCAGAAAACATAGGCAATTATAAACAAAGTAAAATGGTTTTACAGTGCAAATTTACTTATTAGTAGTCAGAAACTAAACCAGTGATTCAGAGTTTGTAAATTGTTGAATGTATTATATATTTCAAACTTCAAATGTACAACATGTTTCATAGACGGCCCTTAATATGACTTGTCAAGTTTATGACAATTGATATTACTATTCAAAGTACAGTTATTCATGAAAAACATGGGACTTGTGCCAATTACCACTGTGATTTTATTAATAGACTGACATTTGTCTATTATAATACTTACCATATTCAATTCGACACTGAAACAACTGCGCATGCGCCAGACGCGCGTGGGATAATCAAGTGATGATAGTGATAATTAATCACGTTATTTAGAGTTTTACCTGGTAGACATACGGTATGATACACAGATAATTGTTTTAATGGACAATACTGAAAATATGAAAATGTGTCATCATTTTTTCAAGTGATGTAATGTATCAGGAATATTTGTTTAATCAATATAATGCACCAATGTGGAAAGTTACGAATTGTTTGAAGTTTTCTTTTTTTCGTGATACTTAGTGATCTGGTTGACCATCATTTTAAAGATTATCTTAATGGTGACAAATTGAATTTTGGCTTTAATAATTGGGCTTTTATGTAGCAACTGTGTTACAATTTTTTTTATCATTTCATCAACCTACGAACCAAACAGAAAGTGTTGTATTAAAAAAGCATGTGCTATATTTTTAATCTCCATATTTGTTTATGTTCTCAAAACCAAAGAGTGTTAGCAAAAAACTTTAAATAATTGACATATTCTTACATAATGTCAAAGAAAAGCTACTTATCTGTTCTCTAATTGGTGGAATTCTCGAAATGTTATAATATTTTCTACTTAACTAAAAACATTTCTTTTCAATGCATCGCCTGCATACCAAAATAAAAGTGGTTTTAAATTTGGTTAAGTTTTGGAAAATAATGAAACTTTGCGACTTGGTATGTTTCGTTTGCTTTTTAGCTCGACTTTTTAAAGAAAAGTTAAATTTTTTTTCAGAGTCCATTTTTCTAAAACTATCCTAGGTATCCATTTGAAAATTTTAATACTTGTTCACTATTAAAAGGGTACTCCATTACAACAGGGCTGGTAACCCTGTGATTTGTATTTCTAGAGTTATCTGTCATTGTTTGGATAAACATATTCTAGAAACAAAAGCCTAGTGTTCTATCAAATATGAGAAGGTCGAGCGTTCAGCACCCGTAGGCGGTGCCCTTGTTATGGTTTGTTGGAACTGCCAAGCAGTTGTAATACTATTTTATTCAGATAATCATTGTAGTAATTTGAGTTATACAAAACATTAAAGCATATTAAACATTCTTACAAATCTTCCTCGCAGATGCCTGTACAGAACTAATGCCTAGTATATGTTGTATTCGGGTAAGAAAGGCCGTCTTCTTCTATGACTGACAGGAAAACATCATACAGATCCGAGTCAAAGCACTCTAGCGTACGGAACGTCATTGCCCGAGCGACATATATTTCATCGTCGAGAACATTGCACATGTAGTTACGGCTACCCCGCAGGTCCGCATGATTGAACATTTGGTTACGCTGGCCATGTGGTGCTTTGAGTTCCGTGACCGTCTAATGGAGTGATCGATTCTTATAAATCCAGAGAGTTGCATGGCCTAATCATGTCGATACGTAACCTTATATTACATACAGCATGCCACAAACGTTTTAATTAATTAGGTTATTATATATTTTAATTTTCCAGAAAAATATTTAAATGTATAGAAAACATTTAATGTACAATTGCATATGCACCCGTGTATACAAAGTCCATACGGCTTTAGTTTATCATACCCATCAATGTGCCATTTGAAGTTTGGGCCAGCAGCGAAGTATGACAGTCTAATAACGCTGTGAACAATGAACTTTAACGCAAATTGATATTTGCAATAAATCGATATTCATATAATGCTTGTGAACCTGTGGTGTAAACAACAAGGTATCGGTTAAGAGCAGTAACTACACATGTACCTTTAAAGGATTAACGTAAAATTTGTTAACAGATTAAACAATTCAATCAGTCTGGTCTATAGTTATGATGATTTATTGCCGCGATACTTCTGGGATATAAAGTGACGATTGTAAATACACAGTCGCGTGAAGTAGCGATCGCTGACGGAGTTAAATTCTATGAAATGCTTTAAAGCGACTCATTGAATGCCACAACGCTAAGCACTATTGCACACATATTTGGTTTTTAAATTCGTGCTGAATATATTCGAACGATCATAACAATGCGCTTCCGATTGTGTGATCATTTCGCGTAATACTAGTTTGTTTTTTTCTACCACTTCGAGTAAAAACGATGTATGCTCTGACTGTTACGGTATCCATCGATTTCTATTTATACATGTATTGTATCACGTTTACAAGTGCTAAAGTTTAATTGGCCATACGGAGATAGCTCTTTTGATTCACCACACACGTAGTGAATAGAAAGTAATGTACCAAAATATTTCAACGAGATTTACAACAGCGATGTCAATACCGGTTCACTATGTCGGTCTTAATATACTTTCTTATTCCAAATTAAAGAATTAACAATAATAAAAATACTTGCAAAACGTTGGATCTTTCGCACAATTGACAAAAGTATAAAACATTCTACCACAATACGTTGTTAACCCGTAAAATAACAATCTTTGAAGTAGAGTAGACAACCCGTCTAAATCGTTATCGTGTGTCATTATATCATTAAAACGTCATTATCTGCCGCTCACTAATAACTTAATTATCATTTTCAATCCATTTAAGTCAGCTTGCAATAAAACTAGGTCACGGACATGATGACCTCATCCAAAATCGCCGCAACTGCTTAAGTTAGACCTGCTCAAGAAGGTCGAATACCGTCCCATATATACTACTACACTGCCCCTGTAGGTCATTCTGATTTAATTTAACTAATGAACACTTATTAACAGTGTTAAGCAGAAGGCAATAAAACACATTTCTGTGAAAAATTGTTTTTCACAAAAGATCTTCATTTCCCACTGGAAGCAATGTTTTACAAATCTGAATAATTTGTATGTGAAAACTATTTTCAAATCCGGCTAGCGGATTTTGACAAGAAAACTGTGTTGTTTTCAATATAAGTCATATAAAGAAATCTTTACCAATCACCGTAATTTGGTAAATGGTCACACAATAAACATTCCAGTGGTTTCTGACAAGAAACATATTTATTTATCTTTTAATATTTTAGCAATCGGTTGCAATGGCTATCATACCCGGTAGTTGTGCAGTATATTCGATGAAGAAATTCGGTAGAGGTTTGTTAACTACATATACTACGTTTAGTCAAACTCAGCGTAGATTCATTTCTTTCTTTCTTTGTTGAGCCTTTTTGTTCTATAATGTGTTTTCTAGTGCATCTACTCTTGTCTGTTTGTTTGGCGATGTAAAAAGCTGGCTTTTGAAATTTGTAATTGTTCACTAAAGTGTAATATCTAGTCCTTATATCCTGAGACATAGACACACTGTCGAGTTCAGTCAGTGTGCACGTTGATTGTTTTCACCCGATACGTCAATTGTCATTTAACAAGATAGAAAAATGAGTCAACTAAGTCAGTCAGTGATTTTAATTCTCAAGTCAACATGCTGTTTTGGTATGTCGATTATATTGCCACCCTTGTGTCAATGTCACCCATAACATCTACACCCATATGTACTTCGAACTAGACGTTATCTTAATCAAAGATAGCTTTTGTATTTTAAGCCCGAAGTTCTCCACATCTTTCATGAACACAAAGTAATATAATAGACTTCGTTGTATTCAATTTCTTTTATCTAAAATTTTGTTAAAAAAATATTTCACAAAAATAAAACATAATATCAAAACATAATTGGCAAAAAAGCGAAAACGTAATAACTTCACTGTTAGAAATTCAGAGCAAATATTTTTGTTATTGGCCTTGTGTTTTGATTAAAAAAACGTTAAAAATAATGACGTAATAAATTTAATCTAAATAAAGAGAAAAATTATCTTATTATATTTACTCCATACATATGTACGTGGAATACGGCCTCTTATTACATACCAATGGCGCGCGCGCGTCCTGTATACTGCACAGTAGCCCTTTCCAGGTTTTGCCCCTAACATTTTAAACTCCTCTCTAGCTATTGTTAACGGTTTAATTTACTTTCATCAAATATCACACACAGTTTAGAAGTTTATCACGTGCTTTTTGTGTGAAATAGGTTAAACGTTAATCACGTGATATCCAAGTACGATGATTTATAATATTTTATGAACACATACTCTTTTTATGTCGTTGTTCACGTAACTTGTTTAGTGCAAGTTAACCTTAGCTCAGTAGTCAATACCCAATCGTATACAAGTGTTTTATCACGTGATGGTAGTCAGCCAGAATACGTAGAACTCATTGTTTACATTGTATTTGGTGCAGGCGGATGCCTCGCCATTTTGCTATTCTAAATGATAATTTTGCTGTTAAATGCAGCTTTTGAGACATGCATTTATGCCGTTCACAAATTGTGTTGCCAAAGTTCAGGATGTTTTATTAGCCAATGCTTGATCAGCATTGTGGTTTATATAAAGAGGTGGATCGATTTCTAAAAATACCACGTACAAGAACAAAGGAATGAAATCTCGAATATCTCAGCGAGAATTGACGGGATTCAATATGACTATCCCCGAAAAATGTAATGTCGTTGACTGGCCACACACACTCTAACTGTAAACGTTCCGGTCTTCCTGTTGATCTGTCGACAGGTGTGAGGAGTATTTTAGTGCCTACACAGTACTTGAAATTACGTAAATCACTCGAACTGCCTACCAAACGATGTCCGGACTTCGCTACCGCTGCTAAATGCGTCGATTGCGGGGATTGAATTTGATGATTTAATTTGACGTACAACAGCTTGACAGGCCATCTTTTCTGGATGCTGTTATTCACCTTAATCGATCTACGTACAGTTAACAAGCTAAGTATACCCATCTTTTTCGGAGTGACTTGTTATGCTTGTAAGCTTTGTATGGCTGTTTTTGTTTTGACATTATTGTCGCAAAGCAACCCGTTTATTCAGCCTTAAAATGGCTAGATATTGACCTGACATATAAAATGTATATCTTGTCCTGCCTGTGTTGCTATTTTTGCATTGACATATTTAGTGTATCATGGCATGCGATTTCATAGTCATTATTTTGAGTGATTGATTTTATAGTACACGCCACATGCTTGTATTCTTGTGCCCTTTGAAGGCATCATTTTGCATGCTTTAGTTTATAGTTCACGCCACATTATTTAATTTTTATGCGTGATTTAGTTAACAATTCACGCTGCATTTATATATTTTTCTATGTTTTTCATTGTTTAGAATTCACACACATCAATGCCATACTCTTACTGGAGTTTGTTTTGGCCAGTACATAAATCGTTATGAAATTTCTGCCTTAGTTACGGTGATTTAAATTCCATTTCATACGGTGTTCATGTGTGAATCGCTTAGCTCTTTACACCACTACTAAATTACAGATATTTAATTAATTTATGTGATTTCATTCACATCTTTCATTGCTTATTGCTTATTTCAAGCACAATAATTTAAATAAAATTGCCGATTAATGTGCAAATGATTGACATTTTTGGAAACATCTATTAATCATTGTGAGATGGTGTTATTCATCAAATAATTGTTGTTAAATGTGCTTTTTTCTTTGATGTGTCGTTAAACACTTTGATTATAAACTGCATCACATTTCTGCATATACCACGATTTTTTCTTTCAATTATATGTTTGGACACCTGAGAGAACGAGGAAATATAAATGTTCACTGAACAGTTCAATTTTTATCATACCTGTATTGGAAATTGTGTATGATGGAGCTGTGCAAAATTTGAAAACGATGCGATTGTCATTTGTGAGAAAACCGTAATAAAAAAGGTCAAGTTGGAAGTGCATATGGATGTATACTTTGTATATACGTTTTAAAGGGACTATGTTGACGAGAAATTGGCTTCCGATTGCACTATAAATTAATACACAATAAGATATTTGATACAAACAAATCAGCAAAAAAGTCTGAACAAATTAAAACACCTAGCGGGTATCGAACTCACGACTTAGGGGCCATACGAAGAAATGACAGTAGACAGCGCTTTAATCAACTGCCCCATCATGCTTGGTAAGGAGTAGTGTGTAAACTATGGTTATACAAACTGCTCACAATTCTGACGTCAAAATATGTACAGGAAAAGGGCCAAACAAACAAACCCCTTATTATAAATTGATTTTTATATCAGAATGACTACACGCTTTTCCCGTTTTATATACTCTGTTTGAACTGTTATTTACATGCCAGTATTTTTTATCTAAATTTCAGATTTTGTTAAGACATTGCCCCCTTGAGCCCTTTTCGATGACATAGTCCCTTGAACATTTCAAGAACATAACTTGTCAGCATTGAAACCAAAATTAAAAGCATTTCTTGTCCGAACTATTTCTCAGAACAAACACATTTCAACATCCTCTTGTTATATAAGTAAGAAGTGTTTACCAATGGAAATAATTAACATTTGAACACAAAACTGCAACAATGTGTTCAAAATGTTGACTTAAGGACTCGACTGAATATAAAAAATCGTGCTAATGTGGCGTCAGTGCCCATTTATTTGATATATTTTCTATTTTGTAATTTTATTAGGTTTGCTGACAATAAGAGTTCTATTCTGCTGTCGCAGCTGGCGTTTCACTTTGTTCATAATTGTGACATAACTTTTGTGGGGATTGGTCATAAAATAATGTCTACGGCCATGCTCCCCCTACCTCAGATTTAAGTATGTGCACTTAGTACTAGTTAACCGCTTAGATCGGTTAAGCTAGCCCAGGAAAAATGTGAGTAGGCGAACTGACCACCTTTATATGACTGAAATACTGTTAAAAACGGCGACAAATATTAGGTTTGTGAATTTAATGAATCTTAAAATAACCGGTAAAAGGATTAATCTTACTAATACAATTTTTTATTAGCTTTTGCCATGCCTATTTTTTAGATTATTAAATCACTGGCCATATACTAGAGAGCGTATTCGAGTGCGTTTCGTTCGTCGTGTGTGCATGCCTCAGTGCGTTGTACGTTTGTTTGTCCGCTAATTTCTTAAACATCTTCTCATAAACCTTTGGGCAAAATTCAGTAAACATCATTAATTGTGTGTCATTTGAATTTGTTTATGTGGTGCAGATTCAATAAATAAGCAGGTCACAGGAGCTGAATAGTCGTTTGTAAACAAAGCTGCAGCAATCTTAAACTACAAGGTCTGTGTCATTGATCTACTTTAAAATTGTTAATGTTATGCTTGCGGTATGCAAAATAGGACATTGATGGGACCAGTAGTCTAAGAGCGTCTAGCTCTCTTGTGCTTCTTTTTCATAACAATTGAAACTATATTCAGATGATGGTCACCTTGAGTTGTTTATGGTCCAAAGTTTATTTCAGGAAATAACGTGCACCATGTGTTAACGTTTAAAAGCAATCTATAATATGTACATTTAATGACACTGATTGATGTAATGCAGACATCAAGCGCTTGTTTCGACACTTATTTTAACGAAGCTGATATAAGCAACTGTCTCTCACGTTGAAAGTTCAAATTCTTCGACCACTCGATCGCCTGCAACATATTTTATAAATTGATTTCAATAAGAAAAATCATTTTGCCAATGCTTTAAAAGAGCATAAATGTTCAGAAATGTATAATGTTTCCCGAAAATATCACTTACCGTCTGTTTCTACAATGTACTAATTGAAAACATGACAAAAACATTGCAAACATTAGTAAGAGGTCTCTATGTGCATTCAAATGTTGTTAGTATGTAATACCAAATTTAACCTGCCATTGTCCTCTGAACATTTGTTTGCTCTAAAACTGTTGCATCAAACGCTATGTTTGGTCCTGCGTAAAATTCATTCAGCTTTTCGTTAAGAGTCCGGACCGTGTCTGGAAATTGACCAGTTCTGACGGCATTCTCAAATTCCTGACGATCGTCAACAGAATGACATCGTACTGTCAGAAGAATTGTACCGTTGTTCGACAGTTCGATGTTGGTTACCTTTCTCTCTTTGGTTAGTGTCATATTTCTTTCTTTGAAAGCTGGTAAATAATATTTTATTTTATAAATGCCATGTTAAAGTTAATAATACATTTTGTTTGGTAATCGTTAAACATTATTATGGTAGTACAATACCTCGAAATAACAATTTTAATTCCCTATTCCATATTAGATGTATGCTGCCCGCTTTGTCTTTCTGTCTTTCTGTCCGAATTGTTATTTAATTGCCATTTACTTTGTCCGGGTGTCAAATGCAGTTCCCCGACATGTTTATCTGTAATTCGTTATATCAGTTCATCCGTCCTTCCTTCCGTCCGTCCTTTTGTCCGTCCTGTACTTCATTTAGAGATCTCAGGAACTAATAACTCGAATTCAATGAAAATGTATATCTAGCATTCCAAACAAGAAGAGTCATCCCCCTTTTAATAATAAAAATAAAGTCGTTTCCTAGCGAGATCCCTCGAACTTAAAACTCGAAATCAATGAAACTTCATATGCAGCATCTCATACCAAGCAGGCATGCGCACATTGTTTTTGTCTAATGATTTTTTTTGGAGTAGTTGCCCTTTGATTATAAATTTGCGTTTTGCTTGTCCGGACTATATCTTTGCCACGAATTATACAATTACGTTGAGAAGCGCTCATGAAAACGGTCCGCTGGTCAAAGGTCGAAGTTACACCTAGAGGTCAAAGGTCATATTGGCCATTTGCTTGTCCGGACTATGACTTGGCCATGGATTAATGGATTTTTAAAATTACTTTGCAGAAATGTTTTCCTAAACAAGATAACAACAATATACATTATATTTCTTATTTTTTAAATGAAAATTGGTAAATACGTTAAAAACACGACCAGATCCACCAATATCGCCCAAAACGTGATCGTAGTGATCCCGGTACAGCACCGCTTTTAACTCGTAGTTCTCGTAATTCGGTATTCAGCGGATCATTTCTTCCAGTGGTCTCATTTTTTCTATCTGACCGTTGGCGCATTCTTCAAACAGCTGAAACATTAGCTGCACGCTTCGCGGCTTAACTATTATCAGCACACACCCTTGTTTAGCACGGACTTCTGCCAAGAAATAACCACAATATACATTTATAAACTATATAACATTATATAATGTTAATAACCAACGACACTCATACATGTATACTTCTTCGGCATTAATTTTGGTTTCAACAACAGTGTTTTTTAACATAAAGATTTGTTAACCTTTCTTATTTTGTGTATCCGGCCACATGCCCGACCGGAGAAATGCCCGCCTGATAATGTTCAGTAAGACGCACATTCGCAACCCCTGACGTCTGTCAAACCGGACATATTCATTACCATAAATGTGCCATTTGATACTTCTCTGCTTAAAAAAAATTAATTCAAAATATGAAAATCATGTAATACTCAAACATGAATACATTCACATTAAATTGATAAAAAAAAATATATCGAATATATGCTGAAATATAGACCTAAATAAACAAACCTCAAGAATACGAAAAAGCGTCTTGAAATATAGTTCTTATTTCACTTCCTTTATCTTTTAGCTCAGATAACACGACTCTTTCGTCGTGGTTGTTGACAATGTTTGTAATGTCCCGATTTAATTGCGCGTCGCCGATTTCTCCACTTCTTTTGTGACCGAATTAAATTATTGCGTCTGGAATAATGTTTGTCAGAAACATAGATTTACAAAAGACAAGCAGAATAATGGTGGAATAATTTTTAAACGAATTCTTGCAAAGATAGAATCGTTGGACAGCTCAATAATGAAAAACATCAAAATAATTGCACGTTTCTGCAGACTGGCATACATAAAAGCACATATGTACTGTTCTGCCTTGTGTGCAGCGATATATTCACTTCCTTTAGTTAGGAACTTTGATTTTAAATATGTACATGTATCATCTACTGCTAAAATTGAGACTGTTTCACCAGAATGGCTGAAAATACATGCAGCTGGACTTCACCTCATAACTATTATTTCATCTTTGTTGTTTGACCACAGGTACTGTTCTAAATTAGCATTTAGTGCAGTATTTAAATTGGTTTTTCAAGTTACTATACATGTCAAGTCAAGTCAACAGTATTTATTGGTAATTAAAGGCCTCTGGGCTAACATACACAATACAAATGATGGTCAGCAATGTACAGGTTGTGTCCATGACATGATATATTATGTACAACAATATTACTCTGTCATTCAATACATTTCATCAGATATAATACATAAACAGTTCTTTTGCGAAAGTTAAAAGATACAAAGTTATGACGCTACTAATGGAGTCAGACTAAAATCAAGGAACAAAAACATCGATCATATCTGTATACATGCTCGCCTGAACATGGTTAAATATATTAACAAAACAATACCTGTTAGTTTAATGGGATACTTGTCTGTATTCAGATCACGGTGATCACGTTGATTTCCCTCGGCGGCCTTTTCGTCGGCTGTTGACATATAGCAAACCAAATTTTATGATTGTGTACTGGTTTTGTACACTTAATTATCAGAGTATACTTAAAGTTTATGAAAATGATTAAAATTATAAAAAGTAATACTCAGACAGTGTTTTAGTAATACAAACAGATTATTTAAAAAGTCATAACTGGACCTTATGAATGATGAAAATATGGAAGCCACAATAACATTCGAACCCTATGTAATTTCAGACTTTCAGTAGGTTTTTCAAGCCATAATTGAGAGATAATGTGTAAACCTTTTACATAACATCATGCAAAGTATCAAAGATGTATTCATTTATGCATGAACATTCAAATAAATGTTGAACCCCCAACAATAACGGATCTGTTTAATTGAACAAATTTATCAGTTTTACAGTTACTGCATGCCATATAAACTATGGCAAAGTTTATTACAACAAAAAATGCATTTAATAAAATACACATAATAACAATGTAGGCAACAGCAATCATTATAATTTTACCTTCGGTAATACTGATGACTTTTTCAATCATGGAATGCAGTTTCTGTTGATCTACAATATACACGTTTATTTAAAGTATCAATAATAATTTAACATACATTGAACATGATATTTTGAGTGTTTTATTGAAAATAAATTTGGTTGCGTAATAAACTATATACTTTATATTCGGCTTGATTTTAGAGAAGCAATGTTGATAACTACTGATAATCTAAGCTGGTATACGTGCTATTAGTTTTCGAACACGAGTATGCAATCTGATATTTATAATAGAAATGCAAATGGTACAGAGTTTCGAGCGTTTACCTGCCCTTAAAAGCGAAACGTAAGTGCTATCATGTAAGTATAACTATACAGGAAATTGAGTACACTTACATTCACTTCTCAATCTATACTTTTAATGAGTGTTCGGTAAACGGTGTGTTTGCTCACAAAATAAATAGGTGCTGACTTGAAACGTAATATTAAAAAAACGCTTGTGTAAACTTGTATAAACATGTATTTGGCATCGTTGATGTTTTCGTTGTGGCTCGTGATCAAATAGAAATATAAAAAAGGGTTAATGTTTGTTGATTTGAAGCGTATAATTAAAATAACTCCAAAACATTAAACTGAAAACAAAAATTTTGTATCGAAGTTACACGTTATCAAATTAACATTCGGTATGATACACGTTCACTCATCATAAAACACTCAACATTCTGTGATGTATTGGTGAAACTTCGAACATGTTGTTTATAACATACCGTAAGTGAAGCCAGCAATTTTCTCCCTATAAGATATTTTTATTTCGTGATTATGCTTAAACTCGTCAAAACAATCGTCATCGTTGTTCATATTTAAGATGTGAATATCGACCGTTAGGTCGTCTATTTCACGTTTTAATTGTTCGGCGTGCATAAAATCGCACACGATTCTAAGCTGTTGGTTAACCTATTTCGGTCAGACAAACATGCAGTGAGACATTTATATTGCACGGATTGATCAGATACTAATAAAACCTGACCAAAACCGTAAATAATTTATATTTAAAGGAGTGGTTTAGTCCAAAATATAATCCGATGTTTACAAGTTTAAACCTTCCACTATCAGTTTCGTTATGAGTAGAACATTTGTACCTGACAGTGGCACTAAAATTCATTCTGAAACTTTACACCACTTAAATTCTTAAGAAGTGTATTACATGATAAACTCATAAGTTAATACAATAAAAAAGAAATTATGTCATTCTCAATTTCATTCTCATCCCCAGTGCGTTGTAAGCCGGAAAGCACAACTAAAATTTTTGAAAGCACACACTATATATTCTGAAGTATATTTTTAGCACACAAAAAGTGCTCATAGTGAATTTTTGTTATCGTACGTTGGTCATCGTCCGTGCGTCCATCCGTGTGTCCGTCATCAACTTTTCATTCAAACCGCTTGGCAGATTTTCAACAAACGTCACAGGAATGATTTTTGGGTGCCGTCGTTCGTAACTGTTCAAATCGTTCCGGTTGGCTGCATATGTAGTTCACCATGCCTAAAAATAGATTTAAAAAGTGAAAACTTCAAAAGTCCTCTCCTCTGAACCCGCAAGGCCTAGAGATTTCATATTTGGTATGTGACATCCTCCACTGGTCCTCTACAACGATTGTTCCAATTATTTCCCTGCGATCAAAACTGGCCACACCCGTGGTCATATGGTTAATATAGACTTAACTAGCACAATGACTTTAAATATCTTTCCCTCTGAAACCGCAATACCTAGAGGTGTCGAGTTTGCTATGTAAAATCCTATAATGGACCTTTACAAAGACTGTTCAAATTATGTATCTGGGGTAAAGAGAAGCCACGCCACGGCGTCGCATCGTTTCTATGGACTTATTTGTCAAGGGGACTTTAAAAATCGTTTCCTCTTAAACCGCTAGGTCCAGAGGTTTCGTATTTGGTATGTAACACTGTATACTATTTCTCTAAAATTATTGTTTAAATTATTCCCATGGAGTCAAAACTGGCTTAGCCCCTGGGGTCACATGTTGTATATACACTTAAATAGCAAAATGATATTATCTTCTTAAACCGAAAGGCCCAGAAGTTTCGTATTTGGTATGAAACATTTTGAAGTGGTCATCTACAATGATTGTTCAAATTATGCTCCTGGGGTAAAGAGTAGCCATGCACCGCGGTTAACATGGTTTCTATAGACTTATATGGCAAGTGGACTTTAACTGGTATCGTCTGTGAGTTTTGGCATGAATATAAACCGGTTTAAACCTCCAATGATTCGCATTGACCGCTCCAAGGCAGTACCCCAGTTTTAGTCATGTTTATGTTTTGTATTCTGTTGTATGTATTGTCCTGTATTATATAGGCAATTGGTCACTTGCCTCAAATAAAGGACGAGCGGACGGTTATAAGGGTATCTCTCCTGGGGATGTCTCTGGAGGTTCATTATTCCTATATTTATTTAAACAATCTTCTCCTCTGAACCCCCAAGTGCAAGTTGTTTTGTATAAGGTATGTAACACTGTATGGTAGACTTCTACACATATTTGTTTAAATTATGGCCATGGGGTAAAAAGTGGCCACGCCCTGGGGGTGACATTGTTTATTTACTTGACTTGAAAAATCTTTTTCTCTCAAACCGCAAGGCCCAGATATTCATACTCAGGTGAGCGCTTTAGGGTCATTTGGCATTCTTGTTAAAACAGGATCCTGATAAAAGTTAATATCCATCGTTGAAGTACCGTTGTCGTTATCAATTGGTGTGTTAAACAAAAGTGCCATAAGGCCCTAGGTCGCTCACCTGAGGGGATAAGGAACTAAACTGTTCAGAGCAAGTTTGATGAAGAATCGGCTTAAAATGTAGCCTTTACAGTGTTCACAAGCTTTTTCTTCAATTTGGCCTGGTGATGTAGTTTTCTGACCCCACTTAACCCAGTTTCGAACTCGTCCGAGATATCATTTGGACAAATGTTCTGAGCAAGTTTCATGATGATTGGGCTACACATGTAGCCTCAAGAGTGTTCATAAGCTTTTTCTTCGATTGGCGTGGTGACCTAGTTTGTGACCCCCTATGATCCAGTTTCGAACTTGTCCGAGATGTTATTGAAACAAATATTCTGAACAAGTTTCAAGAAGATTGTTAAAAGAAATGACTTCTAGGGTATTCACAAGCTTTTCATATAATTTGACCTAGTGACCTAGTTTTTAAACCCACATGACCCAGTTTCATACCCGTCCGAGTTGTCATTAGAACAAATGTTCTGGTCAAGATTCGTTATGATTGGGCAATAAATGTGGCCTCTACAGTGTTCAAAGCTTTTTGATGTTTTCAATATAGTCATATCAAGTAAAACTGCCCCGCCCTTGGCGGCCATATTTTTTAACGAAGCGGTACCATGTTCGAACTCCGCCGAGATATCATACGTTCAAATGTTCTGAGCAATGTTCATAGTGATTGGGCAAACAATATGACCTCTAGGGTGTTCACAAGCTTTTTCTATAGCCATACAAGGAAACCTGCCACCCCCTGGCGTTCATGTTTTTCAACGGAGCGGAACCATATTTAAAATACTTTGAGCAATCAGAAGAACAAATGTTCTGAGCAAAGTTCATGTTTATTGTGTAAAAATATGACTTCTAGAGCGTTCACAATCTTTTATTTAATTTGACCTAGTGACCTAGTTTTTGACCCCACATTTCCCAGTTTTGAATTCCTCTGAGATATTATTGGGACAAATGTTCTGATCAAGTTTCATGAAGATGGGGCTATAAATGTGGCCTCTAGAGTATTCACGAGGTAAATGTTGACGACGAACGACGGACAAAGGGCGATCACAAAAGCTCACCATGAGGTGAGCTAAAAACAAACTACGTTCCAGAATATCCAGAATATCATAAAGGGCATCTCGTTAACAGACATTTTTGTTGTTGAAATCGATTACATTGTGTGGGTATATAATAGTTTATATCATTTCCTGTAAACGACGTTTTGTGGTTGAAGCTCTCACGATATCATAACGCATAGCTTAAATTGTTGATTTGTATTAGTTATTTGATTTAACACAGGCGTGTACACAAACTTCTATAATATGCATATTAATATACATATGAGTTGTATCCACTCATTGTTCGCAAATTTTACATGTGAAACAGGGAACCTTATGTTTACCCAAGAACATGTGGTAAAGCGTGTTATGCGCTTGTGATAATCGGTGAATGGATATTTAAGATATATTTTTTTATTTGTAAATAAAAAACGATTTAGTGTTTTAATGCGTATCTGAACGAAAAATCGTAGTGAATTTACAGATAAACAACGATAAGGCGATCATTACTTCGATTCTAACATGACCTCACAACATTTTCTGCAATTACGATGCGAGCTATATTTGACAGTTTCGGAACTACTTTTTCTAGTTGTTCATCGGCATTTTAAAAAAAGTATTTTTTTCTTCTTTGTGTATAGAAAACTCCGCGCGTGTCATGTTAGAACAATCCTTAAAAGCCTCAAAATCCGCATAGGGCAAAACATATTTTCTTGGTACAATGTAAAGACTTGAATAAACAAAATTTCTCATTGTAGTTCGCTTTTGACATACTACATTTTTTTAATCCGAAACATTGTCAAACCTGTAAACTGTTAATCAATACAGAATCTGTTCACATAATCCGAAGATTGTATAACCATGCTGAACTGTCCGAAGACGCAGTTTTACGTGCAGTGGTTGTTAGCGTGTAAGGTTTTATTAGATATAATTTTAAAGCATTCATATTCGGATATTTTGTCAATATACTTCAATGGTGGTTACAATAGCTTTTAGCTCAAAACGGACACTGTATCTGTATTGCTCGGACAAATTAACCCGCCATTTGTGAACTCTTACTAGCACGCATTCAGCGCTTGAATTGTTTCCTATATTGAAACTCGGTTTTGTTCACGCGCGTATTTCAGGTGGTTAATGATTCAATAACGGGATTTTCAGTGAAATACTTGTACTCCTTTATCGACCTAACTCGATTCCAAGACGGTGTTCATTATAGCAGATTTGTAACATATCAATACATAAAAGTCGTTTTCAGGCTATGGTGTGTCCGAGCTATACTAGTAACAAAAACGTGTGTGGGGTTGAAACTGCCACTATAAAAAAATGGAGAGATCCGTTATTCACTTTACGTATAGCGATAATTCGTATATTAGAGAAAACCCATTTCTTAATAAGTCTGTTTAGTAGCTCTTATCTAATTGAATGAACGCTCACATGCACGTGGACGTTTTGAGAAATACCACAATCGTTTGCAACATGTGTTTTGAGTTATGAAATCTCAACTGCATTGGCAGTAAATAATGCACACAAATTCCTTTATTCTTAAAAACTAACAAATTTACAAAATTACACACTATACAAAACAAAAGGGTCAATATGGGTCGCTCACCTGAGTTTAATGAATCATATTGGCTTTTGAAAAATTAATAGCTTGGTTTAAGATGTTTGAAGTAAAGTTGCCAACAGTTATCAACAATGGACCCCTGAAAGCCATGTATTTAGCAAATCAAGTCAGCACGAAACATTTCTGTGAACTTATTTCGAAATCAAGCCAATGGTTTCAGACAAGAAGTCATGTAAGGAAAACTGTTCCGTCCCCCGGCAGCCGTGTTATTTTTTAACAAAATCAAAATTATTTTAAAAAAATCTGGAAGATGATCAGCCATAAAATATTTCCGTGAAATTAGTTTGAAATCAAGCTAGTGGTATCACATAGAAAATTGTTAAAACTTTGCTTTATACTTAAATAAGGAAAATGCCCTTCCGCAGTTTTTTTAAAAGAACCAATGATTTGAAGGAATATGGTAGATTCACCCATAGAACATTGCTGTGAATTTATTTCAAGGGTCAAAAAATGAAAACTCCCATTCCCCTGGCGGCCACGTTTTTGGAAAAATGAAATGATATGAAGAAAATTGGTAAAGGTTACCCTAAGAACATTTCTGTGAATTTTATAATCCATGCGTGGTTTCGGACACGATTTTGTTTAAGTTTTCGATATAGCCATATAGGGAAACCTACTCCGCCTACTGGCGGCCGTGTTTTTTAACGAATCAAAATAATATGAAGAAATTTGGAAGAGGTCACCCAGGGAATATTTCTGTGAAATTATTTTGGAATCCAGTGGTTTTGGACAAAAATACTTTT
This sequence comes from Congeria kusceri, assembly GCA_027627225.1. Taxonomy (NCBI): domain Eukaryota; kingdom Metazoa; phylum Mollusca; class Bivalvia; order Myida; family Dreissenidae; genus Congeria; species Congeria kusceri. The sequence goes on along the minus strand of CM051033.1, from coordinate 20,632,087 downwards.
AAAGTTTTCCAGTTATTTTAAGCTTTTGGTTGCCACGAGTTTGCTAGATATTCAAACGAATTGAAGGAATTTGTTAAAGGACATCACAGGAACATTCCTGCCAAATTTGGTTAAAATCCGTCATTCTATTTCAGAGAAAAAATTGACGACGACGGACGAAGGACGACGGACAGTGACTGACCAGAATAGCTCATCCTTGAGCACTTCGTGCTCAAATGAGCTAAAAACACACAAAAACAAGAAATGAACAAATTAAATTGGGTGACCGCACATGTATATCTCACGTGATTTGGAGATGTATTTATTAATAAAATATATGGTGCATATGATTACATGTATAGCATGTGTAATATGATTAAATACAAAATCATATGAATCTAACAAGGCACATGAAAACATACACAATACGAATACATGAATGTATAACAATCAAACTCATAAGGTAATAATGAGTAAGTAACAGTAATAGTAATAAGCGTATTACATGAAAACTTTGTTTAATGCCTATGAGAGTTCAAACATTTTATTGAGTCAATTATGTCTCTCGTACAGTTTAAACAGTTTTTAGTGTGCATTGTATCATATTAGAAGAGCCCATGTTGCTCAGGAATATATTGCCAGACGGCCGATGGATCTGCATGACGCTGGGATTTTTGTTATCCTCATTGAATTGGACCTCGCTCTCTCCACTGCCTAAATCGACCTCTCGAAGAGTTTATGTTTTGTCTTTGGTGTAGCAGCACACCCATAACTTTGTGCTTTCATTCACAATATTAAGCCCTAAAGGTTCTTCACTTATACCACTGAAATCAATACATCACACAGCTTGCCATCACCGCTTAGATGCAGAATTGTAGGCGTCTCAATTTCTGATACGTAGATGGATTTATCAGCGTTATCAACCGTGATGTAGCAAGGGTCTTGCATCAGACCGTGTTGTATTGTCTGCAGAAGAGTTGCGTCATTTGGATTTAACAGATTGATCTTTACATGTGGACGTCCGTATGTGACATACAATTTTCCGCTACAAAATGCCAGTCCGCGACAAAAATAATGACGATCAAGTTCATGAGTTAATTCAATTTCATCTTCATGTATTTTCAGACGAAGCAATTTCCCAGCAGATGGCGCTGATGCTCTGGCGTGTTTTGATCTATGTTTATCACATCCCACGGGACATATGGCAACGTCAGCGATTGTCCTGGGCATTTGCCGGCCTCTGTGTCAACTAGTTTGATGCATCTGTTAGAACGATCTACTGCTATGACACGTTTAAGGGACATGATTGAGCATCCGGTTATGTTAGGAAGTTCAGAATCGCCTTATGTCCAAACTTTTCACGATATGGAGCTGCACTTTCCTTGGTGGTGTTGATGGCTTTTCACTGGAAGTGTACATGATTAGTATGCAGTAAAACTATACACGTTTGACGTTGCAGAGTGCATACTTGTGTAGTGTACTTTGATGAGTACAAATATATTTCTCGCTTTTCGAAAAAAACACAAATTCGTTATTAAAACATAAAAAAAAACGATAGGATTATAGAAACTCGTTTTACAAAGTTATGTCATAAAATATATCAGTTTTTGCTACACCATTGATAGCTGAGTACAAACAAGCCATATTTGTGTTTATCATGTCACAAATAAAAGTATCTTTTGTTTTGGTATAAACGAATGTGATATTATTGTACGATTTTATCTACCTGGCACTCATTAATCTCCGGTAGCACTCGACTGTTCTATTTATATCGGTTTAACATGTATTTAGCGTCTTAAGCACCAATGATATGATCAAGTCAAAAATAAACCACATTTGGTCATAGTATACATGATTCTCTAGGACGGATCAAACAGAGCAGATTCGTCAAAAGGTACAAACAGACCGTGCTCTTTCGAATGAAATACAAATTATTAACCTGATATTCGAGTAATTAAGCCTATTGGTATTAAGTATATATTGACATGAATGTTGTCATATTTCGTACACCAGTCCTTCAACACTCACCTTCCACTGAAATGCACCTGTCGGAGACTATTTTTCCATGTGTAGTATGTCTTTGATTCTGCTACACCAGGTTGTTGCTGAAGTATTAGAGACGCCCTGACAGAATTGTTAGATTATCGGAACGGGAATTAGGGACGACCTGACAGAATTGTTAGAGTATCGGACCGGGTATTAGGGACGCCCTGACATAATTGTTAGAGTATCGGATAGGGAAACAGGGACGCCCTGACATAATTGTTAGAGAATCGGACCCGGAAACAAGGACGCCCTGACATAATTGTTAGAATATCGGAACGGGAAACAGTGACGCACTGACAGAATTGTTAGAGTATCGGTACAGGAAACAGGGACGCCCTGACATAATTGTTAGAGTATCAAAACGGGAAACAGGGACGCCCTGACAGAATAGTTAGAGTATAGGACCAGGAAACAGGGACACCCTGACATAATTTTAGAGTATCGGACAGGAAACAGGGACGCCCTGACAGAATTGTTAGAGCATCGGACCGGGAAACAGGGACGCCTTGACAGAATTGTTAGAGTATCGAACAAGGAAAACAGGGACGCTCTTACATAATTGTTAGAGTATCGGGCAAGGAAAAAGGGACGCCCTGACAGAATTGTTAGAGTATCGGACCGGAAACAGGGACGCCCTGACATAATTGTTAGAGTGTCGGACCGGGAAACAGGGACGCCCTGACATAATTTTTAGAGTATCGGACAGGGAAACAAGGACGCCCTGACAGAATTGTTAGAGTATCGCAGCGGGAAACAGGGACGCCCTGACAGAATTGTTAGAGTATCGAACCGAGAAACAGGGACGCCTTTACATAATTGTTAGAGTATCGGGCAGGGACCAGGGACGCCCTTAAAGAATTGTTAGAGTATCTGATAGGGAAACAGGGACGCCCTGACATAATTGTTAGAGCATCGGACAAGGAAACAGGGACGCCCTGACAGAATTGTTAGAGTATCGGTCCCGGAAACAGGGACGCCCTGAAAGAATTGTTAGAGTATCGGTCGGGAAACAGGAACGCCCTGACAGAATTGTTAGAGTATCGGACCTGGAAACAGGGACGCCCTGACAGAATTGTTAGAGTATCGGCCAAGGAAACACGGACGCCCTGACAGAATTGTTAGAGTATCGCACAGGGAAACAGGGACGCCATGAGAGAATTGTTAGAGTATCGGTAGGGAAACAAGGACGCCGTGACAGAATTGTTAGAGTATCGGTACGGGAAACAGGGACGCCCTGACAGAATTGTTAGAGTATCGGTACGGGAAACAGGGACGCCCTGACAGAATTGTTAGAGTATCGATAGGGAAACAGGGACGCCCTGACAGAATTATTAGAGTATCGAACCAGGAAACAGGAACTCCCTGACATAATTGATAGAGTATCGGTACGGGAAACCACAGGGCCTAGAGCTTATATATAAAAGCAACATTCTTCCCCGCAAATGTTTTGTTTGTCCGTCTGTCCTTGCGTCCGTCAGGTTTTTTGTTTCCGTGCGAGATCTCAGGACTGAGCCGAATACAAGAACGTTATATGCAGCATCACAACCAACGGGACGTGATCATATGGTCAGGTCGTTCCTGATAAATGAATTTTCAGGGAGTTATTGTCTATTTAATATAAAGAGAACATTTTGATAGCGCAGTTTCGTTTCTGCGCGAGATATCGGGAACATATGAATCCGTTTAAATGAGACTCTATGTGCAACAACCCTACAAAGAAGACATGCATTTTGTCAGTTCGTTCCGGTCTGATGAATTTTTAGGAAGTTATAACCATTGATTGTACATATGCTATTAAATAGAATGTCCTTTCCACGCTAGTTGTCAATAGTTTTTACTCACTTCCAATGACACATTATGTGCGGCCTAATTACCAAGAGGACATGCACCTATTCACCAAGAGGACATGCACATATTATATGGTCATTATGGTAAAAATCTCCGTTCTAATTATATACATGTATATAGAAAACCGTAAAAACCCGGACCCTGTATAATCCCCCAAAACGATAGATCTTTTATTGAAAAAAATCTGTAGGAATGAACATGATTGGAAACTACATTGTACTAGTTATCGCAATCGTGCCTGTGTAATATATGTAATCTTTATCAATTACGGTAATGAATACTTCGTTATATTTTGTTCGCTCAACGTGCTGTAGGTAAATGCTTAAATGATGCCATAATATTAAGTTGGGTTCGGAAGGTGCGCTGAGTCGGTGTGTTATGCATTTTTTTTGCGATGTATATTACAGGGTTGTGATGTCTCGCATGTTCACCAGTAATACCACAACATATAGCTTTCCGTCGTAGTCAATATAAAAGTCAAAGCCAATGCGTACAACAGATATCAACACACAGAGATGATTTAAATTTAATAAACATATAGTAATAAATGAAACAAGAAAAATGAACACTATTACACCTGTCCATGCTCAATGACAACGGTAACACAATTCAAATTGCAAGCTGTCACTCAATTTTCTATGTAAATCAATAATATTATTTAATGTATATTTATTTATAGCAAACCTTTTGTCCACATACTTGTGATGTCTATTAATGAAAATGAATCACTTTTATTCCATATACCTATATTGTTTCTAATATTAATATAATACTTTAAACCCAAGAGATCGACATTATAGACAGCATAAGTGTTTCTTAAGACATAACGGTTTAGTTTGAAAGCTGAACGTTCTGCTCAAGATACAGTAGGACGATTGTTATACTAAACATTTTACAAATCAAGGGAATTGCATTACGATTGATTAAATGTATCTTACACGAACACACCAACACAAAGTATGAACAGAAGTAATAAGTTGTAAAATCACAAGTTGTAAAGTCGCAAAAAATTAAAACATTGTAAGCAACAGATCCGAAAGCGCAACAACTCACAACAATGTACTTATATATGTAAATCATTCGGTATAATGTTGTCATATACAAAACGCACAGTGTCTTGCGATTGGTATATCGTAGCTGTTATCCCAGCTTTTGACCTTCCTGAATATCCATTCAAATGTTGTGGAAAATTCCCGCTAGTAGTCCTGAATGAATAAATCCGAGCATTTCATAGGCTAATATACGATAATTTCCCACTACACTAGTCATAAAAGAGTAGGTGCAACATCCCAACAATATAGCAGACGAATTTGTAACAGGTTTGGAATACTTAAGGCAAATTCAATAAGAGAATAGCAGTTAGCAGAAAATGAACGCTTTGGTATATGCGCAAGGTTTTGAAATGATTTGACATGACATTTGACATGTTAAAAAGCAATAAATTTGATGTTTTGCAACGATGTAAATGAACACACTTCTTACATTTGAGTGATTTCTTTTATATTCGAACACATTAGACACGGCGATTCTATAAATATCAATTGTATCTAAGACAATTCTCCAACCAGAGGCATAGTCTATATTGAGGGCGAAATGGTCATACGCTTGCTCGCCTGCAGGTCAGTGTAAGGTCAAACTGATATTGTAAAGTTGAAAAGGCGAGATACTTGAAACATATCATTGTCGACATACTCCCCAACGAGATTTATCTAGCCATAACTATTTTACCATATTTGGGGCTCGCATACTTCCAACATAAATGTACAAGTTAATGAAGTTTATTGCCGTGTATCTTTCGGCTTGTCGATGTATGGCAGTATATTACCGTTCTTTCCATCATCGAAATCCACGAAAATAGTGCCCCACGATTATTCATGGGGTTTTGCAGTATGCATGATGGTCTGTGTTGCTGAATATATTGTTTACATTTCATTAGATAATCCTTCATTAACCGAATAGCATATATAAAATGTTGATGCTTAAAAAAACACATATAGATTAAATAACGTATATAATAATAACTGTTATTTTAGGAGGCTTAGACTTCTAGCATTAGTTTTATTTGAGTATTGTATGCCATTCGGATATTGTCTTAATTACATTGTTTTTAATAGTGATGATGGAAGTTTAATTTACATTCCTTATTTACAAAATTACCGCAAACGCCGAATATCTTTTTAAAGATCTTTCTTGTATTGGATTCAACAATCTTGTTTAGAATGACATAATTCTATTTTAATTATGATTTTGGTGAACATCACATTTGAGTCTGAGGGTGATACGGATCTCGAAAACATAAATAGCAGGATCATATTGCTTTGTAAACATCAAAAAACATAATCAGCGTATACGATAACGTAAACGCAGTATCGCTCTCTGTCGTTATGAGGCTTTATTGGGCGGACTACTGTACTTAAGTTTGGAGGTAGATATTATATAGTAGTGAATAGAGGGTAATTTATAGCACACCAGGTTCACAAACTGTTTCTGTTTATATGCTACTACCTTCGACTGGGTTAATACAAAGTTAAACTCTGTATACACCTCTCGCGCGTTAGCTTTTAAATAATATGTTGTTGTTTTTTGGCGTAGCTGTATAATCCAATTTTGACCTTTCTAAATATCCAATCAATTGTGAAAATTTCCAGCCACTAGTTCGTAATGAATATATCCTAATATTGCATCGGCTAAATTGAAAATATTCGCACAGCACTGGTAAAAAAGAACGGGTGCAACATATCATTTTGCCACGATGTAAATAAATACAACGTTCGAGTGACCTTTTCTATATTCGTACACAATAAATAGCCGCACGAACTGCGTATATTACTTGACCCGATAGTCGCGAAATAATACTTCCTAGACTTCAAGGTCACTGCACGGTCAGCTGTCTGACTATAATTATATTGTCCATTTAAAGCCAAAAGGAGCTAGCGGCCTTCTTTGCACATATGCTGATGACACCTTCTGGCTTTCAAGGGACGATACTAGGGATATGCAATAGACAGGGCAAAAAATCTGGACACAATTATCGTTGTTTGCACACTCTTTACAACATAGCCAGCCATAAATATATATATTTTTATACTTGAACATTTGAATGCGTTTGCAAACTTTTGAAAGAAATATAGCGAGTCTACAAAAATACCCTCAGTGTCACATATTTGTACCGATGCTCTATATGTATTTATTTGTATTCCGTCTACGCATTACATGCATTTCTGTGTTACTCTGTTTGTCTTGTACCGGGTATATTCTTTTAAACCTTAAGAAACTAAAGAGCAAAAAAAGTTGTTAATGTTAGAAAAAACAAAACAAAAACAAAACAAAAATAATAACAAACTAACGTAAACATATATAATGATATTTGAGGAAAAATATGTCAATACATGTTGGGAGGAGTATAGTATGATTTAGTATGTGAGAATAGTGTGACGTTCTAGTCAGTCATGCGACGGATAAGTGCATTATAAGTGACAAAAAGCAATACCAACTTAGACATTTGTCAGTTTTAAATGTAGAAAGCTCAATCTACATCCCTCATTTACACAATAACAATAGCCGCCGAATATTTTTAACAGATATGTATTGTTCCCATGTTACATGTCAACTCTTTCGCTAGTCATCTCTTTCTCTGGTCAAATCATACCTTTCAACTTGTACCCTTTAAGCTGATGAACTCGTCCTTTCAAGAGTCAACTTGTTCCCGCATTGATCTACTCCTAACCTATTGATTAAATTCGTATCCCGCAAGTTCAATAAATAATGTAAAAATAAATAAATATATACATTGCAATATATAATATGTACATGTAAATTCACGTTAATGGGGAGTGAAATTTTTTGTTAAATGTCACCTTGATCGAATGAACACAATTGATTTCTTTTATATTGTGAATTATACATACAATAATATTTTTAGTATGATATAAAACCTACAGAGATTGTTTTCGTATGATTTAAGGAGAAGTCATACGAAATTAGAGATTAAGTTTCATATTAAGTAATATGTACGTAAAATACACTTATATTACAGGTAAACGATGCGTTTGATAATCGTCTAATATCAAAATATAAAATATTGGTGATCTTGAGATCAAACTAGTTTTCGCTTGCATCAATGTGAATGTAATGATTACGATATAACAATAGTTTATTGTACAGATATTTAGTAAACCATTTTCTTATCAATAATTGGGATTTCCACTAGTCAGAATATCAACCATGTCTATCAAGTAACATACATGTATTTTGCGCAATACATTTGAACAAGGCCGTTTAATTTGCAATTTTCAGTTTGTATATAACCAGCTTTTTATTTTCACACATGCTGACAAAGATTTGCCCCGAAAATCTATCAATGTGAATGCAATCTGGACATGCTAAATCCTCATCAACAACGATATTGCTATCACCGCTATCGATATTGATCTCATAGAGTACGTCAGTTTTGGAATATCTGTAGGCACATAACAACACATTCGATAGGTCTAATAAAGCTATACCCCGAGGTCCATCTGAAAGTTGCTTCAAGTCCATAATCTGTATTGGAGTACCCTTGCTATCCAGACGGATTACGCACTTTTTCATTGTTTCTGTGATAAAGATTGACTTATCGTTGGCATTCACTGCTACGTACCATGGCTCGGACATGTATTTGTTCGAGAACGTTTGCAATTCGTTTCCGTCGGTGTTCATTATGCTTACTTTGCTCTCCGGTGACCCATATGTTACATACAAATGACCGCAGCAATATGCAAGCCCTCTACACTGCTTATGACTCTTCAACTCTTTGACTATTGATAACTGATCATTTCTGGTTTCTATCTATTTATATTATCACCGAGTACTTTTCTGCATATCACCACTATATTCAAGTTGATTACATCATAATAGTATAAAACGGTCTAGACCTGCTTAAACATCACTTCTTTGGCTATTTGTCAGACTGTTTTGTTCAGTTACGATGCTAGATAAGTGTATATCATTGTCTATCTATTTATATTCTCACCAATTGATAGTCTTGAAACTATGCTAACTTTTGTTGTTGTTGATGTTATTTGCAACATTAACAAATTGCTATTATTACACATTTACATGTATATTGCTATCAATTTTTACCATCAAGCTGTGGGTCTATTTTTGACCATATATTAATATTTGCCACCTAGCAGTTGTTCAATTATTGAAGCTATATTATATCAATATCTGCGATCTAGCAGTGGTTGTATTATTTCTTTTTGTTGGCTGTTTTCTTATAAATAATAACAAACTATGATGCTAAACAGAATACCTTGTTGAATAATCACTGTGTGAATGCACTGCTTTAAAGTTGCCACTTGTCATTGGATTGTATTGATAATCTATTTTTAGACCAAGGTTTTTCCAATATTCATGGTGAATGAGCATTGGACTGTATACACACACTCTATTTTTAGTAAAGGTGTTTTCCAATACCGACCTCATTAACTGACGCTAGGTGTTGTGAGTGTAGTATATGCTCTGTAAAATCATCATAGTTAAGTAACTAACTTTTTGTTACTGTAAGTAACCCTCAATATACTTATTCGTTACTGGTATATGAAAATTGTTCTTAATCATTATTTTGTTATTTCCCTGTGAAGAGTACTGTATTATGACAACAACTGTTTTACAATGCTATACTTCAGTATGCCATTTAAACCTAGAAACTGAGTTTTTTGTAAAACCAGCAAGCTTTTCTTTTTCACTCGTTTCATGTTCTGTTTAATCACTGTTCAGGACACATGTGTAATGAACAACTTATTATATTCTGTATATATTTTTAATATTTATGTGCTCATCATTGACTCTTCAAGATTACTGATTACTGGGTTCTTGTGTTGTATGATAAATCAAATGAATAATCTAAAATTTTATAACCATTGCTGACTTAAAAATTGTATCTTACAACTGTTGCGGACTTAATGACAGTAAAAAAAGAAATGACATGTTTGACTATTTAAAAAAACAAAAAGCACAAGTATATTGTTTACAGGATTGTCATTTTACCCCATCTATTGAAAAACAGATTTATATGCAGTGGGATGGTGATTGTTATTTTAGTCATGGTACTTCTAACTCTAGGGGTGTGTGTATTTTATTTCAAAGAAATATATCAGTAAAAGTACATGACTCTGAAAAGGATCAGTATGGGAATTATTTAATTTTAGATTTAACATTTGAGACAACACGATTAACATTATGTACTTTGTATGGGCCTAATAATGATAATCCACTTTTTTACAATGAGATGTTTTTGAAAATAGACTCATTTGGAAATGAGATTTTTATTTTGTGTGGTGATTTCAACCTTGTCTTAGATACTAAATTAGATTATGTTAATTATAGAAGCCTGGATAATAACAAAAAGTCTAGGGATTTGTTGTCTTCTGTTATAAATGATAGGGGCTTGATAGATACATTTAGATTAATGAATGGTGATGTTAACCAATATACATGGAGAAAACCTAATACTCTACAGCAAGGCAGGCTAGATTTCTTCCTTGTCACAAGTAATCTTTTAACACATATAAGGCAATCGGATATTAAAGGAAGCTACAAATCTGACCATTCAATTATAACTTTAAATTTAAATATTTATGATGTAAACCATGGCAAGGGACTTTGGAAGTTCAATAACTCTCTATTATATGATGAAGAATACCTCCAGTGTATTAAATTAAAAATAGAAGAAATTAAAAAACAATACTGTTTGCCTGTTTACAATACTGAATCATTGAATATTATTGACAATAACTTGTTACATTTCACTATTAACGACCAATTATTTTTAGAAACCCTGCTAATGGAGATTAGAGGCAAAACAATATCTTTTTCATCTTACAAATGCAAACAGAGGAGGGATAGAAAAGATCTTCTTGTCAAAAAAATTGAACAACTAGAAAAAAACATAAATGAATCAAATTCTGAGGTGCTTAATTCATTGCATCAAGAACTTTCAGAAATACGGGATGTAAAAATGAAAGGGTCTTTTATTAGATCACGAGCCAAGTGGATCAATGAAGGTGAAAAACCTACACAATTTTTTTGCAATTTAGAAAAGCAACATTCATCTAGCAAAACAATACCTTATATAGTAAACGATGATGGCCAACACATATATGACCAAAATGAAATTTTAATAGAAGCTGCTAAATATTATAAGACATTATACACCAAAGCTGCAACAAATGAAAACAGTTACAATAGTGATATTTTTGATGATCTTAACAGAATACAGACAATAAAATTAAGTTATGACCAATCTCAAACATTGGAGGGCTTGATGACAATAGAGGAAATCTCAGCCACCTTAAAAAATATGAAACATGATAGAAGCCCAGGGTCAGATGGTTTCACAACATAATTTTTTAAAGTTTTCTGGAACGATATTAAGTTTTTCATTTTAAGAAGTCTGAATTATGCTTTTATTTCAGGATCTTTATCTGTAACTCAAAAGGAAGGAATCATCACCTGCATACCAAAAGACAATAAACCAAGACATTTCTTACAAAATCTAAGACCATTAACACTTTTAAATGTTGTATACAAGATAGCTTCAGGTACGATTGCCAATAGATTAAAAACAGTTCTTGACAAATTAATCTCAAACGAGCAAACTGGCTTCATAAAAGGAAGATATATAGGGAAAAATACGCGACTTTTATATGATATATTAAAATATACAGAAGACAACAAAATACCAGGACTATTAATGACGCTAGACTTTGAAAAGGCCTTCGATACGTTATCATTCAATTTCATTGAGAAAACTCTATTACACTTTAAGTTTGGTACAATGTTCAGAAAATGGATCTCTCTTTTCTTTTACAACACCATGACAGCTATACAGATCAATGGGCATCTTTCGGAATTCATTAAAATTGAAAGAGGTTGCCGTCAAGGTGACCCAATCAGTTCTTATATTTTTATATTATGTGCTGAAATTCTAGCAATTAACATAAGGAACTCAAAACAAATTAAAGGAATCAGAATTGAAAATGTTGAATATAAAATTTCCCAATTTGCAGATGACACATCCCTGCTACTGGATGGATCTGACAATTCACTTAATGCTGCACTAGATTTACTCCAAACATTTGCAATAGAATCTGGTCTAAAAATTAACTATGACAAAACACATTTGATATGGATAGGATCCAAGAAATACAGTACCCACTCAATTAAAACTAAGTACAAACTTCTTTGGGGTACCACACGTTTTAAAGTGTTGGGCATTATATTTGATGTAAATTTGGAAAAGATAATATACCTAAATTTTTCTAGTAAGTTGACAAATTTACAAAATAGTATAAACTTTTGGAAAAGAAGAAATATGACACCATTAGGGAAAATTACCGTAGTAAAATCTTTGTTACTTCCTCTTTTCACACATTTGTTCATTGCTCTTCCCAGCCCAGGATCAAAAATATTAAAGCAAATACATGATTGCTTTCACAATTTCATTTGGGATGGACCTATAAAAATTAAACACAATGTTTTAATTAAACCTTATGAAGACGGTGGACTTAATATGCTTGATATTTTCTCTTTTGAAAAAAGTATGAAATTAACTTGGATAAAGAAAATTGCAACATGTACAGGTAAATGTTTTCAACTAGTATATTCCTTGTTCGATGTAAAAAAAATGTTAAATATGGGGAGTGCTTATGTCGAGAAAATTGTAAATTGTTTGCGTAATTGCTTCTGGAAGGATGTTCTTACATATTATTGTATGTATATGAATAAAATGAAAGTTTGTAAATTTGATGATATATTGAACATGCCATTATTCTATAATAACAATTTTCAGATTGGCTTGAAATATATTTATGAAAAAAATATGTATGACAGAGGAATTCGATATGTAAGAGACATATTATGCTCATCTGGAGAGTTTAGGAATAAACAAGATATTGAAACCTGTACCGGGAAAAAATTGAATTTTCTATTTTACGAAGGATTTTAAAAAGCTGTGTCTGAGTTCTTTAGAAAATCTGGTTTTGCTTCCGGAGACACAAGTAAACCCAATATCAAAGGCGTATTTATTTCATTTTATTTAAATGAAATTGTTTTAGCAAAAAATCATAATAAAACGGCTTATAACAAATTTATCTTAAACAATGAAAAACCTTCAAGTCAAATTAAATGGAATGGAACTTTTGATAATATAGATTGGAGGTATACGCACAGTTTTGTTTTCAGAGTCTCCAGAGACACATACATACAATGGTTGCAGACTAGAATTGTACATAGAATTTTAGGAACTAGATCTTTGTTACATAAAATGAAAATTGTAAACGACAACATGTGTATTTTTTGCAAGACACATGAGGAGACATTAATTCATCTGTTCTGGGAATGTGAACACATACAGCCAATTGTTAACCATATCAAAAATGAGATAGCCTTAAATCATATTAACTTGCCTTCACTTTCATGTCAAGACATGCTTCTTGGAATTTGTAACGAAAAAATGATTCATGTAAATATTGGGTTACTTCAAACAAAAAGGTACATTTTGTATGTGTAAAAAATCAAATAGAATTCCGACCATTCAAGGACTTAAGAAAAGTCTGCAGATAGCATGGGAAATCCAAAAACACACTTGGTGTGAGAACGAGTTTCCGAATTGGTCAGTTGTAAGACTCTTGATACAATGAACCCAAAAGTATGCTAATAAGATATTAAAATATACACTAACCTTATTATATATTGTCAGTACACTGTGTTCAATTTTTTTTTTTTTTTTTTTTTTTTTTTTCTTTACTCTGCAAACTCAAATATTTTTGCAGCATGATTTGCTGCAAATATTTGCAGTACAGCTAATCCATTGTAAACAGTATTTACTAAGTAATAGATGTATTTTGTAATGTGTTAACTGCTACATCATATGGAATGTTTGTGTATCTACATCATTGACAATTGTTTCTAACACATAAAAATGAAACTAACACAAAAAAACTCTGTACGGTATGGAGCTGTGAAATAAATGTTATTTTCCAAAAAAAAAAAAAAAACAAAAAAACTTTGATCCTCTTGTCAGACACCAATGTAAATATATTTATAAAATGTATCATTAAAAAAAAAAAAAAAAAAAAAAAATTCTGGTTTCGACGAAGATGAGTTTACTTGCGGCTGGAACAGACACGACTGCTTGATTGTCGTCGATGACGGTTGCGTCCCATGGAAGATAATTTCTTTTACAGGCTGTACCACAGTACGGCGTACAGCAAGTTGGTATAGGTGTACCGATGCATTTAGCGGCACTGGTATCAATCAATTTGATACATTTTTTGGCTAGATCAGCAGCAATAATTCTTCCGGTGTTGTTGACAGAAAAGCCTGTTACTGAAGGGATTTTCTTATCCGATGATAGGGTAACGTCGATGTCCCTCAATAATGTCATTTGCGTCCTTTTAGATGTCACATTCGGTTTGATTCTGTTTGAATGTCAGAATAATGTTGTAAAACAATCGTATTGTGTTAGTGCCTGATTACTGTCATTATAACTTACATGACTAAACATTAATTTGATTTATTTAATTATGATTAATCCACCAAAATGCCGAACATTTAATTAAATGCATTTAATCAGTAAAATCAAAGATGTAATTGTTGCCATCGATTAATCATAAGAGAAAAAAACGAAGTGGCTATTTCAATAATTTAGTTCAGGTTAGCATGCATTAGCTACCGTATTTAATGTGGTTAGTTACCGAAGAACAGTTATCTTTGGTTGTTCAGCGCTGCTATTTAAAACTTCTGCAAAAGAAAGAATGCATCCACATATATCGAACGTAAGTAGTGTATAAGTCAATGTGAGTAAGCGCCATGCCTCAGTTTAGAAATGAACCCATAATACTTAAAATGTAATTAACATTAATCTATTTACCTGCATTCTCAATCAGTCTGGTACTCAAAGAGACATCGGGGCAAACGCGTTTGAGCTGCTGTTCAAGAACATCAAATGTCGGCTTCAATTGTCCGGTCAGGACTGCGTTTTTGAAGGCGCTTCGGTCTTCTGGTGAATAACAGGCTACATTTAGTGGGAGGGTTCCATAGTTGGACTTTTCTACTGTAACCTTACGCTTTGGCGCGGACCTATACCCTTTTAATTCGAGTTATTTCATCAGTTGCCTAGCTGCAAATATATATGTTAATGTATGTTTGTTTGTAATATTGTATTATGGACCGGAGGCCTTTCTTGACAATAGACGTACTTACTAAACTGGATAAAATATAGTATTGTTTTTCGAAAATATATAAATAGAGATTTCTGTAAATTCCCTTGTGAAACCAACAAACGAGGGCAAATTAAGAAAATTAAGAACGTTTGAGACTGCATTTCTTTCGTAGAAACTGTAATTGGAATAAGACGAGGTACGATTTTTCATTTACTTCTTCCTACATAATTGTATTTGTTGTTACAAATGCTTTACTAAAACACGCATTTGTTAACTTTTGTGATTTGTTATTGTATTGCCTGCATAAAGTATCACAATAGTTAAGATGAGACTGAACGTCGTGTTATACCTATGCTGACCGTTACATAATCGTAATTTTCTTTAGAGAGCGCCACCTTCTGTTCATATGTCTCGCATCCAGGAAATGTGCGTATCAAATTGGGCTTCAGTTTCTTTTTCAGGACCCCGTTGATACACTCGTTTAATAATTTAAACACGTCTTAGATTGTGTTCGGTTGTACTAGAAGTTGAATACACCCTTGCCTGGCGCGGTATTCTAGAACATAGATGAACATTTGTGAACATTACGAGCTCTAAAAACAAAACAAAAGGTACGTTAAATCACTTCCTACATTTCACCTCTCACATAAGATCAATTAGAGGTCTTAAAGTTAAGATTTTTTTTTTTTTCGATAGATCGAGCTGTTTTGCTAATATAAAACTGATGTGGATGTTTTACACATTGATGAATCGAAATATGACCTGTATAGATATCGTATATTATGGAATATTCCAATACCATTGACGATTTTACGTTTAATTTCGATTAATTATCATTCAATATTGTACATACTCTGTGTTGATTAAAATGCACATCCCGGTACTTAGTATTTATTAAGTTCTTTTTCTAAGATAGCCATTAAATGCAAATCATTGTTACATATTTATTCACAGCTACAATAACATCTGCTTTCAAACGTCACCTGTCTTTGATATGTTAAACCAATTTTAATGAAATTGGACCATTATTGTTTTTGCACTGGAAATATTAAATTAAAGCTATTTTACCTCCGAACGATGTGATTGCATTACCGAACGCATTTTTGATAATTTCTCTATTCTCTTGATTAATATCCGGAACACAAACGTCGTTGATGGTGTTCTCAATTAGTTCTGAAATCCGTTGGTGTTCTAGAGGTTACACTTTTGGTTGTTTGTAGCCAAAAAAAGAATTGTGTTAGGTTTTTCGCATGATCGTTGAGAATGGTTGACCACGAGTAGAAAAATGAAGAAAATAAAGAATATTACGAACAGTATAGTTGTTGTAGTGTTTAATTAGTTCAGAAACAAGTCTATAGAACATTTTGGCGCTGCGAGCAGGGTTTCACACGAAGTATTAGTGAATTTTGCGTGGAGAAAGTCAAAATAAAAATAAAAAGAATAGATTACACACCACTAACTCTTATAACGTAAACAATAGAAAAACCCTCGTAAAACCATGAGTGCGAACGAAGAAGAAGCAGTGGACACTAAACCAGACGATCAGTTAACGGTTGCTGACTTGCGAATGAAAAAGTCACGTAGGAAATCCGTGTTTACCAGACAGAGGAATAAGCTAAGTAATGCCTTATGTGATTCTACTTCTGACAACGAACTGGTTAGCGAATTGCTGGACAAAGTGGAGACTGCCATGGACTCGTACCGTGAATCCATAGAGAAATTGATTGACAATTACAAGCAAAATGGTGAAACACAAGAAATGAAAGTGTATTTAGAAGAATTAGATGCGATGGACGCTCAGTATGACCAAATACAAAAGGCATGGCATGAATGGCAATTAGAAACACAATCAGTATGTTCCGGCAAAGAAAGTGTGAAAGGGGAAAGTAACCATCAGAGTGGAAAAGCAGGTTTGGGCAAAGACTTGTTTAAACAGTTGCAACGAGTGTCAATTCCTGTGTTTTCTGGTGACATTAAAATGTACGAGTCGTGGAAATCCGCATTTATGTCGTGCATTGATGCAGCCCCAGCAACAGAAGAATATAAACTTCTTCAGTTACGTCAATACCTAAAAGGGCCTGCCCTGGCAACGATAGCGGAGTTAAGTCACTCAGCAGAAGCCTATAAGTTAGCTAAGGAGAAGTTAGAACGGAAGTATGGAGGTGTAAGAAGGAGAATAGGTAAATACATTGAAGAAATTTAGAAATATCCCCCAGTGACAATGAAAAATGTCAAAAACTTGGAAAAATTCTCAGATTTGCTTGAAATGACAGTATTAAACATGAAAGAGACTGGAGTGGAATCAGAATTAGGGCACGGAATGCTGTACTTGATGCTGCAACGGAAGTTACCGCCAGAGATGCTTGCCTCCTACCATAGATGGGTGCATGACAACAGTAAACTTGAATCAGTTGAGTCGCTGAAAGATTTTGTAGTAATGGAAACTGAATATCATGTAACGGCCTCAGAAACTATTAATGGACTTGTAGGGCCAGTAAAGTCAGAAAAGTCTTTCACTGTTCAACACGACAATGTGAATTCCAACAATATGAAACCCAGATATTGTCCGTTTTGTAGCAAGAAACATGGAATTTGGGACTGTACTGAATTTCGAGAACTAGATATTAAATCCAGATGGTCATTTGCAAAGCAGAAACAGCTGTGTTTTCGATGTCTGAAAGAAAATCATCAAGGAAACCAGTGTAGGAACTTTAGAAAATGTTCTATTAATGGCTGCATAAAAAACCATCATAAACTCCTGCATATGGATGAGTTAAACCCATCAGCACCAGCCTTCGATCCTGGTAATTCCCAACCGTCGACTTACACAAGTTCACACAACTCGTACATAGCATTAAGGACAGTTCCAGTGATTATAAAGGCCAATGGAAAAGAACTGAAAGTAAATGCACTGCTGGATGATGGTAGTACAAAAACCTATTTGAATAGAAATGTTGTGGAAGAATTGGGGATTCAAGGTGAAATTGAACAGTTGAATGTGAACACAATCAATGGTAAATGTGAACAATTCGAAACCATGAATATCAGTTTTGAACTTATAAGTGTAAACAAACAGACAAAGGTAAATGTGACTGCTTACACAATAGAAAATGTGACGGGAGTTTTAAAACCAATTGATTGGAATATAATGAGTAAAAAATGGCCTCATCTCTGTGACATAAAGTTCCCCCATATTGGAAGAAAAACAAAAGTTGACCTATTGATAGGATTAGACTATTTGTATCTTCATCAGTCACTGGCGGAGCTGACTGGACGCCCTGGAAGCCCATCTGCGAGACTCACACCGCTCGGTTGGACATGTGTAGGACCTTGTGAATCAATCGGAGAACATGAACAGAAAAATTTGTTTGCATTTCATGTAACTGCATGTGAACCTGATATCAATGAAACTTTGAGATCATTTTGGGAAATTGAAAAAGTAGAAAGACCAGAAAATAATGTCTGCAAGGATGAAATAGTGAAAAAGCTTGAAAGAGAAACTGTTTATGATGCAGTTGCTCAGAGATACTCGGTTCCTATACCTTGGAATGAAAACAAACATGAACTGAAAAACAATTTTGAACAGGCCAAACAGAGATTAGTTAACACAGAGAGGAAACTTGAAAAATCGCCAGAAGTACAAAAAACCTATGCCGAACTGATCAAGAAGCAAGTAAAGAAAGGTTATGTGCGGAAAATATGTGAAGGGGAAACAGATGTGAATTGTTGGTATATGCCACATTTTCCCATAGTTAAACCAAAGAAGACAACCACGCAAGTAAGAATGGTGTTTGATGCTTCAGCTAAACATAAAGGAATATCATTAAATGATTGCATACACCAAGGTCCAAAACTGCAAAATGACATTTTCGATGTACTGCTAAGGTTCCGTAAAAATGAAGTGGCTATTATGTGCGATATCCAAGAAATGTATTTGCAAATAGGACTTTTGGTTCCAGATAGGCCCTATCATCGTTTCCTGTGGCGAGAAGATCTTACTACAGATCCAGACATATATGAGTTTGAGCGGGTTGTGTTCGGTGTGAATGCGTCCCCACTTTTAGCACATTTTGTTTCACAAGAAAATGCACGACGATTTGAAACTGAGTTTCCACTAGCTGCGCAATCGGTTATGAAATCAACATACATGGACGATACGATAGATTCAGTAGCAGATGTTGAAACGGGGAAACTTTTGTATTTCGAACTACGTGAATTGTGGAAAAAAGCCAGTATGAACCCTAGAAAATGGATGTCCAATTCCAGTGAACTTATGAAGCACATACCAGAAGAGCTAAGAGCCATACAGGAAGTAGAGATTAGTGACAAAAGTGTTCCAGAAACCAAGACTCTTGGTATAACATGGAATCCAGATGAAGATTCTTTCACATTCAAGCATTCATACAATGAACATTTGAAAATGACCAAGCGAAATGTGTTACGGACTATTGCATCTTTGTTCGATCCACTTGGTTTCATTCAACCATTCATAGTGAGAGCTAAAACTCTAATGCAAGAAATCTGGTTAACGGGGTCGGATTGGGATGAGGAACTGCCAGTTCAATTAGCAAGAAAAATACAAATCTGGTACGAAGAACTGAGTCAGCTGAATGAAATAAGAGTGGCAAGATGCATACATGCATCAAATCAAAGTCAAATACATACATTTGTTGATGCGTCAAAGGATGCCTACGCAGCAGTGGTTTATTGTCGAAACAATAAGAAAATCAAAATAATCACATCAAAAACAAAAGTTGCACCCCTTAAAACAGTCAGTATTCCAAGATTAGAACTTTTAGCAGCAGTACTTGGCCTGAATTTGACACAAAGTGTTTGTCGATCATTAGAAATGAATTTGAAAGATTGCACATTTTGGTCAGACAGTTTGAATGTTTTGTACTGGATTCATGGACAAAGCAGACAATACAAGCCATGTGTAGCCAACCGCGTTGGGTCCATTCATGAGAGTACAGTCCCAACCCAGTGGAGATATGTGCCAAGCAGCATGAATCCAGCAGATCTTGCATCGAGAGGAATGTCCATCAGTACGCTATCGAAGAGTGACTTATGGTGGCACGGACCTTTGTTTCTGCAGGAAGAGCCAGAAAACTGGCCTAGAAATCTGGTAGAAGCAGGAGAAGATGCTAAGATTGAAGTCAAGAGAAAATCATTAGAAAGCACGTACTTGAATGCAACTTGTCCTGATGAAAAATTCAAGCTTGATGCTTCCCAGTATTCGGACTGGAATAGGTTTATTCGCATTGCAGCTTGGGTATATAGATTCATAGACAACTGTCAAGTGAAACAAGAAGACCGGCGCTTGTCCTTAGACTTGAGATGTGAAGAACTGTTAAGTGCTGAAAAACAAGTTATAGCATTGTACCAAAAGCAAGCCTTCAGAGATGAATATGTAGCTTTAAAGAAAGGACAAAGAATTCCAAGAAACAGCAAGTTAGCACCACTTAACCCAGAAATCGATTCAGATGGTGTGTTGAGATGTAATAGTCGATTAGGATTCACAAAGTTCCTGCCGTTTGAATCAAGGTTTCCTATCCTATTGCCAAGAAAACATGATGTTACAAGATTGATAGTAAAACACTACCACGAAAAAGTGTATCATGGAGGGACAAATAGAACATTAGCAGAACTTTCGGGAAAATACTGGATAATATCAGCTAGAGAAGCAATACGAGAAATTGAAAACATGTGCGCAAGATGTAAACTTAACAAAGCAAAACCCTTGTCGCAGATCATGGGAGCTTTACCAGATGAACGAACACAGTCAGTTAGAGCCTTCGCCACAACATCTGTTGACTTCGCAGGACCATTCATCACCAAGCAAGGACGGGGCAAAACAAGACTGAAAAGATACCTTTGTGTCTTTACATGTATGGTTACCAGAGCTGTACATTTTGAAGTGACATATAGTTTAGATACTAATTCGTTCTTGAATGCGCTGTGTAGATATGTGAACAGAAGAGGAAAGCCTGATCTTATCATGTCGGACAATGGAACAAACTTTGTTGGAGCTGTGAATGAACTTAAAGTGTTATTTTCGAACATTAAAGATAAAGTTGTCCAGAGATATGCTGTAAATGAAAGAATTGAATGGAAATTTATGCCCCCAAATTCCCCTCATTTTGGTGGTGTGCATGAATCGATGGTAAAGTCAGCAAAGAAAGCAATATATACAGTGTTAGGAAATGCAGACATCAGTGATGAAGAACTATTAACAGCAGTGTCAGGAGCTGAAAGTTTGATAAACAGTAGGCCTTTGACCTATCAGTCGGCTAACGCGAGTGATGATATAGTACTTACACCAAATCATTTCCTCATTGGTGTGTTAGGCGGACAGTTTGCACCTAAAGTGTTAGATTCAAAACCCATTAACTTAAAAAGGCGCTGGCGTTACGTTCAAGAGCTGTTACAACATTTCTGGAGGCGTTGGCTGAAAGAATACATACCGACACTAGGTTCCAGATCCAAGTGGCGAACTATTGGCCGGGATGTCAAGATTAATGATATCGTGCTACTCGTAGACCAGGACACTCCACGTGGGCGGTGGCCGCTGGGACGGGTTACAAAGGTGTACAACGGACCAGATGGACATGTCCGAATAGTTGACATCCGCGTGGGAAACAATGTTTATCAAAGACCGATAACTCGCCTTTGTGTTGTGGTAGAGGCAAAATAGTTGTTGCAGTGTAGGGCATAATAATCCCTTGCAACTTATGTAAAGATGTAAAGCTAATTTAAGGAAGTTGCAGTGTAGGGCATAATAATCCCTTGCAACTGCTATTATGTGAAATTCCGAAGCAAGTTTTTCCACATCAGATGAAGATTCAATATTGGTGAAGCGATTGACTTGATGAACATTACAAGACATGTAACGTTTCGTAACAAGTTTTGACGAGTAATGATTATTGTTCATAAGTATTTAATAGTTGATATGTCGATTACATATTATACAAGTGATTAAGATTGCGATAAAATATTTTTTTACTTCGATAAATCGAGTGTAATAGTTTACTATCTTATAGCATTGTTATATGATTGACAAACTTTTTTGGTCAATGTGGGGGGAAATGTTCTAGAGGTTACACTTTTGGTTGTTTGTAGCCAAAAAAAGAATTGTGTTAGGTTTTTCGCATGATCGTTGAGAATGGTTGACCACGAGTAGAAAAATGAAGAAAATAAAGAATATTACGAACAGTATAGTTGTTGTAGTGTTTAATTAGTTCAGAAACAAGTCTATAGAACAGTTGGTTTGGAGGAGGTTTACACCCTTTAATGTCAATCTTTATTGGGATCTCTGTTTAAAAATGTGTAATACAAATCTAATATCAATAACAAGAAACATAATCGGAATCAAATTTATTATGATGAAAACATCAAAACAATGTAGTCATTGCAGTCTCCAACAACATGGTCAGTGTGTTTTTGAAACAACAACAACAACAACATTTCTTAAATTCCAAAAGTCTGCAAGAGTTATTGGCTAAGTGGACACTTTGATGATACAACAGAGGATACCACACACGTGGTAACGTTACAGGATATCTGTCCGGATCTGGTCGACGCGGCAAAAAGGGCTTATTAAGGTCATGGCCCTGCCTTTCAGCTGAAAATAGAATTCAATCCAGGTGTAAAGAGTTAAATAACGTATGCAAATATGTATAACTTACATAGCCTTTACCAAAAACAATGGGTATATTCGCAAGCTAAATGTGTTATCTGTGAACTGTCAAAACTAAAAATGATTACAAGTCTTTAATTTTCACAGTCACGTTTTTGGACATAGCAATATATAGGTTGAAAATACAAATCGAGTCGTTGGGTTTGTTTCTGGCAAATATTGTCTTTGTAAACATCCCTGGTGAGCAATCGATATACTAGAAAATGCTTTGATATTAAAGAAATCGAACCGTCGGTAGTGTACAAACAGGTAGCTTAATAAAAACGAATGTTTCCTCATAACCTATGCTAGCAATGTAAACATAATAATTGATCTTTTTTGCAGAGCATTGGTAGAGATTACAACTTTTGTCATTGGAGTGGACTCCTCGTTACGACAATTTTCATAAATACTTCGGACTGTGTTTTATTTGAGGTAACTGTGGAATAGTACCTAATACTATTAATTGTATTAACACACAAACTGAGATATTTACCTGCTTCAAGATCGTCAAAATGACGTTCGTCTCTTGTACTCACTATGCGCCCGTTCCTCCCTTCTTGTTGGGCTAACAACGCACAATATGAGCAGTTCTATACATATTCCATGTGTTATATTTCGACATATTACTTTAGTCGAAAAGGTATGTTGACGACAAAATATATTGTTCAACACAACCACTCAAGTGGCGTTCGAGTTTGATCACAGCTGGGACTAACAAAATAGTCTGTTTTTCGACTCGCAATCTCTATCCTAATACGAACTGTACTGTAGTCTTTATGTGGGTTGTAAAAATATGCTTAAGCATGCAAATAATGTGATTTAGGTGTTTTCTATTAGTTATACATTCACATAGCCAAATTTAACCTTTATTTTGTTTTAGAAAATGTGAACAAAAGACGTTGTCCGTGCAACGCCCTAGATGGCCACAGTTATTGGAATATTTACAAAACAGCCCATCATGTAACATATACTGTAAGTAAATACGTGTTATTATTTTTCTGTTTAAATCAATTGGTAACAAACCTGCTTCCTCTTTATGATGGTGTACACTCTGTGCGTGCTGTTGTATGAAGATCATGTTGATCTGTAAACATAACAATCTGTTACATGTATTTGTAACGCGAACCGTTTGAAAGAGAGGAATACTTCTTTTTTTTGTATTAATATGTTTTTAACACATGCATATATTACAGAGCGTTCACAATTACATATTTTATTGCGTATGTTTATCTGATTTAGTTGTTTGCGTATGTACATGTAACGTATGATAGGATTTAAATCGCTAACTTTAAAAAGTATGTGCTTTGACCGTACGTATTACATTTATATTAGTAAATTTGCTTACCTCTTTAAAGGTCCTTGCACCCAAATTCTGAGATGTATTTGGTTTTAAACAGATACATTTGTCCGATGCGTTTGCATTTCCTTAATATCATACTTTTACATGACATAAAAAAGTATGTAGTAGTAGTAGTACTTGTTGCCGTTGTAGTATGACTCTAGTAGTGGTATTGGTAGTATAAGTAGTAGTAGTATTAACAGTAATAAAACTACGTTCCACAATATTATCAAAAGTGTGAAAAAAATCCAGTGGGAAAATCCAAAATTTAAAAATTAAGAAACGATTATAAAAATACTTGGAAATATTAAACAATACAATGTTTTAACAAGCCCAAGACATTTCTTCTACTTATTAAATAAAATGAAATTAAAATTTCCCACTGGATTTTTTCCCATTTGAAAAGTGGGATTTTTTTTACCAATCATAATTTTCAAACGAGAATGAATGCAAACAGTTTAACAACGCTTAATATGCGTAAATATGCATAAAAACACATATTTGAAAAAAATATAAAAATCCCACGGGATTTGTTTTTCCCACACAAAATGTGGGGAAAAAAATCCCATGGGAAATAATGACTGCGCGTGTTTGCTTTATCCCGCAGTGTACGTGTATCCAACGTGGTGTCATCAATGACGGTGTCATCCGATATAAAGAGAGTGTCATTTATACCTAATATTCATACACGTTCGTTTCACAACGTAGTAGATTTTGTCTCAAAAATGGGAAGTTTCCACTTTGTTTAGTAATAGTCGTACTTAGATTTTGTTTCAACTCAGATATCAAAACAACAAATCGGATTATTATCAGTAAATTTTAACCATTTATTTCCCCTTATTAAACGATTTAATTTCCTTGTATTTATAATACATGCGGATAACGGTTTCATTATACTAATGATGTCAATGCAGTTATATGTTTAAACTTATTTTTAAAGGAAGCCATCCTAAATTTACATTTACTCGATTTAACTAGATCTTAGTACGGTAACTAATATATTCATCGTGTTAAGGTTTTTTTGTTATATATTCATGCATATCGGTCAGTGTCCGGTAAATTGTGCCGAGCAATACAATCAGATGCACCCATTAATTGAAACTTTACAGTACTTTGAGTCCCTTATTTCCACTGTCAATTATTCACTAGAACAGAAGACGTACAATACATTCCCCCGGTGGATATTATTGATTATAGCGATATACAGAATTTTCAATATTGCAATGATATGAAACAAAGCGTAAAATCAGTCTTTGTTCTTCTCTGCTCTGATTAACCTCTGCGGACATTTTTACATATCAAGAATGTACGGTAATATGTTATGTCTGTTTTAGAATCTTATTCATTATTTGTGAGTTTATAGACGCTATTCAATTAGCTGTTATCAAAGCCTTTTTAATACATATGTTACAATAAATAGTAACATTTTTGTACGTAAAACATCCCCATTATTGCTCCTCAAATGTTATTATCGAAAAGTGCCCCGCCACAGCGGGGCAGATTATGAAAATTGCCCCGCCGATCTTTCGCACGCGCGCCTCTGACGTCACTTCACGAAAAAGATGCCTGACAACTTGAAACTCAAAATTTTGAAACAGCCTTATAGCAGTCTCAAACACCTATACGAAGCTTAACATGTCGGACACTGCTGTACACTGGATAGAACATATCGCCACAAAACTAAAATAGAAAGTAAAGAGATGCAAAAATACCTTTAGCATCAAGAAGTTCTGTTATTTCGCCGAGAGAGCCAACAAGCACCAAACACTATCAATGCTTTAGCATTAGAGGTGCTTTGCTAGTAAGACTAAATCCGTATCGTGAATGCTCCTGACCGAGTCTACAGTCCTACCACCTTTACATTACAATTCCTAGGCTGGAAGTTTAACAGGTCCTGTAGACTCCTTTTGATTTATGAACACAACAGGTGAAGACGTTTACACGCTTTCAACCCGACCCTGGACACATCAGATTTTTTAACACAAATCTTATAATAAATCCACACCAATGCATTATAGATTATGATACATCCAAATTTAAATTCCACAAGAAAAAAGAAAAGAATTCTAACTCTCTAGATCTGTTGAAACAAATGACATCACTAGTGATGACGAGTACAATGTACATGTCCGTGATAGTACCCACACGGGCGTATCTAAGCCATTTTGCATTGCTGGGGCATTACTTGTCCTACACAGTAATAACATTGGAATGCAAATCAACAAATGCATTTTTGCTATTGTAAAACGTTTTATATTTAACTGAGATGTAGGTTTATCGAAATGCACCATAAATAAGATCTACATGTATGGCAAATGTAGATATGTCAAGGTAAAATTAAATACATTTTAAACCTACGTTCACGCATGTTGCGCCATGAAAATTGTCTGTGGTCGCTTCTAACAATAAAAAACTGCTTACTTAAAATACCATAACATGTACTGGTTGTAGGTTAAGATGTAAATAAACATGATAAAGCCTGAAATATGTTTACATTTTCATTTC
The DNA here is from genome assembly GCA_027627225.1 of Congeria kusceri. Lineage (NCBI taxonomy): Eukaryota > Metazoa > Mollusca > Bivalvia > Myida > Dreissenidae > Congeria > Congeria kusceri. Next base: position 20,605,485 of record CM051033.1, on the reverse strand, counting down.
TTTTGACAAGAATTTTAATAAATTGGACGGAAATAAAGAAAACACGATTGTCATAAGAAACAAATATGAATGATAATGAAAACATATGCATTAAAAAGGTCAATAAATGGCGGCGCGGGGGCATGGCTCGATAATAGCCCCGGCAAGTCGCAAATGGCCCTCGGGCCATTATCGCTTTGCCGGGGCTATTATCGAGCCATGCCCCCGCGCCGCCATTTATTAACTTCTCATTAATCTGCGTTTAGATCCAGTATTACGGTTTCTTTTATGTCTTGCATGACGATGCTCTCATGTAAACTCGAGATGTCTCGATGTCATGAAATTAATCTGACATTTGCAAGGCAATATACATCCAACTCTTCGAATGGGTGGGGGCTTAATATAACGTAATGGGCCTTTAACTAGAGAGATGAAATTGATACTCGTATACAATTTTTAACTTCCTGCCATCGTAGACGTTAAAACACTAAGAATTAACTTCAAATACTGGCGATAATTAACGTTACACAAAAGTTGACGTTAAAACAAATATATAGATCTATTTTATGTATGTTATGTATATAAGTCGTTATCAATATTTTTACAATTCAACAAGATCTATACTTGAGGAGTGCAGTTCCTCTGACACAGCGGTGGAACTATAACAATGAAGCCGCTGGAACAACAAGTGGCGAACTTTCCTTTTTCTGGTGTTTTTGGAAGTGATGTTTTCAGTTTGTTTACAGCGCAATGTTTTGCAGTCCGGTTTGAAAATGATTTTATACATTTAGTGCTGTCTTTGATTTCCTTTCACTTGCCTTTTAGTTGCCTATACATTTGTTTTCTTGTGCGACATATTCCTGAATTTCCTTTTTTTCTCACGATATATGGTCTTTTTGACTACTTGACCATTTTCTTCCTACGTCCTAACATTTTCGTTTTTCTGCATTTTAAATAGGACAGTCGTTTTATACATTGTCTTTGATCCCGCTTTCTCTTTATGTACGACTCAATGTTTTTTCCGCTGAGCTAAACATTTCGAACATCTGAAAGAATAAATACCCGTAAATTATATTCCATGAATTTGACGTTGGGATTGACGTTTAGAAACGTAGGGGACATTTTATTGGGACTAAGTAATTTTGTGTTTATAGCGAAATGCAACGTCGGATCGGCGTTAAATTTAATAGTATGTAATTTGAAAAAAGAGTATTTTTAATACATAATAGTTAAAAAATACGCTTTAAATTAAAAATATAGGATCGCTTTAAAAAGCGCATGTGGGTTCCCAAACGACGTAGGGGGACATTTATCGGGACTTTAGAAACATCAGCAAAGAAACACATACTGCGTCAACTCCATATCAAAATTTAATTTGTATAAATATGAATAAAAGTGTATTTCATGTATAAAATTTGGTTACAATATAACAACATTAAACATAAATAATATGGTTTAAAGGTAAAACTTATCAGTTACTGTTCCATTGGGGCATTTCGTAGTACTTTGCAATTTCGTCTAATTTTTGTAACAAATGACGAAAACAAAAATCTGCATCACGAACGGAAATAACGTTGCTACGTTTACACATCTCCTTCTACATTTTCGCGTGCATTTCGGGATACTAATTTGGGTAAAAGCTTCAACAGATAAAACTAAATGTAACACGGGACAACGTATTTTTTCATAATTCAAATATTTTAAAGGATCTGTATTTCTATAAGCTGCAATGAAGTTCGATTCTTTTAAATCCGTGTGCTGCGCAATTTCATAAAGTTTATGCGGTTTAATTTTGCGTTGATACATTATTTTTTTAAATCCCGATCTTGTCAGTTCAAGTGGGCAAATTTTAACCGGTATTGGACATTACGTCTGAGTATTTAAATTGTAGGTGAATATTGCATTCTCTACATTTGTACGTTATATTGAGTTTGGGCCAAACACGAGGTTCGATGGATATGTTTCAATCGTGTGTTATGTCCGTTTCATGCTTTGCTTTAAGAATCCCGGAAGAAATCTCTCCCGATAATTTAACATTGCGGACAAATCCCCCTTATTAAAAAACTCAGATATTTTTAGTTTTCATTTGTAAATATTGAAATTATAAAATGGAATTAAAAATGCTAACAATACCCATAATTGAACCCATTTTACTTATATATACGATATTATTCTTGATTTTGATACTGGGTATGACATAAATATCTTTTTTTTCAACAATTATTTGTGAATAGAATACAAACACGGATTTTGATTGTTGATGGGGAATGATGTCAGAGTTGTAAAAACAAAGGTAGGGATTTTGTCCGGGTACGCAAAATTAGGCGGGAGGGATTATGTCCGGGGAGGATTTTGTCCAGATTCCTTGCTTTAATGCAAAGGGGGCTGTGTCGGCAATTGACTACTTATAACGATTTCTTAAATAGGCGCATTGAAGGTAGGTAGACTTCAACATTTGCAAAAAGATTATGTAAATAATTTTAGTAATGAAGATTTGGTAATTACGATTGAGTTGTTTCTAACAACAGTTGAAACATGTTTATGATTTAATTATATAAACAATTGTCATCGACGACACTTTCGCGGGGGCGGAAACATTAGCCTCTTTTCCTGTATATTCGGCCACTTAAGAGCTAACCTGCATTTATACCCTAAATTAACACAATTTCAACACTAGTGAGACATTTCTCAATAACTTTAAGGTCACTCCTACTAAATAAAGGCCATATAATGTAGAGATCAGCCATTCACTTAGTTACTGACCAATTCTAGGAAGGCACCCTAGCAACCATGAATTTGTCAGATGTTTGCTATTATTTGGTTCTGTCTTCATTTTGATAAGAAAACACCAACATTTTGTTACAATTTTGATATAATTCATTAGATGTATTCTTTATGAAACTGACACACACTAGCATACTGTTTGAAAATGAATGTTTACAAAATTCTTGTCTTATGCACAGCGTGTAGCAATATGGGGGAATTATTTTTGAAAATCTTAATTTTCTCAGACAAAATATAAAATTAGCAATTTTGAAAACCCCCCAAAAATATTTATGTGATAGAATTGTCTCAATACAGATAACTAACACAAGTTTTATAAGAAATAATTGTTAATTGCCATTATCTGGGGGTGGCCGAATCTATAGGAATGGCTGAATCTATAGAAAAGAAGGATAGTTGTAATATTGCTGTAGTTACGCGCAAGTGAACCAATGATAATCGTTGCTCATTGTACGGACGATTCCATTGGAGTGTGCGATTTGTTAGGGCCTGGGCTGAGTTCGAATCCTACTGGACCGTGCATCCCTCATAAAAACATATTGGTCTATATTTTGCTTAACGATTCCATAAATTTAATGTTGTTACTCACAAGATATGTTCGAGATAATTAGGAAATCATCTTGTTTTAATTTGATTCTCAATTAATGTGCGAGATACCGTTGATAAGTGCATACGTACGTACATACGTACATACGTACATACGTACATACGTACATACATACATACATACATACATACATACATACATACATACATACATACATACATACATACATACATACATTCATACATACATACATACATGCATACATGCATACATACATGCACTTGTTTTTAAGGTTCTTGTTTTGCTGCATTGAATTGATTTTAATTACGCCACTTTACTTTAAATTATTGATTGGTGACATAGGAAGGCCTTGAAAGAATCCTGACCAGCTCAATATTGATACGCAATTCAATATTCAATGATCAATACTAGCACGCAATGCCACTGTTCCGGTCTTTATTTATTTCAATTCACCATTTAATTTATTAAAACATTTGTGTAATATTTGAGCGACCTAAATTATGCCGTGATTCGATGTTAAGCTTTACAATTAATAACTGAAATGAACCGGGTTGTGACTTATACTCGAAGGTAGATATTCAATAGTATTTGACATACATTTGTTTAAAGCTCATTTGTTTCACGGACAAGGTTTTGGGAAAGGAACACATTTGCCTTAATAGTGCCGGTAAAAGTTTAAAATGATCACATATCTTTTCGTTAAAATGTGCAAAGTTTATACGCTTTGAACAACTGTCGCGGTTTAGACATGTAAAGACTTATTTTTAACATAGTTTATACAGCGTTGTGCGTACCATTGGTAATAATGGTTTTAAATAAATGGAGAGTTTCAGTTACAGGTGGTTTCAAATTTAAAGTTATAAACTGTCAACGTTATAGCTGAAAGAATATATAGAAAAGAACACATTCCACATAACGTTATCATACTCTATAAAGAGTTTTCACTCGTAAAATACTGTAACGCTATTCAAAATATCTACAGGTGTTTTCTATTTCAATAGCTTTGAAGATTTAATATAAAATTTATGTCATAGATTCCGGGATTCGTTTTAAAAGGTATTTTTTTCGAATAAATCCAGCTTGATTATTTGGTTTAAAGTGGATAGGGACTACACATGTAAGATAAATATTTGCAAGCGCGACAACAACTCTAAACTTTCTATCGGCTGCTCCAAATTCTGCCTTTTAACCACTGACAGTCTTAATTGAATAATAATTGCAAATTTACCCAATACCGTTTCAAAACACGGATATCTATTTTCGCAAAGACTTATACGCAATTTAATATATTGTTTAAACAATATATTATGGAATATTGATGAAATGCTAAACAATATATTATGGTATATTGACGGAAAATGAAAGCGATGCGATCGCCCGTAACGTGCGAATAATGTCCATAAACTACACTGAATATGTGTTGGGATATACTCGTAAATGATCGGTGTGGCATGTTTTGAAGTGTTTGTTTTTGTTTTTGATGTTGTTGCTTTTTATATAACTAGATATCTTTCGTACATGTAAGTATATAATCTCGTGAACACTAATTACATTACTTTTGTATTTGCTATTGTTATAGATAAGAACTTATTTCTTTATATATACGACATGGCAGTTTAATTCATATGCTCTGTTCAAGTCTTGTAGACATTTAACACATAGAGGATATTTGTTGATTTCGGTGAATGATCGAATTTTATTTCACGAGATGCGTAGCCACGAGTGAAAATATAGTTTTCTATGACCACGAGTGAAACAAATATTCGATCATTCACCGAAATCAACACATTTTATTTTTATTTTATGCTTTTGGACAATAAATAGAAAAACTGCGCGCGATAAGCTTAAACGTCCCACGTTTATGTATTATGACGTCATAAATATGACGTCATAAATGATTCCATAATTGTTTATCATAAGTATTGTGGGAAAAAAGTGCCATAATTTGTGCGTCGTTGTCGCTAAATTATATTTTTGTTGAATTTTATCATGTCTTTTTTGTAAACAAATGTATGTAAATACGGTACATGTACATGTATATACATTTGCCAAGCGTGAAATAAACCTATACTTGTAGATCGATGCTATTGATAGTTATATTCTCCAACAGTGAAAATATATCAAGTTCAATATAACAGTGACATTGGTCCAAGAACTGAATCAAACACGAAGATTATTGTTTCAGGTGTTAGTGACGAATAATATAATTACCATACGCGATATACAGAGGAGTTTGTTTGCGCTCGTGAAAATATTAATTGTCTCCCTTTCCGGTGATGATATCACGCGTTTTCACTCCGGAAACCGACACATTTTCTTTTTATTTTAATGCTATTGAGTATTCGTTACATTTGAATTATTTTGAAGGAATTTTTAAAACGATATTGTTAGTTTTATGTCAGTACTTTTTTCTCTATAGATGCGTAGTAATCGGTGTTAGTAATAAACATTCTTGCGCCATGTTGGATTACGATAAAATGTGCCGTGGATTAGTTAAGCAATTTAAACCGCAAAGTTTTTGACTCTAGGCATTATCATGGTAGCGTGTTTACAGTACAACAGTCTACTATGCTGTAAAGTATATTCATGGGCAACGCAGAAGCCGGGTTTCTAAATTAATTTAAGTTTAAATACATGCAATTGGATACACTTAGTCGTTGAATAATGCCCAGCTTTTAAATCAAACAGTCAACGCTCACTGCTAGGTTTAAATATATTTACAATAAAAGTACGTATTGCAAGTGAAAGTGCGTTCAGCTCTTCGAAATTCACATTTTCTAAAAATAGCGTGAGCATACGTGTTATGATGTAAACAACAGTTAGGCTAACACAGTCACGACATTCAAACGCACTATGTGTTTTCAACAGCAATTCAAGATGATTAAACTCGTAGATGCGCGTTAAAATGTGAAAGAGTGTTCTGACATGGATTACTTATATGTATAAAGTGTTTTCTATATTAGTTATTCGGATTTAACTACACAATTGGGTTAAAGGTCGGTCGAGAATTTAAAGAAAACAAGATGGCGGAGAATAGAACGCTGAACACTTCTGACAACAGCACACTGAATACTTAAATACTTTAGCGTGAGTACTGGATAAACTGACTTAACACACGCGAAGTAATATATACATATGTGCTTGCTTAATGAACACAAGTTATTACTACGTTGGATTCTTGTTGGATTTTGGAGAACCGGCAATACAGCAATTATGTAAACAAAGCGAGACTACTGTTCATATCAACAATAAACAAGTGCAACTGCAAGTGTAGTATTAATAAAGTGCAAAGGATAAAATATATACTTTGGATGCTAAAATTAAGTTTGGACCAAGGTGACCAGCTCCAATGCCTTGTGGGTAAAAGTAGCAGAAGAAGGTATATATATCTAAATTTTATTAGTGAATAAGAAACAAGAACCGAATATTGGAATAC